>CM056049.1:46353670-46941170 GCA_029574335.1 Rana kukunoris | reverse complement strand
CGGTTGTACTGCCTTGTCAGATGCTCTGTTCTCATCCCTACTCTTTAGGTGAATGGTCCAGCCTCTACTCTACTACTGAATACTTCTATTAATAAATGGCCCAGTCTCCATTAAACAGTGTCCCAGTCTCTACTAAGAATTAGTGTCTCTGCTTTCCTGGAAAATGTCCCCAACCTCTACTTTGAATTCATATCCCAGCCTCTAGGTAGAATGAGTGTCCCAGCCTCACCTAGTCCTAGGTTTTCTTGATGAATTTTCCAGCTTCTACCTTGAATGAATATTCAAG
Organism: Rana kukunoris; assembly: GCA_029574335.1. Classification (NCBI taxonomy): domain Eukaryota; kingdom Metazoa; phylum Chordata; class Amphibia; order Anura; family Ranidae; genus Rana; species Rana kukunoris. The sequence continues at coordinate 46,940,884 of CM056049.1, read as the reverse complement.
CTACTCTTGGTGAATGTCCCAGCCTCTACTATAAGTAAATGTCCCAACCTCTACTCTCCTAATAAATGTCTTAGCCTCTACTTTAAACACATTTCCCAGCCTCTCCTATCTTTTCTTGTTGAATGCCCAACCTCTACAAAGAACTAATATCTGAGGCCCTATGATGTATACCGCAAGTGATTGGCTCATCCTCTGCTATGAATCCCAGTCTCCTCTGTTGAACATCCCAGCCTCTACTGTTTATCTAAGGCCATAAACTCACTGGTAATCTCTTGTGATGCAGTATGGATGTTTTACCTAGGTTTACCTAAAGCAAACACACATTTCCATGCAGTTCACATGCACTGGCTAAGTATTCTACAGCATATATCCCCAAACTTCAGCTAAGACTTTACAAGCAGTTGCAGTAAACAGTTTTCTTTTATCGTTTTTGGAGAAATGTTTTACCGTGTTTCCCCGAAATTAAGCCCGGGTCTTATATTCATTTTTGCAACAAAAGACACAGTAGGGCTTATTTTCGGGGTAGGTCTTACCATGTAATGTGCTGTCTTCTCTTCCCCTCTCCCTCCCTGCTGGTCAGGAATCCCCAATGTGAACAGAGTTAAAATGCTTGTAATATCCTATAATCCACTTTATTACAGTATTATATCATGTGCAATGTGTGTGTTTCTGTAATATAATTGTGCCAAATACCTTCGTTATAGCGCCGCTCTGTGACCCGCCGGGGCTCTCTTCCCTTCAATTATATTACAGAAACGCACACATTGTACATTATATTCTACTCTAATATAGGATTTTACAAGTTTTTTAAACTAGAGCTTATTTTTGGAGTAGGGCTTATATTGCATCCCTCCTGGAAAATAATGCTAGGTCTTATTTTTGGGGTAGGTCTTATTTTCGGGTAAACACTGTACATACACATGGTACACATAGTACTACAATAGTTAAATAAAAGCTGATCATTGTAAGCAAGTAAGTTTATCTCATCCCTCTAAACTGCTACATCTGCAGGACAGTATGTTCTGTTGGAACAAAACAACAACAGACTTACAGTGCTTTGCGAAAGTATTCGGCCCCCTTAAACTTTGCAACCTTTTGCCACATTTCAGGCTTCAAACATAAAGATATAAAACTGTAATTTTTTGTGAAGAATCAACAACAAGTGGGACACAATCATGAAGTGGAATGAAATTTATTGGATATTTCAAACTTTTTTAACAAATAAAAAACTGAAAAATTGGGCGTGCAAAATTATTCAGCCCCCTTAAGTTAATACTTTGTAGCGCCACCTTTTGCTGCAATTACAGCTGTAAGTCGCTTGGGGTATGTCTCTATCAGTTTTGCACATCGAGAGACTGAAATTTTTGCCCATTCCTCCTTGCAAAACAGCTCGAGCTCAGTGAGGTTGGATGGAGAGCGTTTGTGAACAGCAGTTTTCAGTTCTTTCCTTGGATTCAGGTCTGGACTTTGACTTGGCCATTCTAACACCTGGATATGTTTATTTGTGAACCATTCCATTGTAGATTTTGCTTTAAGTTTTAGATCATTGTCTTGTTGGAAGACAAATCTCCGTCCCATTCTCAGGTCTTTTGCAGACTCCATCAGGTTTTCTTCCAGAATGGTCCTGTATTTGGCTCCATCCATCTTCCCATCAATTTTAACCATCTTCCCTGTCCCTGCTGAAGAAAAGCAGGCCCAAACCATGATGCTGCCACCACCATGTTTCACAGTGGGGATGGTGTGTTCAGGGTGATGAGCTGTGTTGCTTTTACGCCAAACATAACGTTTTGCATTGTTGCCAAAAAGTTTGATTTTGGTTTCATCTGACCAGAGCACCTTCTTCCACATGTTTGGTGTGTCTCCCAGGTGGCTTGTGGCAAGTTTTAAACGACACTTTTTATGGATATCTTTAAGAAATGGCTTTCTTCTTGCCACTCTTCCATAAAGGCCAGATTTGTGCAGTATACGACTGATTGTTGTCCTATGGACAGAGTCTCCCACCTCAGCTGTAGATCTCTGCAGTTCATCCAGAGTGATCATGGGCCTCTTGGCTGCATCTCTGATCAGTCTTCTCCTTGTATGAGCTGAAAGTTTAGAGAGACGGACAGGTCTTCGTAGATTTGCAGTGGTCTGATACTCCTTCCATTTCAATATTATCGCTTGCACAGTGCTCCTTGGGATGTTTAACGCTTGGGAACATGGTGTCCCTGGTGTGTTCCTTGTTCTTCATGATGCTCTCTGCGCTTTAAACGGACCTCTGAGACTATCACAGTGCAGGTGCAGTTATACGGAGACTTGATTACACACAAGTGGATTCTATTTATCATTATTAGTCATTTAGGTCAACATTGGATCATTCAGAGATCCTCAATGAACTTCTGGAGAGAGTTTGCTGCACTGAAAGTAAAGGGGCTGAATAATTTTGCACGCCCAATTTTTCAGTTTTTTATTTGTTAAAAAAGTTTGAAATATCCAATAAATTTTGTTCCACTTCATGATTGTGTCCCACATGTTGTTGATTCTTCACAAAAAATTACAGTTTTATATCTTTATGTTTGAAGCCTGAAATGTGGCAAAAGGTAGCAAAGGGGGCCGAATACTTTCGCAAGGCACTGTACTGGGTAGATCACAAGATGAAAATAAAGGAACGAAATAAAAAGACAACCAAAGCATTTATCACATCTAAAGCCCCATACACACTATCAGTTTTCCTGCAGGTTTTTCTCTTTAGGTTTACCAAAACTACAGGGAGTGCAGAATTATTAGGCAAGTTGTATTTTGACCACATCATCCTCTTTATGCATGTTGTCTTACTCCAAGCTGTATAGGCTCGAAAGCCTACTACCAATTAAGCATATTAGGTGATGTGCATCTCTGTAATGAGAAGGGGTGTGGTCTAATGACATCAACACCCTATATCAGGTGTGCATAATTATTGGGCAACTTCCTTTCCTTTGGCAAAATGGGTCAAAAGAAGGACTTGACAGGCTCAGAAAAGTCAAAAATAGTGAGATATCTTGCAGAGGGATGCAGCACTCTTAAAATTGCAAAGCTTCTGAAGCGTGATCATCGAACAATCAAGCGTTTCATTCAAAATAGTCAACAGGGTCGCAAGAAGCGTGTGGAAAAACCAAGGCGCAAAATAACTGCCCATGAACTGAGAAAAGTCAAGCGTGCAGCTGCCAAGATGCCACTTGCCACCAGTTTGGCCATATTTCAGAGCTGCAACATCACTGGAGTGCCCAAAAGCACAAGGTGTGCAATACTCAGAGACATGGCCAAGGTAAGAAAGGCTGAAAGACGACCACCACTGAACAAGACACACAAGCTGAAACGTCAAGACTGGGCAAAGAAATATCTCAAGACTGATTTTTCTAAGGTTTTATGGACTGATGAAATGAGAGTGAGTCTTGATTGGCCAGATGGATGGGCCCGTGGCTGGATTGGTAAAGGGCAGAGAGCTCCAGTCCGACTCAGACGCCAGCAAGGTGGAGGTGGAGTACTGGTTTGGGCTGGTATCATCAAAGATGAGCTTGTGGGGCCTTTTCGGGTTGAGGATGGAGTCAAGCTCAACTCCCAGTCCTACTGCCAGTTTCTGGAAGACACCTTCTTCAAGCAGTGGTACAGGAAGAAGTCTGCATCCTTCAAGAAAAACATGATTTTCATGCAGGACAATGCTCCATCACACGCGTCCAAGTACTCCACAGCGTGGCTGGCAAGAAAGGGTATAAAAGAAGAAAAACTAATGACATGGCCTCCTTGTTCACCTGATCTGAACCCCATTGAGAACATGTGGTCCATCATCAAATGTGAGATTTACAAGGAGGGAAAACAGTACACCTCTCTGAACAGTGTCTGGGAGGCTGTGGTTGCTGCTGCACGCAATGTTGATGGTGAACAGATCAAAACACTGACAGAATCCATGGATGGCAGGCTGCATGAGTGTCCTTGCAAAGAAAGGTGGCTATATTGGTCACTGATTTGTTTTTGTTTTGATTTTGAATGTCAGAAATGTATATTTGTGAATGTTGAGATGTTATATTGGTTTCACTGGTAAAAATAAATAATTGAAATGGGTATATATTTGTTTTTTGTTAAGTTGCCTAATAATTATGCACAGTAATAGTCACCTGCACACACAGATATCCCCCTAAAATAGCTAAAACTAAAAACAAACTAAAAACTACTTCCAAAAATATTCAGCTTTGATATTAATGAGTTTTTTGGGTTCATTGAGAACATGGTTGTTGTTCAATAATAAAATGAATCCTCAAAAATACAACTTGCCTAATAATTCTGCACTCCCTGTATGTAGTGCAATGGCCTGTCCGATTGCATACGAATTGAAACTCTAAGGTTTGACCTTTATATTAGAAGGTTTTGGTAAACCTGAAGAGAAAAACCTGCAGGAAAACTGATATTGTGTATGGGGCTTCAGAATTGGTAAGCTCCAATATAATAAATGTCTGTTTATAATTAATACTGGAGAAAATTTAAAAAAATGTGTAGCATACATGCAGCACACATACTGTTCGTTAACAGTAATAATAAAAATAATAATAACATAATAATAATACAGTGAAATCTCGGATTGCGAGTAACGCGGTTTACGAGCGTTTCGCAATACAAGCATTTCTTTTAAATCCTGACTCGGTTCGCGAGTGTTGTCTCGCAAAACAAGCAGGATTCAAGCCACAGCGGTGTGCAGTACCACATTTGCCCTGGAGGTGCAAGGGCGCCGGAGCCGATTGGATCCATTCAGAAATACTCGGAAATACTCCATTCCCGAGCCATTACAATAGTTTTTTAGTTCAGCTGAGCTGTCCCGAGTATTTCCGAGGCTCTTCAGCACTCTCCCCCACCTCTTGCCACATGCGATATTGCATGCCATAGAAGTCAATGTGGAACAAATTATTTTGTTTCCATTGACTTCTATGGGGAATCTTGCTTTGATATGCGAGTGCTTTGGATTACAAGCATTCTCTTGGAACGAATTATGCTTGTAATCCAAGGTTCCACTGTATAATAATTAATAATAATGCATTTACAACTGGTTTTTAATTATGGATCTAAATGCATCTGCATTGTTTTCTATGGAGATATTCACACAGGTGTGTAAACATGCACTGAGAACATACGTATACAGGACAGAACTTTTTTTTTTTTTACGCATTATAAAAAATGATCTATTTACTGATTATTTATGCAGGAACTTTTGTTCCATTTTTATCAAACTATTATTTTTTTCCAATCGTTTAATATTTTTCTGTTGCTGCCAAGCCAACATATGTACATGAATTCATACAGTTTTGTATAACTACTTTTTACTGGTATTTACTGTGTTATGTACATTCCTGAATTTATGACAGCTCTGCCTTGTGTGCATTTATATGATGTGTTATTACTCCATACGTGATATGTACCATTGTAATGTATTCATATTTATTTTTATGTCATTAAAACATGTTTAACCACTTCCATACCGGGCCAATTTGGGCACTCCTCTCCTACATGTAAAAATCATATTTTTTTAGCTACAAAATTATTTAGAACCCCCAAACATTATATATGTTTTTTTAGCAGACACCCTAGGGAATAATATGGTGGTCATTGCAACTTTTTATCTCGCACGGTATTTGCACAATCATTTTATAAACGCCTTTTTTTGGGAAACAAAACAATTTCATGAATTGATAAAATAACAAAACAGTAAAGTTAGCCCAATTTTTTTGTATAATGTGAAAGATGATGTTATGCCAAGTAAATAGATACCTAATATTGCGCACACTCATGGAATGGTGGCAAACTTTGGTACTTAAAAATCTCTATAGGCGACGCTTTAATTTTTTTTACATGTTACCAGTTTAAAGCTACAGAGGAGGTTTAGTGATAGAATTGTTGCTGCTCATGCTCTAACGCATGCGGTGATACCTCACATGTGTGGTTTGAACAGTGTTTTACATATGTGGGCGAAACTTATGTGTGTGATCACTTCTGAGCGCAAGCTACCAAGGACAGGGGCATTTTACTTATTTAACATTTTTTTTTTCTTTTTTACACTTTTTTTTAATACATTTTTTGATCACTTTTATTCCTACCGTGTTTCCCCGAAAATAAGACTGGGTCTTATATTAATTTTGGCTACAAAAATCACACTGGGGCTTATTTTCAAGAGATGTCTTATTTATTTACGGTATGTACAATAATCTACATTTATTCAAATGTAATATAATCATGTAATCATGACGATCTTAGAGTTGTTGTAACCCCAAAAAAGAAAAAAATATATCCTGATCCTTAAAAAGAATGATAGCCAGCACAGTGACCCACTGTAACTCTTCTCCACTCTGAGCACTGCAGAGGAAGGGGAGAAGATCTCCAGCTGGTCACGTGAGAGCCCAGCGGCACTGTAAGTAAGGTATTTTCCAAAACAAAGTTAGAAAAGGAGACACACTGAACATTATATAATCTTTTTAAAAAACAGATTACATGTTTTTACGACGACTTTAACTAGGGCTTATTTTTGGGGTAGGGCTTATATTGCAGAAATCCCCGAAAATAAAGATTGGTCTTATTTTCAGGGTAGGGCTTATTTTCGGGGAAACAGGGTATTACAAGGAATGTTAACATCCCTTGTAATAGGAATCTATCATGACAGGTCCTCTTAATGGAGAGATGCGGGGTCAATAAGACCCCCACATCTCTCCTCCAGGCTGGAAAGCATGAGATCGGAAAAAAATTCACCGATCTCATGCTGATCGCAGCTTTGTTTACATCCGGGGCTTGGGCGTGACGGGCCTCTGACGGAAATCTCTATGGTCGTCATCCAGCACCACCCAATTCTTTATCCATGTCCCTGATGGCATGGGAGAGCCTGGAGAAGCACCGGCTGGTGGTGAGAGGGGGGGGGGGACATCCTCTCTGAGGAGGAACAGGAAGTGAGAAATTCAAACAAAGAAAGAAAACATTTATTTCTTTGATTGACTCAATGGCCTTGGAGGACCAAAGCGCTGTCATGAGGTCAATTCAGGTGGAAACAATTTTTCTTTTTTTTTTTAAGCAAAACATTTTTTTTTAATCTTTTGCTCCTAAAAGTATATAAGAGATTTGGGGTCTTTTTGACCCCAGGTTTTTTTCATAAAGAGGACCTGTCATCCTTTTTTCTATTACAGGGGATGTTCACATTCCTTGTAATAGGAACAAAAATTAAAGGGATAATGTAAAAAGAAAAATACATTTATTTTTTCTTTAAAGCGCCCCCAACTTTCCATGCTCGCGCGCAGAAGCGAACACATACGTAAGTCACACTCACCACACATGTTAGGTATCAGCATGAATGTCAGGCCTCATACACACGACCGAGAATTTAGTCATAAAAGAAACATCGATTTCCTCAACGAGTTCCTTGTCAGGCTTGTCGAGAATCTTGACAAGCTTTCTTTGCATACACACTGTCAAGACAAAATCTCCTCGTTCTCAAACGCGGTGACATACAACGTGCTACAGTTCATTAAGGGAACCATGAATGCCAACATGTACTGTGACATACTAAAGCAGAGCATGATCCCCTCCCTTCAAGGTCTGGGCCGCAGGGCAGTATTCCAACATGATAATGACCCCAAACACACCTCTAAGATGACCTTGCTAAAGAAGCTGAGGGTAAAGGTGATGGGCTGGCCAAGCATGTCTACAGACCTAAACCCTATTGAGCATCTGTGGGACATCCTCAAATGGAAGGTGGAGGAGCACAAGGTCTCTAACATCCACCAGCTCTGTGATGTCATCATGGAGGAGTGGAAGAGGACTCCAGTGGCAACCTGTGAAGCTCTGGTGACCTCCATGCCCAAGAGGATTAAGGCAGTGCTGGAAAATAATGGTGGCCACACAAAATGTTGACAATTTGGGCCCAATTTGGACATTTTAACTTAGGGGTGTACTCACTTTTGTTGCCAGAGGTTTAGACATTAATGGCTGTGTGTTGAGTTATTTTGAGGGGGCAGCAAATTGACACTGTTATACAAGCTGTACACTCACTACTTTACATTGTAGCAAAGTGTCATTTCTTCAGTGTTGTCACATAAAAAGATAGAATAAAATATTTACAAAAATGTGAGGGGTGTACTCACTTTTGTGAGATACTGTATGTATGATATATATATATATATATATATATATATATATATATATATATATATATATATATATATATATATATATATATATATATATATATAAAAAAAAATTTAATATAAGTACAGCTATCTAAGTAGTATGTCTTATTACCAAACCCCTTTTGGTTGATTTGACACTTCAGTAAGTACCCCAACTACTAGGAAGCTGTGTCAGCAATTGTGAGTGACCCCCACACTTCCGAATTAACCCTTTGAATACCAGGGGGCTCTCCAACACCCACCCACCCCACTCCAGGCTCCAGGTTAGTTGTTGATGACATCTATTCAAGACACAGGGGAACAAAGTGGCGTGAGGTCTCTTTGTTTGGCTCAAGTTAAGCGTGAAATCTTTTTGTGACTGTGCCCAAAGAAAGCACAAAGTTGCAGTTGATAGAAGAAAAGGACAAATTTAACTTGCTGAATGAGAAGATGTTAGGAAGATGACCCCTGACTTAGCTTCATCTATGCTCCCCCCCGCTCTCGGGGCTTTAGCCCAGATTTTCAGTATAATCCATCTGATTATTTGCAAATCCACGGTATACAGTATGTGTGTGCGTATATATATTTACACACACACACACACATATATATATATATATATATATATATATCTACAAGTACACCCACCAATGTATACAGTGTGAATTTATCTATATACAGCTGTATGATTCTATATACTTATTTTTCTTTATCAGGTCATCCCCCGCAGTTATTACCTTTTGTATCACTTGACCCCCCCCCCCCCCCTTATAGATTGTAAGCTCTAACAAGCAGGGCCTTCTGATTACTCCTGTAATGAATTGTATTGTAACTGTACTGTCTGTCCTTATGTTTACTTATTGTTTTACTTCAAGTACTTATATATATATACTATTGTATAGTCTTGCAAACATTGTTGGCGCTATGGAAATCACGAATTGCAATAATAATACTAATAATGATATGTATCTATATATGTGTATGTACACTGATAGATAGCACATACACATGTGTGTATGTATATATATATATATATATATATATATATATATATATATATATATATATATATATATACTGTATATATATATATATATATATATATATATATATATATATATATATCATATTTATCGATACAAAGTTACATAAACACTTTCAAGGACATTGTTTCCATGTGATTTTGTATTTAGAAAAGAAAGAAAGAAAGAAAGAGAAATGGATTTGGATAGATATGCATCTATTGATATCTCATATATCTTTCTCCTATTTCTAGGGTATGTGTAAACAGATAAAATAGAATGGATAAGTAGATAGTCAGAAGAAAGAAAGAAAGAAAGAAAGAAACGAAGGAAGGAAGGAAGGAAGGAAGGAAAGAAGGAAGGAAGGAAGGAAGGAAGGAAGGAAGGAAGGAAGGAAGGAAGGAAGGAAGGAAGGAAGGAAGGAAGGAAAGAAAAAATAGCATTTGGATAGATGTGCATCTATTGATATCACATATCTCTTGATTCTATCTAGGGTATGTGTAAACAGATAGAATGGATGAGTAGATAGAAAAGAAAGAAAGAAAGAAAGAAAGAAAGAAAGAAAGAAAGAAAGAAAGAAAGAAAGAAAGAAAGAAAGAAAGAAAGAAAGAAAGAAAGAAAGGAAGAAAGGAAGGAAGGAAGGAAGGAAGGAAGGAAGGAAGGAAGGAAGGAAGGAAGGAAGAAAGAAAGGAAGAGAGAAAGAAATATTATATAGAGATATAAAGGGGGAGAGAGAGAGAGGGGGGGGGGGGAGAGAGGGGCATTTGGATAAATATATGGGTATGCATCTATTGATATCTCATATCTCTTGCTTTTATCTAGGGTATGTGTAAACAGATAAAATAGAATGGATGAGAAGAAAAAAAGAAAGAAAGAAAGAAAGAAAGAAAGAAAGAAAGAAAGAAAGAAAGAAAGAAAGAAAGAAAGAAAGAAAGAGAAAGGTATTTGGATAGATATATAGACATGCATCAATTGATATTTCATATTTCTTCTTTCTATTGCTTGAGTATGTGTAGACAGATAAACAGAATGGGTGAATAGATAGATAGATAGATAGATAGATAGATAGATAGATAGATAGATAGATAGATAGATAGAACGAAAGACATCTGAATAGATGCATGTAGAAGACAGAGGGAGGGGTATTATATCCATATTATGTTGATGCATTGGCAGTAGATAGATGCCCCCCCCCCCCCCCTGATCATTAGTAATCTACATATGAGTGTTGCCTGGGACTGCTCAGGGGACTGCTCAGGAGACCCCCCACCACTGAGCCGCCCGATGTCTCCAATTGTGTGATTGCTTGTGTATCCTCTTCTCTCCGAACATATTACAGCAAACAGGTAGAACAATCCTTCTCACCCCCGACTGCCCAATAATGACAACACTGCTGAACAAAACCTTGCACATAGCAAAAGAAAAGAAAAAAAAACTGAAATGAAACTAGCTCGGCTTCTTTGCAGCCAGTCTCTTATTTGGTATAACATAAGTTGCGAATTGTTACAAAAACAGGAATTACTTAAAAAATCTGATTTTGAAGAAGTAAAATAAATAAATAAATCTAGCAGGGGACTTGATTTAATTAGTCACTGATAAATTAGTCAGCTGCATTTGTGAAAAATCAGCAAAATCTCCATCGATTAGAAGTTTGCGGTGGTGGGGGGGAGTAATGGGGGGGGGGGGGGGGGGGGTAATCATTAACTGGCCAGTCCATTGCCTATAGAGCAGGCGATGGAGGAGTCGGCACTGCGGGTGAGGGTCCCTGTTGCGGGTCGGTCGGGGTTCTCTTGGATCAGCTCCCAGGATCAGGGGGACAGGAGAAGAGGAGATGTCCTTTAAATCGCTGGGGGATCCTGCGACAAATAGAAGAAACGCAAAGAGTGGCGCAAAAAGTTGTGGATTGGACGTCGGAGAGGAGAGAGAACGGCTGGGGTCATTGTATACTATAGGGCGATGGTAAGGTGGCCAATGAGGACTAATGTGCTGAATTACAACCTCAGACTGATTTTGTGTTGAGGTCGATTAATCGGTCGGTGACCAATCATATCGCTTAATGCAGATCTAATAAGACCGAGAATCGTCCAACAGGTTCAACTAACCGAAATATTCAGACCCTTCCATAACTTTATATAGATGTAGGTTTTATTCCTGATTATGTGATTTACTAAGAGATTTCCTCTGCTGTCTGCCTGTGTGTTCTACAAAGAGAGATATTATCGCCGATTTCTAGAATCTATTATTCTTGTATTGTTCTAACAGTCTATATATGAGCGATTTCTACAGACAGATCGCCTCTTGTAGCAAATGTATTTTGTTTTATCATCGACCGTCTGTGCTGACATTGTTACTTTCTACAAATACCATTATACACAAAGCAGTAATTATGTCTTGGGAAATTATAACAAAATGTATTATTTAAGTTCCTGTTGTTGTTATTATTATTATGATTATGATTATTATTATCATTGATAATACTAATAATGTTAAATATTGTTGTTGTTGTAATAACAACAACCATAATAATAACAAACACAAAACAATCTTCTTCGTATTATTATTATTATTACTGCAATACTTCTACTACTACAATACTTCTTCTACTAACTACTACTAATAATAATAATGATAATAACACTACTACTACTAAAAATAATATTAACAATACCAATACGACTACTACAAATGATGATGATGATCATATTAATACTTGTTTTTATAAACCATTTAGTTATTGATTACTTTTTTTCATTTGAATTTTTTTATGCATTTGACATTTTTCATATTATTTTTCATCAGTGATCATATATTTACTACTACTAATAATAATAATAATTATAATAACACTACTACTACTAATAACACTACTACTACTATTAATAATAATATCACTACTACTTATAATAATAATAATAATAATAATAACACTACTACTACTACTAATAATAATAACAGTACTAGTACTACTACTAATAATAACACTACTACTACTACTACTACTAATAATAATAATAATAATAATAATAATAATAATAACAGTACTACTAACAATATTAATGACACTACTAGTACTATTACTACTACTACTACTACTAATAATAATAACACAACACAACTACTACTACTACTACTAATAACACTACTACTACTAATAATAATAATAATAATAACACTAATACTACTACTAATAATAACACTACTAGTACTACTAATAATAATAACAACACTACTGATAATAATAATAATAACACTACTGATAATAATAATAATAATAATAATAATAATAATAATAACAACACTACTACTACTACTAAAAATAATAATAATAATAATAACACTACTACTACTACTACTACTAATAATAATAACACTACTACAACTACTACTACTAATAATAATAATAATAATAACACTACTACTACTACTACTAATAATAATAATAACACTACTACAACTACTACTAATAATAATAACACTACTAATACCAATAGTAATATTAATAATAACACTGCCAGTATTACTACAAATGATGATTATGATAATATTAATAATTTTTTTTAAAACCATTTAGTTGTTGATTACTTTTTTTTTTTTGTGTGCATTTGCCACTTTCCATTCAATTTTTGCCTTCAGTGATCATATATTTTAAAACAATTTGTGCATGTTTAGTTTGTACACTTTCTACTTTTATACCTATTTTGAAAGAACAAACAAACAACAAAAAAAACAACATTACAAAAACTAGCAATGTAATTGCTACGTGTAAACACAAAAACCTGAAAAAAATAAATAAAAATAAAATAAAAATGTCTCTTCCTTTTTATATTGTTGATCTCCCTGGCTGAATTTCACCCTGTACATGTTTATCTGTGCAGTGTCTTCATTAAAATGGTACACACTATTAAATGATACATTTGTTTTTCTGCTTGTCGTCGTTTTCATTATTGTCTGGATTTGTCACTGTAACAGGACATAGCTGGCTCCTCCTTCATAGATCTGTTTCCTAAATTACCCCCAGCCTGGGGCAGAAACAAAACAGGATCCAAACACATTGATTCCCTGACACTTTTAGGAGTGAGAAACAGTGACTATCAGGGCCAGAACACTAATGCTTAGGGGCTTATTTAATGAGGGAGCAGCTTCTGTATAAATAGAAGCTTTATCAAAACCATTGTTAGAGTTATCACAGCATTGTTTAAACTGGAAATTCTAAAGGCTTGTAGCTTGTCAGTTATTTTCTACCCACACCCCAAAAAAATAAAATAAAATAAAAACATTGTATCGAACTGTATGCAATTATATATATATATATACACACATATATACCGGTCACCCCGGGCCCATTTTTTACTCCTGATTTGTTTGCGGTGACAACCATTGGATAACCTATACCACTGGATAGTATAATATATATATATATATATATATATATATTTAAATTCAATTTTATATATATATATATATATATATATATATATATATATATATATATATATATATATATATATATATATATATATATATATATTAATAAAAATAAATATAAAATATGGAAATGTGTGAAATGCAGTTTACTGCACTGCACTGTACTGTTGTGATTGAACTGAATTTGCCCATGACACCATTCAATGCAATATTAGATATTAGATTATGTTTTATGTGTAGGGTATAAGAAATGTAACTCAACAGTTTTGTATTTGGTTTGTAAATAGTAGCTTTTGTGTGTGTTTGCATATTATTATTATTATTATTATTATACAGGATTTATATAGTAACAGTTTGCGTAGACAGTACAGTTACAATACAAAGCAATACAGGAGGGATCAGAGGGCCCTGCTCGTTAGAGCTTACAATCTAGAAGATATATGTGTATATATATATATATATATATATATATATATATATATATATATATATATAATAAATTAAACATACAAGAAATACAAATATATATATATTTCATTTTTTTTTGTAAAAAGTACAAAACATATATATACATATATATCTATATAAATATATAGATACGTGTGTATATACATCCATATTGTGTGTATACCTGTAAATATATACCAATAATAATCTTATATGATATTTATTTATTTTATAATAAAAAAATCTCACTACTGGAAGTCTATACTATATGCTGCTATTGGTTGTTATTTTTAGGCTATAGGCTGCGGCCTGATAAATAAACAAGGGGCGTTGAAAGTATATACTTTTTAAATGTTACTAATTGTCAATGTCACTCTACTTATACTTTACATAAATATGTGTTAAATCCTAGAGCAATGTAATGTGAATTTAGTATGCATTGCAAGGAAAAAACCCTTTTGTGAGAATATTTTTCACTTCATGCTTCCGCTAAAATGTAAAAAACAAAACCAACAAAAAAATAAATGTTATATATATATATATATATATATATATATATATATATTACATAAAATGGGAACTGGTTTACTGTTTAATGCTTTTTGTGCTGTCACTAGCCTAGGAGGTTCTAGGGTGTAATAAGGCCACTTGATACATGAACTACCATGCTTGTCCTGGCAGGTCAAATGGAAGCAAAGGTCATCACCTCTATGCTCATGATATCTGCCTTATGCATGTGTATATGTATAGTTTGTCTATATATATATATATATATATATATATATATATATATATATATATATATATATATATACTCTTCATTTTGTCATTAGAAACCCACAGCTGTGAAATATAATTTTTCTTTGTAACAAGGACAATGGGAATGGTGTGTATTCTTTGTCATGTGTGCTGTAATTGTTGTCTTTGGATGTTGAATAAACATAAGTGGGGGGGAGATGGATGCTTTTGTTTCACAATCCTTTTACAGGTTCTAATTGATGGTTCCAGTCTGAACCCTAGCGGATCTCTCACAAGCGTTCTGTACTTAAACAGGACATAAAGGAAGAAGAAAGTATATAAGTTGTTCCTATAACCTTGAAAAATAATGACCAATAATTTTAGTGCTTTTATTAAATGCCATCAATCTTCCAGGTTTCTTTTACTTAGTACATTGAACTGGATGGGTGCCTAGCCTAAGATAGTGTTTTTCAACCACCGGCTAAAGGATGACCGGCTTAGCCAGTTTGTAATAACATTTTACTTTATTTCTATTTGTAAATGATCTTTTGAATTTTATTTTTGCCATTTTGTTGTATTTTGTACAATTGTCATTTATTTTAACCGTACAATAAACAATGCACATTCCTAAGTATTACATTTATACAATACCTTCATAGAATACAAAGTAGAATCATGTTCTTGTACATAGCCAAAGCAGGTTTATAAAACAGATTGAACACAAGATGTTATTATACTTATATCTAAGGCCTCATACACACGACCGTTTTCCTCGACAAAATCCATCAAGAAACTTGCTGGCAGAGCATTTTTGCAGAGGAAAACGGTTGTGTGTATGTTTTTCATCGAGAAAACTGTCACGAATCTCGACGAGAAAAAAACAGAACAAGTTCTCTTTTTTCTCGTTGGGAGTCTCAATTTCCTCGTCGTGTTTCTCGTCGGGCTGGTTTACGACGAGAAACACATTCGTGTGTATGTTTAGAAACCCCAAGCATGCTCAGAATAAAGTATGAGACGGGAGCGCACCTTCGGTAAAAGTAGCGTTCGTAATGGAGATAGCACATTTGTCACACTGTAACAGACTAAAAAGCGCGAATCGTCTCTTATCAAACTTTTACTAACACACAGTAACATGAGATTAGCAAAAGCAGCCCCAGGGATTGTGCCAGTGGAATCGAACTTCCCCTTTATAGTGCCGTCGTACGTGTTGTACGTCACCACGTTTGAGAACGATGAGATTTTGTCTTGACAGTGTGTATGCAAAGAAAGCTTGTCAAGATTCTCGACAAGCCTGACAAGGAACTCGTCAAGGAAAACAACGTTTCTTTTACGACAAGATTCTCGGTCATGTGTACGAGGCCTCACAGTGTATGCATCCATAGATATGGTTCATGAAGACTTTCTCATCATATCTCTTCCCCAGTACCGTAGCCTCCCTGGCAGTATGATTATGTCAGATTTTTTAATCTGAAAGCGGTACAATTGTTATGCATAGAAATTTGGCGTTTTATTTTGTAGGCCTATAATTCTTAGTAATAACTCACTTAAATCTGTCCAAACAAGAGTCTAGTAGACATCCCGATTATGATAAAGTTTGAAACACAAAATCATAAATTATAATAGGCCTAAATCACACTGGACGTTTTTTGATGCTTTTGCAGCAGCTGTTTTTTGGCAGTTTTTTTTCTACAGTCATTATATTCTCCATAATGTTATCCTATGTGTCCATGTACACATACAGTACCTGCCCACGAGAATGTGTTTCCAGCGTGATCCCATCGCGCTGGTTCTCGGTGACAGGGTACTGTACATCTCACGCTCGCTGCAATAGCAAAAACACATTACAGCAAGCACGACAAAGAAGCCACAATGCCCCCTCTCTCTATGAAGGGGACATTGTCGGGGATCCGACTTGGATCCCCACCAATACCAGGCACTGTGTTTGGTATGAATCATGAGGGGGAACTCCATGCCAAATTTTAAATAAAAAAACAGCATGGGTTCCCCTCCAAGAGCATACCAGGCCCTTAGGTCTGGTATGGGTTTTAGGGGGAACCTCCTATGCCGAAAAAACGACATGGGGGACCCCCAAAATCTATACCAGATCCTTATCCGAGCACGCAACCCAGCCGGTCAGGAAAGGGGGTGGGGAAGAGCGACCCCCGGAGCTGCCTAATAAATGACTTTAAAAACCTGTGTAGTGTGTTTTTTTTTCTTGACACTTTTTTCCTCCAGGTAAATGGGTAGGGCTACGATGTACCCCATACTTATTCACATAGGGTGGGGGATCGGGATCTGGGGGCCCCCTTATTAAAGGGGGCTACCAGATTCCGATAAGCCCCCAGCCCACAGACCCCAACAAACAACGGCCAGGGTTGTCGGGAAGAGGCCCTTGTCTTCATCAAGATGGGGACAAGATGCTTTTTGGGGTGGGGGGGGGACATTTCTGATTCACTGAAAAAAAAATATATATTTTTTTTTAAACACTAAAAAATATGAATAGATGCTAAAAAACGCTGTTGCAAAAACATTGAAAAACTCACTGCAAAGCTACTGGCGTTTTTAAATTGTTATTTTAATGTCCAGTGTGCATGATGCCTCAAATAAAAAAAGCTAAAGAATGATAATGCTGAAAAACACTAATAAACGCAAAAGAAGTGAATAAACGCTAAAAAACACGATTGCAAAAATGTTGAAAAACTCACTGGCATTTTTATAACGTTATTTTAATGTCCAGTGTGCATGAGGCACACTGGGAAAAAAACGCTAAAAAACGCTAACGCTGAAAAAATTTGAAAAACTCACTGGTGTTTTTATAACGTTATTTGAATATCCAGTGTGCATAAGTCCTAAATAATTATAAAAAAATAATAATATAATAAAAATAAAATGAATTTCCCCATGATTCACTATCGCTCAATTCTGCAAGTGATTCTAATTCGGATCAAAAGTGGTTTTCCCAAACACAACCTCTCTAGACATTATGACAAATATCATAATAAACAACTTAAAGGGACTAGTTTTTTTGCTATAGATAATATCTGTCCCAACTGGCGAGGTACCAATATAGTCCGAGCCATATCCAGACTTGAAACTCGCTGGATTTTCTGCATGAAATCTTTTATTCCTTTTGGGCTTAACGTTGACTGGGATATCAACTGTTTTTTAAATAATTCTTAATATATTTATCTCTAATTAGATTTAAATTTTTAAATTAGATTTCTAAATAGATTTTTTATATATTTGAAATAATATCAATTAATTTCTATTTTAACTTAAATAATTAAACATATGTATTAAAATGTATTTATGCGCTGTTTTGTAATGCCTTTCTTTGTTCAATTGTGTCTAAAACCCGATGCCTCCCTACTAATGTTAAACATCTCCTTGTTCTGGTATTTACTTTTTGTCTCACTCGTTCGTTTTCCCTTTATACAATTTTGAACCTCTCTAGCTACCGTAACCATATATTGGATTAGCCCTCAGTTAACATGATGGCTCTTCCTGGCTTTCCCAATTCAAAAATGGAGTCCGCGCCTATTTAAAGCACCATACGCGCTGACGTCAGTATCCGGCTAATCCCCCGTTGAAGTCCTATCGAGATGAAATGATCGTAGAGTGCCGTGACGTCATCGCGTTCCGTCCTGAATGTAGGCGGTGTTTTGCATTCGAGTAGCGAGAGGTATCGGAGTGGAGAGACCGCGGCTTTGATTGACTATGCCTGTTTCCACCTGACAATTGTGAGTGCATTACTTATTAAATCTCCCCTTTGGTTTTACTTAATACGCTATGAGAGTCTCCTCTTTTTTATTGTACCACCATATATCCCGGATTTACGGCTGCTAATTACACACGGATTGGTTCCAGGGAGACCAGGACTTCCCTATGCTTTATGAGACTGATGCAAAACAGTCTCTCCTTGTGGCAAGCAGGCAGTCTTCTCACGGGTGAATTTGTGGAAATCTCTTCTCATCTAAAGCCGCGTACACACGGCAGAGAACCTCGACGGGCAGAACACATCGTTCCGCCCGTCGAGGTTCTCTGCCGGCTGTCAGATTCGGCGACCCGCCCGTCGGGAATGGCAACCAGCCATTCATCCAGGTGGGCCGTCGAGCAAATAGAGAGCGTGCTCTCTATTTCTGCTCGACGGGCTTCCCGACGGGATGCTCGCCGAGAGCGTACACACGGCCGAGGTTCTCGCTGGAATGCAGCTTCCAGCGAGGTTCTCGCTGGTTTCCAGCGAGAACCTCGGTCGTGTGTACGCCGCCTGAGATATATTCTCCAGCACAAAATGTATTGTTGGACTTCTTTGCACTGGATCTTATCACATAAGAGTGTATGGAGATCTATTCCCTTTTACATCTTATCATTTAGCTCTTTCCAATTCACCTTCAATGAGTTTGTATTTTGATTTATGTATTCATTAATTATTAACTATTTCTAGCGCTGCACTTATTTCTGTTTTTTATGATTCTAATTCACTATCACTGTTTTCTAGCTGGTCTAAAACCACTTTTCATGTAAAAGGACACTTTTTGGTTGCTATGGACAATCTCCAGTTTCCAGGCAGAAAGAACAGTTTTTTATTATATAAAACTTAGGGCTGTTACTGATCAAAATTTTTGTGTTCGATTAATCGTTTTCTTTTTTAATCGATTAATCGACTAATTTCGATTAATTATAACGCACATACAGATCCAACTACTTTTAGCTGATTCCCAGTGCAGCTACCAACCACTGGAAAAATGGATAGCAGGATAAAAAAAAAACACACAAAGGCAGAGCTCGATGGGATTAGCATTAAAACTTTTATAGTCTTCAAGTAGGTAACCAAATAAATATTGCACTGGAGATAAAATCAATGTAACTACATAAACTGTAAAAATGGTGCGAGTAATACCAAAGGGTACGAAAAGCAGTCATAAAAACATGTAGCTAAGTATGATACTGGTATAAAAATGTGTACAACGATGCCACTGCTGAATCCAGATGAGGAGAGGTTAACATCAGTCCGTCGGCATGTAGATGTCCCGTGAAGGGAACTGTCACAACTCCCAGTGGATGGCTGTAGAATCCCAAGTTTCATAGAGAGAAGTGATAGAGGGAGGGGTAACAGTGTGACAGATAGTAAGGTCCCGTCGGCATGCAGATATGAAGGCACAGCAAAGGAGCCCTTCAGATGGACATGGCAAGTCCCGCCGGTGTCCATGACGTCACCGGATCTCCGACGGGAACTCCTTGAAGGCCCAGAAGCCAGCGGAGAGGTGAGTACCAATCAAAAGAATTTTAATCGATCAAAAAGATTTTGATCGATCAAAAAAATGAAACATTAATCGATCAATTAAAAGTTAATTTGCACAGCCCTAATAAAACTACATGCAGGACACTGGCCAGACCACTAGGGACAAAAGGGAGATGAAATGATTTGATACAGTAAGATTACAGTGTACTCAGGGTTTGACAAATTTGCTTGGAATCTAAGAGCCAGATAAAAAGTTAGGAGCCAGAAAACGTACGTGAGTAGCGCCTGCATATGTAAACAGTATTCAAACCACACGTGTGAGGTACCGCAGCGATCATTAGAGCAAGAGCAATAATTCCATCCCTAGACCTCCTCTGTAACTTAAAACATGCAACCTGTAGAATTTTTGTCGCCATTCCACGAGCGGACGCAATTTTGAAGCGTGACATGTTGGGTATCAATTTACTCGGCGTAACATTATCTTTCACAATATAAAAAAAAATGGGATAACTTTACTGTTGTCTTATTTTTTTATTAAAAAAAGTATTTTTTCCCCAAAAAAGTGTGCTTGTAAGACTGCTGTGCAAATACGGTGTGACAAAAAGTATTGCAATGACGCCATTTTATTCTCTAGGGTGTTGGAATAAAAAATAGATATAATGTTTGGGGGTTCTAATTAGAGGCTCCCGCCACTATCACACACCGGGGAGGTGCACGGAGACACAGGTTCCTGTGTCTCCCTGCGCCCCCACTTCCCCCACCGCGCGATTGCGGCGGGCCCACGCCAGCCGGCAATTGAGGCAGCGGCTTTGCGGCCTAAGCTTCCTTCTGTGAAGGCTGCAAAGCCGCGGCCTCAATTACTGGCGGGCGTGGGTGCCAGGTCACAATTTCTTGTCGCAAATTGTGACCGGGCGCGCCGGATTTTGTCGAGCCCTGGTGTACTGTATGTGTTTTTTTACTTTTTGAATTTGGTGCCAGGCTCCGCCCCCATGTGTCGTGACGCTCGCAGGGAACGGAGCCCGGAACACAGAGCATTGGTGAAGGACACAGCGGGGGAAGGAACGGTATCCTGGTGACAAGTTAAGTACGCTGTACCAGGATTCTGCAATGCAATCCTGAGTGTGGCTCGGGGGTTACCGCTAATGGTACTGAGATTCAACCCCGAGCCACACTCAGGAAAACCGCCAGGAAGGTTAAATTAAACTCATTCCAAGGGTGAGTACACACTGAGCGGTTGAGTTCCCATTTTATGTCAATAGCCTATAAAGAATTAGGTCTAATGGAGCCAAACCAGGGGTATCCAGCCAGCACCCCCAGATCTTATTGACCCGGGTCAGGCTGCCTCTATGCTGATAGAGCGCTCATATCTCAAAGATAAAGTTGCAGTTAGAGGGTTGAGAGAAACTATATTCCACCGACAGGGGTGCTTACAATAATCATCTTTTACTTATTTATGTAAAACCTTTATCCAAAAAGGTAAGGACCGTCACATGATTAAATACATCAGCAGAATGGCACAGCTGGGCACATGGACGTACAGGAACGTCTCCTTTAAAAAGCCCAGTCCCAACCCAGTCCTGTGCTCCGTGGCCACGCCCGTGGACACGATTGCCGCCTGTGACCTGCGATCGGGTCACAGAACTGAAGAACGGGGAGAGGTGAGTGTAAACAAACCTCTCCCTGTGCTTCCTAGTGAGCCTGTCACTGATCGTCTGTTCCCTGTCATAGAGAACGACGATCAGTGACATCCCGCACCAAGCCACACCCCCACACAGTAAGAAACACACATTAGGGAGCACTTAACCCCTTTTGCGCCTCCTACAGGTTAACCCCTTCACTGACAGTTTAATTTTCACAGTAATTAGTGCATTTTTATAGCAATGTTCGCTGTAAAAATTACAATGGTCCCAAAATGGTGTCAAAAGTGTCCGATGTGTCCGCCATAATGTCGCAGTCACGATAAAAATCGCTGATCGCCGCCACTACTAGTAAAAAAATATATATTAATAAAAATGCCATAAAAATGTCCTTTGTAAACGATATAACTTTCGCGCAAACCAATCGATAAACGCTTATTGCGATTTTTTCTTACCAAAAATAGGTAGAAGAATACGTATCGGCCTAAACTGAGGGAAAACATTTTTTATATATATTTTTGGAGGATATTTATTATAGGAAAAAGTTAAAAATATTGATTTTTTTTTTTAATTGTTGCTCTATTTTTGTTTATATCGCAAAAAATAAAAACCGAAGAGGTGATCAAATACCACCAAAAGAAAGCTCTATTTGTGGGGAAAAAAGGACGCCAATTTTGTTTGGGAGCAATGTCACACGACCACGCAATTGTCAGTTAAAGCGACGCAGTGCCAAATCGCAAAGGGGCCTGGTCCTTTAGCTGCATATTAGTCCAGGGCTTCAGTGTTTAGTGTATCTAAATCTGCTAGTGCATCTAACACTTCCCTCCCCTTAGACTGACATTGCTGCTGTCCAAAGGTGACGCCTGTGCTCCTTCATCCAGAATGGAGGTACTAATACAGGAGGTGTGTTACTGGTCGGATCACCAGGGTGAATTAGAATTAAAACAAAAAATAAAAAAAAGATTTCAGCCACCACATCTAATTATTGGTAAGCTGCACTATAATTATTTTTTTGGTCTTGGGTTTAATACCACTTTAAATGAAATGTTACGCTGCTGTATTTCTGCAGCCTATTAGAAGTCACTTCATATCTACATTTACTCTAGTAACTCCATAGGATTTGCCTGGAGTTGAACCTTTTAAATCACATTAACACGGTAAGGCACAAATGAGATTATGAGTGATTACAAACATACTTTGGTAAATCCGGCCTAGTGAGCTTAATTCTTTTTTTTAATTCTTCCTTTAATTTTTCAATACCGGCCACTTTCACCCTCTTCCTGCCCAGGCCAATTTTCAGCTTTCAGAGCTGTCACAGTTTAACCACTTCCATACAGGGCATTTTCACCCCCTTCCTGCCCAGACCAATTTTTATCTTTCAGCGCTGTCGCACTTTGAATGACAATTGCGCGGTCGTGTGACGTGGCTCCCAAACAAAATTGGCATCCTTTTTTCCCCACAAATAGAGCTTTCTTTTGGTGGTATTTAATCACCACTGCTTTTTTTTTTTTTTTTTTTTGCGCTATAAACAAAAGAAGAGCGACAATTTTGAAAAAAAAAAAACACAATATCTTTTACTTTTTGATTTAATAAATATCATGGCCCAGATTCAGAGAGAATTGGATTCTCGTAGCGTATCAGAAATACACTATGCCGCCGTTTTTCACCTGGCTCTACGTGGAATCCAGGTAGATTTTGTCCAGTAAACGACGGCGGCGTAGTGTATTTCTCCCGTCGCAATCCATCTAGACGAGTAGGGGGCGTGAAGGATTTAAAATAGGCGCGTTCCCGCGGCGATCGAACTGCGCATGCTCCGTTCGCAAATTTCCCGCCATGCATTGCGCGAAATCACGTCGTTACGTCATTCGTTGTTTGAGTAGCGTCGTTTGCGGACATTTCTATTCCCGAACGAGTTACGCAAAAAAAATAAAAAATAATTTAAATTCGACGGGAGGAACGACGGCCATACTTAACATGGGCTATGCACCGTTAGACCAGCAAAAAGCTGGTCTAACAGTACGTAAAAAAAAACAGACGTAAGCGATTGCGAAGACCGCTCGTATCTTCGTGGATCGCCGTAAAAACACATTTGCATATCCCGACGCATGAAAACGACGCGAACTCCTCCCAG
Organism: Rana kukunoris; assembly: GCA_029574335.1. Lineage (NCBI taxonomy): Eukaryota > Metazoa > Chordata > Amphibia > Anura > Ranidae > Rana > Rana kukunoris. The sequence goes on along the minus strand of CM056049.1, from coordinate 46,917,092 downwards.
CGGCCGCAAAAATATCGCAGCGTAGATCCGAAGGCTTACGAAGACTTAAGCCTCTCGGATCGAAGCCCGAAGCCGCCGTATCATGGTTTGAGGATTCAAACTAGTGATACGGCGCGCGAAATTTGAAATTACTCCTGTCTAACACGAGTTAGACAGGTGTAATTGCTTTATGAATCTGGACCTATATTTAAAAAAAAAAACAATTTTTTTCCTCAGTTTAGAAGGATACGTATTCTTCTACATATTTTTGGTAAAATAAATCGCAATGAGCGTATTTGATCGGTTTGCGCAAAAGTTATAGCATCTACAAAATAGGGAATAGAATTATGTAATTTTTATTTTTTTACTAGTTATGGCGGCGATCTGCGATTTTTATTGTGACCGTGACATTGCGGCGGGCATATCGGACACTTTTGACACATTTTTGGGACCATTCACATTTATACAAAGATTAGTGCTATAAAACTGCACTGATTACTGTGTAAATGTGACTGGCAGGGAAGGGGTTAACACTAGGGGGCGTTGAAGGGGTTAACCACTTAAGACCCAGACCAAAATGCTGCTAAAGGACCTTTCCCCTTTTTGCGATTCGGCACTGCGTCGCTTTAACTGACAATTGCGCGGTCGTGCAACGTGGCTCTCAAACAAAATTGGCGTCCTTTTTTCCCACAAATAAAGCTTTCTTTTGGTGGTATTTTATCACCTCTGCGGTTTTTATTTTTTGCACTATAAACAAAAATAGAGCGACATTTTTGAAGAAAATGCAATATGTTTTACTTTTTGCTATAATAAATATCCCCCAAAAATATATAAAAAAAATGTTTTCTCCTCAGTTTAGGCCGATACGTATTCTCCTACCTATTTTTGGTAAAAAAAATCGCAATAAGCGTTTATCGGTTGGTTTGCGCAAAATGTATAGCGTTTACAAAATAGGGAATAGTTTTATTGCATTTTTATTAACCACTTAAGGACCGGACCAATACGCTGGTAAATGACCCAAGGGGTTTTTACAATTCGGCACTGCGTCGCTTTAACAGACAATTGCGCGGTCGTGCGACGTGATTTCCAAACAAAATTTGCGTCCTTTTCTTCCCACAAATAGAGCTTTCTTTTGGTGGTATTTGATCGCCTCTGCAATTTTTATTTTTTGCGCTATATACAAAAATAGAGCGACATTTTTAAAAAAAAAAATAATGGCCCAGATTCAGAGAGAATTAGATTATCGTAGAGTATCAGAAATACACTACGCTGCCGTTTTTTACCTGGCTCTACGTGGAATCCCGGTAGATTTTGTCCAGTAAACGACGGCGGCGTAGTGTATTTCTCCCGTCGCAATCCATCTGGAGTGGGCGTGAAGCATTTAAAATAGGCACGTTCCTGCGGCGATCGAACTGCGCATGCTCCGTTCGCAAATTTCCCGCCGTGCATTGCGCGAAATCACGTCGTTACGCCGTAGTAGCGTCGTTTACGTACATTCCTATTCCCGAACGAGTTACGTTAAAAAAAAAATAATAATTTCAAATCGACGCGGGAACGACGGCCATACTTTACATGGGTTACGCACTGTTAGACCAGCAAAAAGCTCCTCTAACATTACGTAGCCAAAAAATGACGTAGGCGATTGCGAGGGACACTCGTACCTTCGTGGATCGCCGTAAAAACTAATTTGCATACCCCGAAGGTGAAAACGACACGGACTCCACCCAGCGGCCGCAAAAATACCGCAACGTAGATCCGAGGGCTTACGAGGACGTAAGCCTCTCGGATCGGAGCCCGAAGCCGCCGTATCATGGTTTGAGGATTCAAACTAGTGATACGGCGCGCAAAATTTGAAATTACTCCTGTCTAACACCAGTTAGACAGGCGTAATCGCTCTATGAATCTGGGCCAATATTTTTTACTTTTTGTTATAAGAAAAATCAAATAAAGACATTTTAGTCAAACATTTAGGTCAAAATTTATTTAGCCACATGTCTTTAGTAAAAAAAAATCACAATAAAAAGAAAAATAGCTACCTAGCGGGAACAGCGACACTAATACAGCGATCAGAAAAATGATCGCTTAGTGACACTGGCAATAGGGAGTAAAAGGGTTAACTAGGGCGGTGATCAAGGGGTTAAAACTTTATTAGGGGGGGTACGGGGGCTACCCTGGACCTAACACTAACTGCCTGTCACACTGACACTAAATGCAGTGATCAGTACATATATGATCACTGCATTCAGTGACACTGTGACAGGGGGGTGGGGGGTGATCGCAAGGGGTTAATGTGCTTGCGTGTACTGGTGTCAGTGTAGTGTTGTGCAGACTTACTGTGTGATGTGATCTCTCCTCAGCGGTGGTTGAAAATACCGCCGAGAGCAGAGATCACATCACTTCCCTCTTCCTGTGTTTACACAGGTGGAGGAAGTGCACTGCAGGGGGAGCGCGCGCATTGGCTGGGAGCCGCCCCCTCGTCCCGGATCGCTCGGCACAGCAAACCGGACCGCCGCATGTACCGGGGGGGTCCCGATCGGACCCCCAACCCATGTCAAGGCAGCCACGTACAGGTACGTTGATGTGCCTGTCCGTGCCATTCTGCCGACGTATATGTACATGCGGCGGTCCTTAAGTGGTTAATTTTTTTTTTTTTACTACTAATGGCGGCGATCAGCGTTTTTTTTCGTGACTGCGACATTATGGCGGACACTTCGGACAATTTTGACTCATTTTTGGGACAATTGTCATTTTCACAGCAAAAAATGCATTTAAATTGCATTGTTTATTGTGAAAATGACATTTGCAGTTTGGGAGTTAACCACTAGGGGCGCTGAAGGGGTTATGTGTTCCCTAATGTGTGTTTACAACTGTAGGAGGGTGTGGCTGTAGGTGTGACGTCATCGATTGCGATTCCCTGTATAAGGGATCACGCGAACGATGCCGCCACAGTGAAGGACGGGGAAGCCGTGTTTACACACGGCTCTCCCCGTTCTTCAGCTCCGGGGACCGATCGCCGCTGGAGTGTGGCGATCCCGGTCCCGGGAGCGCGGCGCGGGCACGCGCCCGTGACCCACGGCTGGGTACTAGTACAGGACATACCTGTACGTACATGTGCCCAGCTGTGCCATTCTGCCGACATATATGTGCAGGAGGCGGTCCTTAAGTGGTTAATATGTTCCCTTAAGTGTGTTCTAACTGTAGGGGGGAGGGGACTCACAAGGGGAGGAGACCGATGTGTGTTCCTCTGTTCTGGGAACACACATCGGTCTCCTCAGCGCTGACAGGACATGGATCTGTGTGTTTATACACACAGATCCATGGTCCTGCCGTGATTGCGGGCAATCGCAGCTGTCCGGCGGACATTGCGGCCACGCACGCGCACCGGGTCCCGAGCAATGCGGCAGGGGTGCGCGTGCGCCCCCTAGCCACCCGGGAATGCAAGGACATTATATGACATCCAGTCTGAAGGAGGAAGGGTTCCCGCCGACGTCATTTTACAATGACTCGGTAGGGAAGGTGTTAAATGACAATTGCGCGGTCATGTAACACTGTACCCAAATGAAATTTTTATCATTTTTTCGTCACATTATTTTTTTACACGAATAGAGCTTTCTTTTAATCACTTTATTTTTAAATATTCTTTCTTCATATATTTAGGCCAAAATGTATTCTGTTACATTTCTTTGGTGAAAATAACCCAAATCAGTGTATATTATTTAGTCTGTAGGAAAGCTATAGAGTCCACAAACTATGATATATATATATATATATATATATATATATAAATGAAAATCGATCAGTCCTGACGGCATATCTCATTTCTTGAGACCCAAAAATGCCAGCACAGTACAAATACCCCCCAAATTGACCTTTTTGGAAAGTAGACATTCTTAGTATTTAGTAAGAGGCATATTTTTTAAGTCATAGTTTTTTGAAAAATTAAGAAAAAAAATATTATTGTTTTACAATGTTTTTTTTACATACAGCCTGTAGTAAAGTGTCATCATATAACTGGTGTGGTGGTGACCAGGGACACCGACTGGTGAATGTATGTGAAAAAATAAAATAAAATAAAATAGATTTTTAAATTTTTCAAAAAAAAAAATCTCTTTTATTATACTTTTTTTTAAATGTATTTTTACATACTGTGATCAGAGCAATACAATGTTAGTATAGTTGATCAGGATTTTTTTTTACATACTATGCTTGCTTACGGCATTGAATTTCCCAGCTATAAGCAAATATGTTTTCTGAATGACAGTGCGTAGACACTATTGGGTTGATTTAATAAAGGCAAATAGACTGTGCCCTTTGCAAAGTGCAGTTGCTTCAGAGCTTAGTAAACGAAGTTGTAAAGGAAAACATTTTTGTTGCCTAAAATTAATGTCTGCAAGGTAGACAGACAGAATAGTGTAATGATTCTGTTAAAAAACGAGTAAATACCTATTAAATTCCTTCATCTATATCACCTCCGGCGTTCTAGTTTCTGTTCTCTCATACACTTCCTGGTTTGTGGCGCTCGTTCATGTAAGAACTACATTTCCCAGTATGCATTGCGGCACGCCCTGTAATTCACACCTCCTTGAAGTCTCTAACACGTAGAGAGCGTCCTGCCGCACAGATGTAGTTCCCAGGAGGGGGCGAGCACGTCACTGACCACCCCAGTAAAGCCTCCCTTCACGATGGTGAGTAACAATCAGACAAGCAGGGAGTGAACAGAACAGAGAAGAAATAGAGCAACTTCTGAGCAAAAACGAACAATGAGGAAGTGAAAAGAGGAATATCTTCAGGTAAAGGATGCTTATTATGAAAAAATGTTTTTTCCTTTACAACCCCTTTAAGCTTTGCTTTGCAAAGAATACCCAATTACCATATTTATCGGCGTATAACGCACACTTTTTCCCCTTAAAATCAGGGGAAAATCGTGGGTGCGCGTCATATGCCGATCCCCGCTGTCTCTCCGAGCCGAGTGTACTGCGCTCTCGGCTAGGCTCGGCCACGCTCGGCTCCGCCCGCAGCCATGCGAGAGGAGCCGAGAGAAACCGAGAGAAGCCAAGAGGAGCTGAGAGAAGCCCAGTGAAGCCGAGAGGAGCCGAGAGAGGCCGAGAGGAGCCGAGAGAAGCAAAGAGGAGCCAAGAGAAGCCGAGAGGAGCCGAACACACAGGAAATCCGGCTCTGCACTGCTCGGCCGAGGCGCCAAACTCAAAAACACACAACGCTGCAACCGCGGGCAAGGTGCGGATGGACACCTCCAAAGCCACAGACGGACACCCACAAGGCCCCGCACCAGGCCGCAGACGGACGCCGAACAAGGCCGAAGATGGACACCGGGCAAGACAGCAGGCGGACACCGACAAGGCTAAAGTAAACCAACACCGCTGTCTCACCCTGCTTTGCACATGCTCAGTTGCTCTCCATTTTTGGCATTGTGCCTAAATTGAGAGCCACTAGAGGCAGATCTGTTGACAGCCTAAAGATTTACTGCGTCGCAATGCTCGCAGGGAATGGAGCTCGGCACTCGGGCACAATAATAGATCGAGCGGAGGAGGAGACACGGCTCGCACACACACAACGGGGAGACATCACAGGATCCAGGGGACAAGGTAAGTAACTTTGCCTGGATCCTGCGATGCGATCCCGAGTGTGGCTCAGGGTTACCGCTTTTGGTAGTGAAAATTCACCCCGAGCCACACTGGGCATGTGTTGTACTATTTGCCCGCCTAGCAATGTAGTTTTTAAAGCTAAAGTCCATTCAAACTTCTACATACACAATTGAAACACATGTGAACAGACCCAGATAGCAAGCAATTGGGCTGCAAGTTTGAAAATGACTTGCCAAGCTATAGCTAGACTTGCCAGGCTTCACAAGTTTGTTGCACAATTGCAGCAAGTCTGCATTGCAACTTTCTTTGCAAACATTCTGCAAGTCTGATGCAAGTTCTGGTTCAGTTGTGTTGTGCAAAAAGTCATCCCACCAGAGGGGGCACTGTGGCTGAATTTTCATGCTGTAGACTTGCAGAGCTCTTGCTGCAGACTCACCGCTGCAACTTTGCTCTTGCTAGAGACTTGCCGTGCACGTTTGCTACAAATTGGAACAGTGTCAACTAGAACTTGTGCTTCAAGTGTACAACTTGCCAGTGAAAATGTGCAGCAAGTTAACAGACTTATAATTCAACACTGTCACAAATTTGTTATCCTTTGCTATCTGGGTATATATTATTTGCGCTATAAACAAAAATAGAGCGTCAATTTAAAAATATTTTTTACTTTTTGCTATAATAAATATCCATCAAAAATATATATAAAAAATGTTTTTCCTCAGTTTAGGCCGATACGTATTCTTCTACATATTTTTGGTAAAAAAAATTGCAATAAGCGTTTATTGATTGGTTTGCGTGAAAGTTATAGCGTTTACAAAATAGAGGACAGTTTTATGCCATTTTTATTAATATTTTTACTAGTAATGGCGGCGATCAGCGATTTTTATCGTGACTGCGACATTATGGCGGACACATTGGACACTTTTGACACCATTTTGGGACCATTGTCATTTTCACAGCATACAGTGCTATAAAATGCACTAATTACTGTAAAAATGACACTGGCAGTGAAGGGGTTAACCTGTAGGAGGCGCTAAAGGGGTTAAGTGTTCCCTAATGTGTGTTTCTTACTGTAGGGGGGCGTGGCTGGGCGCGTGATGTCACTGATTGTCGTTCTCTATGACAGGGAACAGACGATCAGTGACAGGCTCACTAGGAAGCAAAGGGAGAAGTTTGTTTACTCTTACCTCTTTCCGTTCTTCAGCTCTGTGGCCCGATCACAGGACACCAGCGGCGATCGGGTCTGTGGGTCCCGCGGGCGTGGCCACGGATCACAGGACCGAGTTGAGACTGGGCTTCTTAAAGGAGACGTTCCTGTACGTCCATGTGCCCAGCCGTGCCATTCTGCCGACGTATTTAGTCGTGTGGTGGTCCTTACCTCTTTGGATAAAGGATTTACATAAATAAATAAAAGATGATTATTGCCCCCATAGCAAGCTGCTTACAGGAGGGAGGGCCAGGAGCAAAGAAATGGGACCCGAGAAGAGGAGGATCTGGGTGGCTCTGTGCAAAACCAACTGCGCAGAGCTGGTAAGTATAACATGTTTGTTATTTTTAACACAAAAAAAAAACAAGACTTATCTATCACTTTAAGCAGCACAGTTTGGTCAGGGAAAGATCACCAACCTGCTGATTTGACAATGATGCAGCGCGAGCACACAACCAAGGTCATCCCTGAGTATCCTTCTGTAAGCACGCTGACAGGGTTTGACTGACAGTACTGTGCAAAGCAGTACAGCTTTAATAAGCCCAGACTGCTGGTCCTCCTTTTTTAACCACTTGCCGACTGCTGCACGCCCTAAGGCCGCGTACACACGATCAGTCCATCCGATGAGAACGGTCCGATGAAGCTGACTGATGGTCTAATGTGCCTACACACCATTGGTTTTAAAATCGATCGTGTTAGAACGCGGTGACGTTTACGTGTTTTAACACAACGACGTGCTGAAAAAAAAAAGTTCAATGCTTCCAACCAAGCATGCGTTGACTTGATTCTGAGCAAACACCGCCTTTTAACCGATGCTTTTGCATACTAACGATCGGTTTTGACCCATCGGTCAGGCATCCATCGGTCAAATTTTAAAGCAAGTTCTCTTTTTTTTGACCAAAGGATAACTGACCGATGGGGCCCACACACGATCGGTTTGGACCGATGAAACGGTCCTTCAGTCCGTTTTCATTGGTATTGACCGATCGTGTATACCCGGCCATATACGTTGGCACAATGGCAGCAATGGGCAAATGGGCATACCTGTACATCCCCTTAAAATTGCAGCATTGTTGGAGCGCTTGCCTGCTGCTCCATGGTCGTGCCCGTGGGTCTCGCGGACTCGATGTCTGCCTCTCCATGTCACGGAGAGGGAGAACGGGGAGATGCCTGTGTAAACAAGGCATGTTCTGCTAGCAACATGACGGGGATCTACTGCTCCCTGTCATCGGGAGCAGTGATCTCTGTTATGCCCTAGGTAGCCCATCCCCCACACAGTTTGAATCACTCCCTAGGACACACTTAACCCCTTGATCGCCCCATAGTGTTAAACCCGTCACTGCCAGCGTCATCTACACAGTTATCAGTGTGTTTTTATAGCACTGATCGCTGTATAAATGACAATGGTCCCAAAATAGTGTCAAAAGTGTCCGATGTGTCCACCACAATGTCGCAGTCACGATAAAAATTGCAGATCCACGCCAATACTAATTATAATAAAAAAAAAAGAATAATAAAAATTGCATAAAACTATCCCCTATTACAAAAAAATGTAGAAGAATATATATCAGCCTAAACTTAGGAAAAAAAACTTTTTATATATATATTTTTGGGCATAGTTATTTGAGCAAAAAGTAAACAATATTGCTTTTTTTTTTTAATTGACGCTCTTTTTTTGTTTATAGCGCAAAAAAAAAAACAAAAAAAACGCAGAGGTGATCAAATACCCCCAAAAGAAAGCTCTATTTGTGGGAAAAAAAGGCGTCAATTTGGTTTGGGTGCCATGTCGCACGTGCAATTGTCAGTTAAAGCGACGCAGTGCCAAATCGCAAAAAGTGCTCTGGTAAGGAAGGGGGTAAATTCTTCCGGGGCTGAAGTGGTTAAACTTCCCCACTGTACAGGAGATTACTGGTGGCTAATCTAAAGATAGATTCAGGTAATTATGTGTATTTAAAATACAGGCAATGATTTGTTTTATTAAATATATACCTGGATTGGCATTCTTTTTTTACCTGCTCAGTGTTCAGGTTTAAACAAAAGATTATACCTCTACCTTTACTATTGAGCTGTTTAGCAGTCTCTAATAAAATAGGAAAATTAAACAGATTTGCCTGAGGCAGGCTGCATGTGGCCAAATATATGTGCAGTCGGTGTTCACGTTACCAATATGTTGCAGAACCTCTGAAATCAATAAAAAATATCTTTCCTCAGAAAAGAAAACAGCGTGTGTGCCAATTTCAGACTTTGAGGAAAGATGGGTTTGCAAATGAGAGAGAGTGGTCAGAAATAAACTAATTTACCCCAAGAAATACTAAAAATACTAAAGTAAGGCCTCGTACACACGACCGAGGAACTCGTTCCTTGTCAGGCTTGTCGAGAATCTTGACAAGCTTTCTTTGCGTACACACTGTCAAGACAAAATCGTGGCGACAATTGATGGGCACAGTGGTAACAATTTATGGCACAGTGGCTGCATTTGATGGCATGGCACAGTGGCTGCGTTTGATGGCACAGTGGCTGCGTTTGGCATGGCACAGTGGTGACAATTGATGGGCACAGTGGCAACAATTGATGGCACAGTGGTGACAATTAATGGAACAGTGGTGACAATTGATGGCACAGTGGTGACAATTAATGGAACAGTGGTGACAATTGATGGCACAGTGGCGACAATTGATGGCACAGTGGTGACAATTGATGGCACAGTGGTGACAATTAATGGAACAGTGGTGACAATTGATGGCACAGTGGCGACAATTGATGGCACAGTGGTGACAATTGATGGCACAGTGGCGACAATTGATGGGCACAGTGGCGATAAATGATGGCACAGTGGTGCACTGTAAGCAGTGTAGCCTACTGGTGGCAAAAACAAATTTGCCCTGTTGATTACCATTGTCGTTACTGTTATCTATGCCAATGTTTATTGATTTATAGATTATTGGGTATAGAACAATTCAACAATACTGCATTACATATTATTTAGTATTGTTTAGTAAACTGTTGTTGACCTATTTCTCTATTTGCTTATTTATGTACATACCTCCTGCCATTTACCTCAACTCATTACAATACACTTTTCATTTACCATTAGACCGTCTGGTGTTTGTTTTCTGGTACTGAACCGCAGCTGGGTGCATTATATCCATACTGGTGTTCCTTTAATGGTTTGCAGCAACTTTTGCTTCACCAGGTGTCCCAGAGGGGCCAAGGTTGTTTATAGAGTAGAAGCAAAAGAACAGAGAACCCAATCTTTCAAGTAGCTCCTGCGGGGCTAGGGTTACAATACATACCTCACCCAGCAAACCTTCAGTTATATCCTTTACAAAAAGATTAAAATGGTTCTAAAGGCAGAAAGTTTTTTATCTGCATTCTATGCATTAAGATAAAAAAAACTTCAGTGTACAGCAGCCCTCGATTCCGCGATGTTGCACGAGAGACTCAGCTGTCTAACTCTCCCTCTTGATTGGCTGAGACACACAGCAGGCGCCATTGGCTCCTGCTGCTGTCAATCAAAGTCAGTGAGCAAATGAGGAGAGAGAGGGGGCTGGGCCAGCCAGCGGCTCCATGTCTGAATGGACACACAGAGCAGTGGCTCGGTTTGAGTGCCCCCATAGGAAGTTGCTTGCTGTGGGGGTACTCAACAGGAGAAAGGGTCCAGGGGCACAAAAGAAGGACTCGAGAAGAGGAGGATCTGGGCTGCTCTGTGCAAAACCAACTGCCAAACAGAACCTGACCTAGAACAGAGCCTTGTGGTACACCATTAGTCTGTGTTCCCAATTAACTTGATTCACAACCACACTCGGATATCTATCCTTGAGCCAATGGGGAATCCACTGAACAACCCAAGGTCCCAGCTTGTACAAGTATTTTTTTTAATGAAATCTCAGCTTTGCTAAAATCATATGCATTCAATTGCAGACCAAAGCATGCAAATCATCTTGTGTCAGTGGATGGGGCCTAATTTGACAATTATTTCACAGTTATATCATCCAACTTGGGATTAAATCAGCCAAAATCAACAGTAAAATCCCTCACTTTATCTCGTGTCGAAATGTCCTTTGGAACTTACTCAGCTTGATGGTACATTTGTTTATTAAATGGAATTCATTTTCCTCTTCCTGCACTTGTCATACAGAAGAAAAAATGCACAGGAAAAAGAAGCATAAGTTGTCAAAAATAAAGACAAAAAATATCATAAACTGTAATCGGAGGTGTGAAGGATCAGTACTTATAGAGCCTGTCAAGTCCTTTCCTCCACCAGGAATCCTTCCCATTTTACTCTTCCGCTGACTTAAAAATAATTTTGTTTTTCACAAGCCATGAATAATTCCATGTGCTGCCGTTGATTTGGTATTTTGATATGATTTGAAATGAAATCTCTTCACACTCATAATGTTGGAATGCTGCTTACCAGTGAGGCTAACGACTTTTGTTGAGAAAAACCCATTCCCCTCCGGGTGATCGATGTACATTGCAAGGATTTTTGCAGATTCCTACCTTTTGTTATTCTGAAGAAATCCCTGTTTGTTCCTTAATGTCTTTGTACCAAGTCAATCTAATGTGAACGGTTTTATAATTATCAACCAGCTGTGCACCTGCAGGGCTCTAATGAGGAAAATTGCAGAGTCAGCATCACTTAAGCTGTGATTTCCTATTGGGAGTATCTCACCAAAAATGACATTTTTGTTGCAGGGGATGCCGGAGGTTTGACTTGTGTCTTAGTGCAGAGTTCTGGGAAATTTGGTGAGCCAATTACACAAGCAGGAAATTATGTTTCTGGGGGAGGGGGGGGGGGGGTTCTGTATACATTCTGTGTACAGAACACCTCCAGGTAGCCAAATTGCATTGCATTTTATAAAAAAAGACAGAGCTGCAGATTAAAAAGGAAAGGTAATTTTTAATAACATTCAATTAAAATATCACTTGTGTAGCAATTGTATACGCTATATTATTTTTTCCTTCATTTGCTATTTTTCTTTCCCCATGAAAGTGGAGTTACCATTTATGTCTATTAAATTGTTTTCTACTTGTGGAGTCTGTGGATGGATCTTGGTGCTCTTGCATGCATGTGTTCTCTGCCATATGTAGTAAGTTGTTACTTGATCCATTTTCCTATATACATGTTTTTATGCACATTCATATGTGTTTAGGACATTTATTACTGTTTATATTTTTATACAGTTGTTCAATCTGTTGCTCTTAAGAACCCCCAGACGAAGACATTTGAATCGAAACAGGGGTACACTCGATTTTTTGGGATCTAGAGCTTTTTCTTGCATGAAGAAAGTCCTATCATCCTGTGCAAATTTGCTGTTGCATGTATTTTATTAGTGTCTTAAGATTGTATTTAAAAAAATTATATTTGTTTTTTATATATAGTATTTGTCATAGTGGTGCCTTTCCAAAAGTCCCTCCCATAAACCTCCTTTCTGTATGGATTTACCAATAAAGCTGAACTCCAGGTATGGATTTTATTGCATAGGTACATACAGTAGGTCCAGCCAATGTAAGCAGGGCTGTCTTTTCCATTGGGCACACTGGGCAGTTGCCCGGGGGCCCCACTTGCCTTGGTGGAGAACGGCGGGTCAGAACTGTAGAACTGTATCGTGTCTACAGTCTCTGAGGAAGAGTCTGGAGAGGAGTTAAGAGTGGGAGCGCCGCTGGGATGGGGGTCACAGGAGAAGTCAGACATGAAGAGACTATAGGATAAAACCAGAGCAGCCAAGCTGGAGCCATCTGACTGAGCCTTGCATGGTGCACCTGAGAGGAGGTCAGTGATAGCACCACCAGGCCAGTCTAAGGGCGGGTGGTTGCTGATGAAAGGGGGGAGTGAATACAAAAAAATGAGTGCCCCCCTTACCTTAGTGTATTTACTCTACGGAAGGTGGTTCCCCTTTACATCAGAGTCTGCAGGATTCCCCCTTACAGTGCTAGGGGGAACTCAGTCTGAGGACCGTGATGTAAGTGGGAACTCTGATGTAAAGAGAAAGCAGTGGATTCTGATATAAGGTGGTCTCTGGTCACCAGAGCCCCCCTCCACATCAGAGTTCCCCCTTACATCATGATCTGCAGCGTTCCCCTTTACATAAGAGTTCCCTTTCACTGTAAGGGGGAATCCTGCAGACTCTGATGCAAGAGGAAACTCTGATCAGGCTGGGTTACAGTAACCTAACCTTCATGCCAATGAAGAAATTTGTAAAACTGTAATTTTAGGTACTTTTTTGCAGTGCCAATAAAAAATTGTGGTTCTGCCAGTAAATTTCATGATTTTTGGCAGTAAATTCTTGTGCGTGGTTGTGTAGATAGGGCCCCAGTGCACTGTATTGCCCGGGGGCCTATATTGCTCTTAAGATGGCACTGAATGTAAGTATGCATATGCCATACCTGTGAAAGCAGAAAATCACTGTAGAAATCACTGCAGCTATTGCTGTGTTCATGGAATTTATACTTAAAATGCATGCGTTTTGCTTCAAGAAATGGACAAGTGTTAGTGGGCCCAACCCAGAGCTTATCAGAAGCAACTGCACTAAAAATAGTCATCATTGATGTGACATTAGGGGCATAGAGGGCAAAGGGTACCATGTCAGAATGGCAGGATCATATACAAGATATGAGTTCAAAGAAACCGGGGAGCAGTGGCGGTGCATCCATAAAGGGCGCATGGGTGCATTCCAGGTATTCGTCCCTGAACACAAATTGCTCTAAACGCGAGTACAGCATTCAGCCAGCCATAGACTTTAACAGGCAGTGGGGCTGGACGTTGTATCTGTAAAACCTGGGCACACCAAAACACCAGGATTGGAGGCACAGGGGTGAGAAGCTATCATTTTTTATTAAAAAAGAAAGATTGAATATTTTTTTGACATGTTAACGCTTAAATGAGACTTTAGTAATTGGGTTTACATCTTCTATAACCACTTAAGCTCAAGAAGATTTTACCCCCTTCATGACCAGGGAATTTTTTGCTTTTCGGCACAGCGCTACTTTAACTGGTAATTGCACGGTCATGCAACATACCCGCATAAAATTTATATTGTTTTTTTTTTCACACAAATAGACCTTTTTTTTGTTGGTGTTTAATCGCCACTTTTGTTTTTTTTATATAAATGAAAAAATTGATTTATTTTTCTATGTTCTGTTATAAAACATATCAAATAAAAAAAGAAAACATTTAGGCCAACATATATTCTGCTACATGTCTTTGGTAAGAAAAAATTACAATACGTGTATATTAATTGGTTTGTGCAAAGTTATAGCTTCTACAAACGTTGGTGTATATATATTGGAATTTTTATTTATTTATTTTTATACTAGTAATGGTGGTGATCAGCAATTTATAATTGGGCAATCTGGCGGACAATCTGACACTAACTGACACTGTCTGGGATCACCAATGACACTAATACAGTGATCAGTGCTAATAATTTACCATGTCACTGTAGTATTTATTGACACTGGCTGGGTTAAGGGGTTAACATTTCGGGCAATTAAGGGGTTAAGTGTATGCCTTACAACAGGAGCAGATCCAGAGTCCAGTCTAGGGAGGGGAACTGCCAGAAAATAAGGTGTTGCTTACAGAACCAATCCCTTGAAATGGAATCCTGCCAGTTCTATGCAGTTGGGAGGAAGTGACCAATTAAAATGATGCCACGGTGAGGAGAAGGTAGAAAAGTGAGACCTGCCACAGTGATGAAAGTGTTAAGGCCAGCTGTGTTATTGGCGGGGGTCTTAACACTTTTATCAACTTAACAGGAGATCTTTGTGATCTTCGTGCGGGTCTCCCGATGCCGCTACACAGTACAGTGCACCACTCCGCCTGGGACTCCTGCACACCGCAGCAAAACTAAGGGGAAAGGCTGCTACAGCGCACCTCTCCATCTGGGACTCATTCCCCTACAGCACAGGTGTCAAACACAAGGCCCATGGGCCGAAATGCAGCCCGCCAGGCCATTTCATGTGGCCCTCGCACCTCTCCAGCCTTCCTCTGGTCCTACTCCAGACCCTTATTTTCTGCTTTCAAGCAAAGCATCCAGCTTCTTCCCAGCAGCAGCATAAGGAAAGGGAGTTGCACTGTGATGTAAGGGAGAGTGGGGGACTCAACTTTTGATGGTGGGGTGGCTCTTGACATCTAATGTAAAGTGGAGGGGATGCGCTGGACATCTAATCTTACAGATACAACCGGCCCCTTTGAGGGCAATCATAATGAAATTGAGTTTGACACCCCTGCCCTACAGCCTTCCCTCTTCGTTTTTCCATGGTGAGGTGGCGGAGGGAGGGAGCCTCAGAGTCTGTAACATTTTCTCTGAAGGGGGGGACAATTTCCCTGTTGCACCCCCCTCCCCGAATCCGCCCCGTCTTACAATGTGTAATGTATGCTGCTTTTTGCTAAATATCTCTTAGGCTGCATTCACACCTGAGCGACAAAACGCCTGTCGCCCGACGCTCGTGCCGCTGGAGGGGAAAAATCCCATTCATGTCTATAGAGATGGTTCACATCTCTGAAACGCCGAACGCCTGTCGCCTGAAAAAAAGTCCCGGACCCTTTTTTTCAGGCGATATTGGCGTTCGGACATAGACATCAATGGGAGACTTTGTAAAAAAAAAAAAAAAAATGAATCGAAGCGCGGCAAGTAAAGCCGCATATGCGGCGTTACTTGCCGCTCAGGTGTGAATGCAGCCTTAGGTTATTATCCCTGCTTACCCCATGCCTTTGCATTATTGTCATGTAATTATACACCTTATTTATGCAATAAAATGTTTTTACAATCCAACCTCCACAAGTCTATCCCCTCATTTAAAATCCCAAATTTCCCTTTTCTTGCTTATCTGAACCAGGGATGGAGGCCCATTACCATGTGCCTCATTCAAAGTCTCAAACTTCCCCCACATGTTACAGGTGATCAGCAGGTCCCGGCCATGAATCATTGGCTGGGACGTGCAGACTAAGGCCGGCCATATATTATATAATTATCTTAAACAACTTGTCTTTAGATTTAACAACATCATATAATATGAGGTCAAACCTAAACACTTTCAATTTGCATGCAATCAGGCAGGCCCTGGCACTACATAGTTGAAAGTAAATCTAAAGGAAATTGAATAAGAAAATTGATTGACGTACAGAAGGTTTAATTCTCGCTGTGTTCGATTACAGCAGAACCGGCCTACCCGGGCGCCCAGAACCCATAAGTAAGTCACGATGTACCATTACATTTTTATGCCTGTATGAACTACCCTGCTGCAGTATATGTACTGCGGCGGGTCAGCAAGTGGTTTTAAAAACCCCAAAGGTTACTCTTTAGATTTGGTGGATACTATAGCTGATATGCCTTTGCAATCTAAATGGATATAGTGCTGGAACCACAGGGACACGTTTGTTATTGCAGGACATCAGCTCCATATGCGAGTGTCCCATGGTCACCTTCAGTCCTTGGTGCGTTGTGACGGTTGTAGACTCTTTAAGTGTTTGTAAACCCATTACAACCACTTTTACCTACAAGTAAGCCTAGATGAAGGCTTACCTGTAGGTGCTCGAAATATCTCCTAAACCACCACGGTTTGGGAGATATTTGTAAAAGAGATGGGCGCCGATGTCTATGGCACATTCGCCATAGAAAACATCATGTGCAATGTAGAAACCTTTAGAAACAGCGATCGTGCTGTTTCTAAAGAAGATCGTGCCGTGACTGGCGACTCCTGCGCATGTGACGTCATCGCAGCTCCGGCTAATCACAGTGCCGGAGTCACGATACCTGGAAGGAAGAGGGTGAAAGATGGATGCTTTGAGGAAATCGGGGACATCACAGGCTTCGATTTCAGGTAAGTGACACATGATGGGCTACTATGCGATGCATAGTGACCCATTATGCTTTACCTTCGCAGGGAAACAAAGAGGAAGTAAAACCCATAAGGGTTTACTTCCTCTTTAAATCATCATTGATTGTAGTGCACACACTTGTTTCAAATCCTGGGAAGGCTTTTTCTCCAAGTTGACAGCATCCCCCGAGGAAGCCCAGATTGAGGGTGAAACATGTTGGGAACTCCATCTAATGTGCTGTACACATAAGGACTGTACCCTTTGAACTTGCTGTGGAATTGTTTTTAGACAATTTTTCTTAATCTTTGTTCAATAAAATGTATAATTTTTAATATACCGCCTTGGATCAATGTATTAGTATATGCACCTTAAAAATCCCACTAGTTCTACTATATCCACTTAAATTAGGGATGTGGTGCTAATTGTAGTGGTTTGTCAATAATCACACTCCAAACACAAGGGTACAAATAGCAATCAGGTTGTATTTTTTCCCTTGAAGAATCTAGCCTCTTTTGGTATTTGACTTTTCCTTCCTCCCATGATCCATCATTTTTCCTAGCACTACATCAAACACGCAGACAGCAATATTAACCCACAGGTCACATCACCTCTAATTGATTACCATATTCTCTTGTATGCAGAATACTAGACTCGGACGGAAGTTGTCACATAAAACTGGTTGCTACATGCCCTTTGTTCTGATGATGTATGTAGCTCTGTAAAATGATCAATCTGCCCCAAGATGTACATATTTCCATAAGGGAAATCCTTTCCTCTAGCTTAGGGAAGAACTTGGAGTTTGCTTTG
Source organism: Rana kukunoris (assembly GCA_029574335.1). Classification (NCBI taxonomy): domain Eukaryota; kingdom Metazoa; phylum Chordata; class Amphibia; order Anura; family Ranidae; genus Rana; species Rana kukunoris. The sequence goes on along the minus strand of CM056049.1, from coordinate 46,899,679 downwards.
TAAAAGACAATAAAAATCTTCTTCATTGTCCCAATTCTACACAACATGTCAACACTTTTTGTGCAATCATTTTTATTTATTTTTTTACTAGGAATTGCAGAATGTTTTCATCCTTACAGCTGAAAGCAATCTGAGAAAAGTAGAAAGAATTGGGAGCAGCGAGAGGGAGAGAGAAAATAGAAAGAAAAAGCTGGACACATTACTGGACAGTCATGCAGATTCCAAGCATCTGAAGATATCATTTGGGCCAGCTGCAGGAATAAACCTAGACACACAGCTCAACCAAGGAGTCATGTTTATGCGTGCGAAGGAAGGAGGCAGGAGACACACACAGATGTCTTCAGAATAGGATTATATAAAGGCAAACAACAGCAATCTGAAGGGGGTTTCTAACCCTTCTCACTGTATATTTTCTTACAAGGGACCCTTAAAGGAACACTAAAGGTTCCCTTTTAAAAATAAATAATAAAAACAGGTCATACTTACTTCCACCGTGCAGCTCGTTTTGCACACAGTGGCCCCGATCCTGGTCTTCTGGGGTCCCTCTGCTCCTCCCCGCAATAATCAACCCCCTTCATGGGAGCTCTCCAATGGGGGTTAGTTCTTGCGGGTGCGTTCCTGTGATACAGCCGGCGGCTATAGCCGCCAACTGTATCACTCGGCCCTGCCCCACGGTGCGCCGCGTCATTGGATGTGATTGACAGTAGCGCGAGCCAATGGCTACACTGCTATCAATCCATCCAATCTAGCCAATCAACGGCTAGACTGAGTGGAGAAGAGGACTTTGGGGGCGAGGCTCAGGTAAGTAAAACTGTGGGCCTGGGGGGAGCTGTCATTGCCAGGTTTTTTTTTTTTTTACCTTAATGCATAGGATGCATTAAGGTGAAAAAAACAAGCCTTTACAACCCCTTTAAAGAGGTTGTAACCCTAAAGCATGTTAAAGTGATTGTAAAGTCTAGTTCCTTTTCCTGTAAAAATAATAAACATGTTATACTTACCTGCTCTGTTGCAGTGGATTTTCACAGAGCAGCCCCGATCCGCCTCTCCTTAGGTCCCCTTTTCTGTGCTCCTGGCCCCTCCCTCCTGTTCAGTGTCCCCACAGCAAGCGGCTTGATATAGGTGCATGAAGCCGAGACACAGCTCCCTGTGTCCATTCCGACACGGAGCCCCGACTGGGCCCCAACCCCTCTCTCCCTTGATTGGCTAATTGACTTTGATTGACAATTGGCTGCCACTGCTGTGTCTCAGACAATCAGGAGGGAGAATCTCATATGGCTGAGACACTCCTGGACATCGCTGGACAGAGAGAATAAGTGGTGGTGGTGGGGAGGCTGCAGCACACAGATGGCTTTTTATCCTAATGCACAGAATGCATTAAAATTAAAAAAAACATTCTGCCTTTACAATCATTTTAAGCCACATAGTATCATTTACCCCTCTCTATGCTGTAAAATACCTGGTTGATCCTGGCTGCTCTGCCATGACACCGTGGTCAGTTTATGTGCCTCCATCATCCCACTGTGTTTAGAGTCTCTTCCTCTCCCACTCCCTCCCTGCCTGTTACTTCCTAGTGTGTGAGCTCATTGAAAAACCCTCACCTCCCTTACTGCCGCTAACGATCAGATTATCATGTGATCACTTTTAAAGTGGTATTTTTCGTACAACTTTCTGATCTTGTGTACTAGGCTTTAGTCATGTGATAGTCATTTTCTGAAGTATAATCTGGCTCTATTGTGGGATGATCATCTAATGCAGCTTTAATGTTTTTACCTCAGAGGCACCCTTGAATAAATTTAATTTTCCAAAGAACCCCTGCTAAAACAAATTTATCGGGGGTCAGTGGGAAAAATGCCCCTAACACTGGTGGTCAGGAAGAAATAGCCCCTAAAGCTAGCCATACATTGAGCAAATTTTAGCCGATGCTCGTGGAATCACCCGAAATTCGCTCGGTGGGTGGCCCTGCTTCGCTTGCCAAATATTGATCAACTTTTTTTTGAAGGAGCCTGCTGGAAAATGTTCGCCCAAACATAAGCTGCATCCAACCCCGCTGTTCTGGAGGAAACCAAGGGTCTACAGAGCCCTGGTTGAAATAGCTAAGATAATGTTTTGAAGAACCTTAAGGGGATGAGATGAGAATGGGTGAGAGTAGAGTGGGAGGGAGCTAGAGAGAGGAAGAGCGTGAGCGAGGAAGGACAGAGAAAAAGATGCAAAGAAGGTGGGCATAATAAAAATCAAACAATTAAGAAAGAAGATAGGGACAGTTAAGATGGTTATACACTAGTGGATTATCAAATGATTGGTGCAAACATTCCTTCAAAAATTCAAATGACAAATGTCGCTCAAAAGTACTTCAGAAAACATTTGCTTGGTTGGCGTCTATCTATCCGGCAGTGAAGGCAGAGTGCTGGAGATGTACATTTGCTCCAGCGGCTGCGGAGCATGTCTTTTGGAGCTGTCCTCTGATCTCCATATTTTGGACGGAGGTTACATCTTGTATCTCTGAAATTTTGATGATTCCAGTTCCAGTGACGGTTAGGGTGTGCCTTCTGGGGCTGGTTGAGGATGTGGTCCCATCTAGGGCGCACAGGACCCTACTCAACATACTATAATTTATGCAAGGAAGGCCATATTACTAAGGTGGCGCAAGCCGGGGGCCCCTACATTGGACTTCTGGAAGGGCTTTTTTAATTCTATGATGCCATATTACAAGTCGACATACTTATCAAGGGGGTGCGGAGGGAAGTTTGATAAGGTATGGCGGGCGTGGTATAACTTGGATTTGACTCTCGGTTGACATCTTTGTTTGGTGTCTGACTGACTGTGGGGTTATATATGTGTACATTCTGTTTTTTGATGTATAGATGGGTTTGACACATGGAGGTCCACCGCGGAACCCGGGCAGGTGGGGTTGTGGGGTCCATATGGCTCCGGATTTTGATTGAGAGGGAGTGCTGAGCGGGGGGGGGGGGGGGGTGGATTGTGTTCTTGTTTTGTTAGGTTGTTAGCTAGCCACTTCAGCCCCGAGCCTGTTTTTCAGATTCGGTGCTTACGAGACTAAAACTGTTTTTTTTGCTAGAAAATTATTTAAAACCCCCAAACATTATATATATTTTTTTTCTAACACCCTAGAGAATAAAATGGCGGTCATTGCAATACTTTTTCTCACACCGTATTTGCGCAGCGGTCTTACAAGCGCACTTTTTTTGGAAAAAATTCACTTTCTTGAATTAAAAAATAAGACAACAATAAATTTGGCCCAATTTTTTTATATATTGTGAAAGATGATGTTACGCCGAGTAAAATGATACCCAACATGACACGCTTAAAAATTGCGCCCGCTCGTGGCATGGCGTCAAACTTTTACCCTTAAAAATCTCGATAGGCGACGTTTAAAAAATTCTACAGGTTGCATTTTTTGAGATGCAGAGGAGGTCTAGGGCTAGAATTATTGCTCTCGCTCTAACGATCGCGGCGATACCTCACTTGTGTGGTTTGAACACCGTTTTCATATGCGGGCGCTACTCGCATATGCGTTTGCTTCTGCGTGCGAGCTCGTCGGGACGGGGCACTTTAAAAAAAATTTTTTTGGGTTTTCGTTTTTATTTCTATTTATTTTATAATGTTTAACACTGAAAAAAAAAAAAAATTATCACTTTTATTCCTATTACAAGGAATGTAAACATCCCTTGTAATAGAAAAAAGCATGACAGGTCCTCTTATATATGAGATCTGGGGTCAAAAAGACCTCAGATCTCATATTCAGGCTTAAATGCAAAAAAAAAAAAGAAAAAAAAAAAAAAAAAGTCAAAATGTAAACAAATTAAATGTCTCTTTAAGATGCTGGGCGGAAATGACGTTTTGACGTCACTTCAGCCCAGCAGAGGTATGGGGACGGCTGAGGGACATTTTTTCCCTCAGTCGCATCCCCAGACAGCCAGCAAGAGGACCCGATCGCCTCCGCCGCTACCGACGGCTACGGTAAGCGGCGGAGGGCGCGGGAGAGCGGCGGGAGGGGGGGGCACCCTCTCCCGCCGCCGTTAACGGCAATCTCGCGGTGGATACGCCGCGATGACCGCAGTTATCGTTAACAGGACCGCCCCACGAAGAGATGGATATCTCGGTTGTGGCAGCAGCTGCTGCCGTTACCGAGATATCCATCTTCAAAAAAATGACGTCTTTGGACGTGGGGCCGGTCAGAAGTGGCTAGGCACTGTCTCTGTTAGATAGACGATCATTGTTTATACCTTTGTAATGGGCCATGTTGGCCTGGTACGGCTCAGTGTGTACTGGCCGGCTGCTGTTTTATTTTTTGTGTTTTCTTTTAAAACTAATAAAAATAATTTATAAAAAAAAAAAAAAAAGAAAACATTTGCTTTTATCCTTTAATTTTGGAGTGAATGGACTTTCCTGAATGAAAACCAGAGATTTGTGAAGAATTTTCCATCTTGCACCTTTGAATTTTCCAGTCACGGTGGTACAAAAAATAACTGATTTAACCCCACTTACCATTAGAAAATTGAACAAATGTTCTTAAAATGAAAATATTCTCAATTTTCGAATTCTATTAGTGTATGACCAGCAAAAACCTGGTATACGCTAACTTTCTTTTTTCTGCTCAACCCAGTGAGCTAAAACACAAAAAAACGCCAAAAAACTGAAGAGCTTGGGAGAAGCCGCTGTATTAACCATCCGATGTTAGTACAGCAATCTCCCCCGCTAAGCTATTGTATTCTGACAGGGAGACAGCCCTCCGCCAGAACACACTGGTCACTGGCCATTGTCTAAGAGCGCTAATCGGGTGCTAATCAGCAGACCTTTTTCAGTGATGCCCCATAGGCAGAAGCCGGCTCCTGTCAAACCGGCTGATGTACACACAGGCCAAATGTCGGACGGTTTCTATTGAACTGGCCGATGCAACCCGATATTTGGCTTGTGTGTACAGCCCTTTTTGGTATTTGTGTGTGAGAGATAACAAGAAGGAGAAAGGCAGGGAGAGAAAAACATATGAAGGAGGGAAGTGGGAGAAAGATAAATAAATGAAAGAACAACTCCAGCATGGGTATTTAATGCATATTTACATTGGCCCAGCTTGGACCAATGCAACTATGTATATACCATACCTGGCTGATTCCCCTGGAAGCTGGAAACCACTGATGTAGACACTGCTATTCCAGTAATCTCCACTAGCTTCTGGGTCCCTTTCTGAGTGGCTCTTCTCCTGCATTATGAACAAAGGAGGTCGGCCACTTGACGTGGGAACAATTCAAGAAATGCAAAATGTTCTCTGTTGGGATGAGGAGGTTGTGGTGTGTGCGTTTGAGGGGGATTTGACATCAGGCTCTCCACTTCATTCAATCAGAGAACACTTTTCATTCATTCAGAATATTGTGCCAGTCATTCACTCATTGTCAGAGAACCAAACGTGGAAGAACTAACAGACCTGTCATGCACGGACCAACAAGCACGATGCGCATGCGCGCGCAGACGCGCACACGTGCGCACACGCACGCAAGTACGCACACGCACGCAAGTATGCACACGCGCGCGCACACGAGCAACAACGCTGTGAATTCAGTATTCTTCACCACGCATGCGCGCGCACCAGTACGCACGCAATGCGGGCGGGACTCCTGGCGTCAGTGCCCTATTTAAGGCTTGCTGCAGCAGTGACCAACTGCTGCATGATCTTCAGCCTTTGGTGTGATCCTAAGTTCCTTGTTCCTGTTTCTTGGTGTTCCTGTTGACGACTCGGCTTGCCTGACCAGACTTCTCCGTGCATGACCCCTGGCTTGTCTCTCGGCTTATCCTTTTGTCTTGTCCCGGTCTGCTTGTTCCAGTAGATAACCTCAGCTAACCTTCGGACCTGTTCCAGTCTCCTCCTGCTCCCTGTGCATGACTACCGGCTTGGCTCCTGACTCCGCCCCTGGGTTTTCCTGCCAGTCTACTTCATCTGGTACTTCCGTGGTACCCGCTGTCTGACTACGTATCCTGGTGTACAGCTGATCCTCAACATCACTCAGCAAGTCTCAGCTGGCAACCCTTGCATCTTTGGGCCGAGCACCCCCTGCGTTACCTCCAGGGGGCGCTCTGCACTTGGTCGTATGGTAAGCCCTCTCAGCACTTCGGCCTCTGGTAAGGTACGTGACAGTATCATGCAGCCAGAAGTGTCAGAGGCCGACAGAGGTGCTTCCCTGCTTGAGACTTTGTGCCAGCAGGTCGCGGCCCTTACGCAAGTGGTGACGAGCCTACAGGACCGTTATTCACAGCAAGGAAGCGGCCTTCCGAATCAGATGATGTTTCCTCCTCCGGAGCCCCGTGTACCCATTCCAGAACGCTTCTCAGGCGACCGAAAGAAGTTCAGAGCTTTCAAAGTCTCCTGTAGCCTGTACCTGACCCTGCAGCCAAGAACTTTTTCCCTAGAAACTGTTAAAGTAGGGTTTGTTATCACTTTGCTGTCTGAGGGACCTCAATCCTGGGCTCATCAGTTGTTGGAACAAAAGAACCCCGTCATCAACACTTTGGACTCCTTTTTCGAAGCTATGGCCACTTTATATGATGATCCTCTACGTCCAGCCACCGCAGAGGCAGCCCTCCATGCCCTACGACAAGGACCACGCCCTGTAGAGGACTATACTGTGGACTTTCGTAATTGGGCTTCAGACACGGGATGGAACGAGGCCGCCCTCAGGCACCAATTCCGCCTTGGCCTGTCTGACCCTATTAAGGACGAATTAGCACGAATGGAGGCCCCTGCCACCCTGGAGGGGCTCATTCGACTGGCCATTCAACTGGACAGGCACCTGCGGGAGCGACTGTCTGAACGTGCCTGCCGGCCTTCTCACTTACAGTCTACGGCCCTAGCCGCTCACGCGCCCTCCTCTTCAGTCATGACCAATAGGGGGCCTATGCAGGTTGGTATGGTTCGCCCTGCCCTGACTCCCAATGAAAGACTTCATCGCCGACAGGCGAATCTCTGTTTCTATTGCGGAGCGGCCGGACATCTTCTCTCCAGTTGTCCAATCCGGCCCTGTAGGCCCCCGCCCCGCAACCTGTTGCATCTCCGAGTCCCGAGACCCTCCTCCACTCACCTGGTTCTCCATGTTATATTACAGTTGGCAAAAGGAGAGGTCAGATTCCCAGCCATAATCGACTCCGGAGCTTGTAGTTGTTTTGTGGACATTTCCGTTGCTAAGGACTACCAGATTCCTCTGCGGAACAAGGAACAAAGACTTGAGATTCATTTGGCCGACGGATCGACACCTTGTTCTGGGCCTGTTACCCAAGAGACTTTACCTATCTTTACCTCAACGGATTTTGGCCATCGAGAGTTCCCCTGTCTGGATGTTATTTGTTCACCGATGTTTCCTGTGATCTTGGGACTCCCTTGGCTGAGGGCACACAGCCCACAGATCGACTGGAGCACAGGGAGTATCTCCTTTAAATCAAGTTACTGCCGTCAGCACTGCATAAGGCCTGAGACCTCTCCCAGTTGTCTCACCGTCCAGCCAGCCTCCACTCCCAACACAAATGTCCCTTCAGCCTACCATGATTTCCTCGATGTCTTTGACAAGAAAAAAAAACAGGGGCGGAGTCAGGAGCCAAGCCGGTAGTCATGCACAGGGAGCAGGAGGAGACTGGAACAGGTCCGAAGGTTAGCTGAGGTTATCTACTGGAACAAGCAGACCGGGACAAGACAAAAGGATAAGCCGAGAGACAAGCCAGGGGTCATGCACAGAGAAGTCTGGTCAGGCAAGCCGAGTCGTCAACAGGAACACCAAGAAACAGGAACAAGGAACTTAGGATCATACCAAAGGCTGAAGATCATGCAGCAGTTGGTCACTGCTGCAGCAAGCCTTAAATAGGGCACTGACGCCAGGAGTCCCGCCCGCATTGTGTGCGTACTGGTGCGCGCGCATGCGTGGTGAAGAATACTGAATTCACAGCGTTGTTGCTCGTGTGCGCGCGCGTGTGCGTACTTGCGTGCGTGTGCGTACTTGCGTGCGTGTGCGCACGTGTGCGCGTCTGCGCGCACATGCGCATCGTGCTTGTTGGTCCGTGCATGACAGGTCTGTTAGTTCTTCCACGTTTGGTTCTCTGACACTCATTCACTCTCTGAATGGCACTTGTCCTGAGCAGTCGCCCTCCTGTGTTCACAGGTGCAGAACAGCCACTCAGCACAGGACTCGAAAGCCAGTGGAGATCACTGGAGTAGCGGTGTCTACTTCAGTGATTACCAGATTCCAGGGACAACTGCCAGGTATGTGTCACATCTACCCCAATGCAGGTGGTCAGACACTATAGCTATCTACTGGGTACTTCACCTATAGCAGCCTCATTTCCCTTAAGACTGGCAAGCCTACCGTTACTCAGTTGCTCCAGGACTTATACACAATGCTATAGAGCCTGGCCACCACACCAGGGCAGATGGGGACTGATCAAACAAACAGACTACTTGCAGTTAACAGAATGGTAGCATTTTTCAATGACAGTCCAGGTAAAAGGCAGGCTAAGTTCAGGTAATAGTCCAATATCCGATCCAATTACAATCCAGGTAAAAGACAGGCTAAGTTCAGGGAATAGTCCAATATCCAATCCAATGACAGTCCAGGTAAAAGGCAGGCTAAGTTCAGGGAATAGTACAATATCCGATCCAATGACAGTCCAGGTAAAAGGCAGGCTAAGTTCAGGTAATAGTTCAATATCCGATCCAATGACAGTCCAGGTAAAAGGCAGGCTGAGTTCAGGAAATAGTCCAATATCTGATCCAGGTCATACACAGGGAAATCCAAACTAGTGAATCAGGGCAGACAGACAGGGAGCTCGATTAGGAACAACAGGTATTAATCGCTATCACAAGCAAGGGATAGAGTGTTCGGTTTGCTTATAACAGGTGACTGACCATATCAATCACCTTGTAGGTGGACACAAACAGGGATAATGCAACAGCCAACACCCGGATGCTGGAATGAGGAGCAGGAGCACAAAAGTGATCCTGACAGTATGGTATATACGTAGTCACATTGGTTCAAGCTGGACCACTGTAACGATATAAAATACCCATTCTTGGAAATATTCTTTAAAGTGGTTGTAAAGCTTTGTGTTTTTTCACCTTAATGCATCCTATGCATCGGCTGTTAGAGTTGCAGCTTATAACATCTATTATATTTATCTTTCTCGTGCTTCCTTATAATTACTTTGCCCAGCTATCGATAGTGATGTTTAAAGTAGTTAATATCAAGTAATTTATGTCCAGATAGAAATCTGGCTAATTCCTGTTAAAGTTGTCCTGTCAGTAGAGGAACCTGGCTAATAGTCTGTGAGCTCACAATCGCTACTACCAGCGTCAAATAAGTTTATTATTGATTCCTCCACCTGCTGCAGACAATGATTGATTACTAGATAGAAGGGTAAAGGTCACAGAGGACTTAAGGGACACACAAGAGTGAAACTGTATGGAAGCTACTAGGATGTTTGGTATCTCAATTTGTTCAGCTGGTTCTTCACTAGAGGATCAAGGCTTCTCCGGGTCCTAGCAACACGAGTCCATCAAGCGCAACCTAAACTAATAGTGTTGTAATAATCTTTACTCAGAAAAACAGAAAACAAAAGTCAACTGAGGCAAATACCAATCGATCCTTTCTGTGAGAGCAAATACAAATTTTAAGCCTATTAGTGGCAGTTAGGTTAAGGAAATAAAAATGTTAAGCCTACCAGTGGCAGTTGGATTAAAGCATCAGTCCAGGAGATAGTATGAAGGAGCATTGTTAATTCCCCCTTCTGAAAATATTAGTTCCCTGGCTATCACAGTGATTAAATGTTCTCAGATTGACTTTAAATGGGTAGGCATGTGCCTTTCCTGATCCACATGCTTGTTCTTGGTCAGAGCTTGAGAAACAACTAACATTTTTAGAAATGGATCAGCAATGGCTGTCTCGATGTTTCTTCCACTAGAGTTTTTTTCGGGGTCAAACACTGATATACTTGTTGTCAGGTCACCTGTGGTCAGGTGAGAAATGCACCACGTTGGGGACAATAGCGGACTGCTGCGCATGAACAGGAAGCGTGATCCCAAGATTCCCCAGGGTGCGGAGTCTAACGTCCAGCAGGTGTTCACCAGAGCCTCTAGTGGTGAGGATGGCTTTTGCTGCAACTGAACCCAGGTCGCGGCCCCTGGAGTTCCCCAGGTCACGCTCTGTAGGGAGAGAGGGGAAGCAGCCACTCAGGACACAAGGGATAGCGATGGGTAAACCGAGGTCTGGGGAACAGGCAGACGAGGATAACCAAGGGACAAGCCAAAGGTCAGGGCAACAGGCAAACAGGAGTAGTCAGAGACGAGCCAAAATCGGTACACAGAAAGGTTAACGTAGCACACTTCAAATAGGAACACAAGCTAGCAAACAAAGTTGAACAGCAAAGCAGACCTGCAGTGCACTAGTTACTATAGAGTTCCTGTAATGGCCTGGAGTGGAGCCATACAGGGAGGAGAGGTGATAAAAGGCAGCCAGAAAGAGAGTCAGGCCTCTAATGGACACATGAAGGAGAAGGTAAACTGCCAGACATTATTGCATGTCCATGACACTTGCACACAATCCACATCACCAGTCTTCAGGTTGGGATCCCATCCTAGTGGTCTTTAGGTCCACGCCGTGAGTGTTGTTTCAGCAATATTCTATTTTGGCTCACTTCCCTGGCTTTTGTAGACAATACTGCAGGATTTTTCCTAAATTACTCTTCTGGGTCCATGTGGCTGATTACAAGCCATCGAATATGACTTGTGACTTGCATGGTTTCTAGATATGGTTATCCCCTCCTCTGTCAATACTGGATGTATCTATTACCTGTTTTATGGTTCTATCTCATCCAGCTATCTGGCTACAATTTCTGTGAAGACTTACCATTTATCCTTGGCCGCATAGGCGCTATATATGTTCACAGTCTTCCCCCCCTTTTCATCCCAGTCCCTGTATACTATCACTCACTTAACAAGGCTTTTGAAGAAGCGTGTCCACACGTGAAACATGTTAAGCCCCCTTATCTCACAATGGAATACATATTACTGCAAGTGTTGAACCATACTTCCAGGACATATATGCTATGATTGTATCAATTTCACTGGAAGCTAATTCAATATGGTTTCTCCATTAGCTTTATCAATGTTTTCTGATTCTTTTTGGATGTTTGTCTAAGTATGATGCTATACAAAAGTTATTGAGAATAACAATTTATGTAAATTATTTCAATAAATGTTTATATTTTTCTATAAAATATGGTCTGTTACTGTGCCTACAAAGTCCTAAAATAGCCCCTCTATTTTTTCCTTCTTGACACTTTACATGAGGACGCGGCACGTGCATTATTTTAATGTATCCACAGTACCACTCTGTGCTATTTGCTTCATTGTTTCACCAGTCCGGCCTTGTCTATGTCTGCAATGGTTTGAGGCTAAAAAAGCACCTTTCTAAAGGCACGAGAAAACCCTTTTAAGGGTTAGATGAGTACATGCAATAAGGCAGTTTTCTCTTATATCCACATAACTTGAAAAAGTATATTTAGTGAAAGTGAACGTTCAGACAGTTTTCATTTTAGATACAGTAGGGAAGAGTTAGAACCTCCATCAGCCCTGTCTTTGTGTTCCCGGAGGGAAGATTTCCCATTACTTATTTTCCTGGTGACTCCTGTATCTGTGGCAGAGCTAGACTTCCATGCGTCCAGGATTCATAAATGCGATCTGTTTTTTTAATTTCTTTGTAGTGTCTAGTGTGGAAACATTGCATGGCAAGCCGAAACAGCCCTTCCCAGAGAGTGATTAATGTAGAACAGTGTTCTAGGCAAGATAACGGCTTCGGGCCTCTCATTTCTTTAACATATCTTGACATTGATAGACACAAAGAAGCCACCCCATTTGCTCTGTCTATCCTGGCATGGATCCATTGCTTTGTCTGTACGGGCATGGCCCCGTCAGACAAACTTCTTGCAAGTGCATCCTGCCTTGAGAAGTGACAGGCGATATACAGCTTTGACCATTGATGCTATCCCCCTGGAGGACCATGAAGATTGTAGATGGACCCCTTTGACATTTACCGACCCCTAGGCTTCTGCCAGGGTTGCCCTGCTGATGATCATACTCTGCCTCTTCCTCCACACCACCACCAGTATAGGACATCTCTGCTCGTGTTTCCCTATAGAACAACCATAATGTTTTTTTTTTGCCTGTAATAAAAATTCTGGAGAAACGGCTTAGACAGCCAGTAGTGTTTTGGACATAAGCATAGAAGGACAGCATGTGTGGCAGTACAATTATAGCCCAAGGCATGTTCCCTGCAAATGCTTAAGGCGGAATTGACTCGATCCCTTATTAGCTAAACAAACTCATATTCATGCATTGTTTTCATAAGGAGTCCCAACTGGCTCTCACAATCCCATCTTTGTTGGAGAAGTACTTCAAAGCACAGAAGAAAGTATCACCTCACCAACAGAACAGAGGAACCAAGAAAGATAACTGCAGACCTCCCCAGCATACAAAGCACTCGGCTTAGTGGCATTAAACAAACAAGGGTAATGCAAACGCTGAAAGGTCATAAGCAGAATTTCTCTAATCAATAAATAACTAAAACGCGAGCTTGTTGAGAGATTTCAAGTCATGTAAATGCAAAGGACTGATTTGTATAGTCAGTGCATCGCACTGATGCTGAGTTTTGTTCCACAAAAGGAATACGCCGAGAACAATGCAGTAAATGAGCTGATTGTTGCCACTGAAAAGATGGCAATCAGGAAGTGTGAGAAAAATCCCAGCTATGACACCGACAATAGTTAAAGACGTGGAATAAGTGTCTGGGAACAGCAGACTGATAACTTTATAGCAGTGTTATAAAAATTCGAACAAAAACTAGAATGTGCCTGGTTGATGGACAATGTCTCGGTGATGTTGAAGTGCACCTGTCATTCTGCAGCAGGCAATTAACTGAAAAGAAGGGAAGCAGCAGTGGAGGGTTGCTTGCTTGTGACCTTTAAGGCAAAAGTAAGAACCCTATTAAAGCAGGGCCGATTCATTGTTTACAGAAACAAAGGATAATGGGAAATGCTACAGATGTATCTTTGTTGGTCACCAAATTTAAAGTGAACCCATGAAGGCCAAAAATATAAATACAATCCTGCGCTTATGAAGGAATGAGTGAAGAAAGACTGCCCCCCCCCAATAAAGTTCCCCAAAGGGGATACTAAAAATATAAAGAACAATGAAATTGGGGGTGATGGCGCTGCCTACTCCTACAGTCAAGGGAAGAGGGGACCCTCAGAGAATTCTCCTAAGGTGTGGACTATAATGAAATGTTAAGTGTGCAAAACATCCGTGTTAGTAGATACCATATACCCAATAGGGCATCTAAAAAAAAGGGAAATAAGATTAACAATAAAAATAAACCTGTACCCTTACTCAGTGGTATTATTAAGAAATCCAAACAGTAGCAGCCCTGCTAATGAGGACTTAATTGTGCAAAAAAGGTGAAAACATATGTAATATCCCTTGAGTGCAGCAATCCTATATGCAATATATAACTTATGATGGTCTTATATAAACTATGATTGCAACTATGTGACTCACATAAAAACCACAACACTAAGGCGGCGTACACACGATCGGATATATCCGATGAAAACGGTCCGCGGACCATTTCCATCGGATATGTCCGATCGGGAGTTTGATCCGATGGCGTGTACACACCATCGGATCAAATTCCCCGCCGCCGGACGGCGCGGTGACGTAGTGGTGACGCGGCGGTGACGTTGACGCCGCCACGTCACCGCCACGTCACCGCACCAGGAAGTAAAACACTTCCGCGCATGCGCCGAATCCATTCGGCAGCGGCGCGGCGGCGGTGGGAGCCGACATGTCTGCTGGTAAGTGTACTAACCAGCAGACATGTCGGGCGGACAGATTCCCACCGGATAGATTTCAAAGCATGCTTTGAAATCTGTCGGGTGGAGAAATCTGTCCGCTAGCCCATACACACGAGCGGAGATGTCTGCTGAAACGGTCCATCGGACCGTTTTCAGCGGACATATCCCCTCGTGTGTACGCGGCCTAAGAGTCGGTTCACACTGGGGTGACACGACTTCCAGCACGACTTTCAGAAGCAACTCCAACACGACTTGAGCATGAACCACAGGGCGATCTGGGGAGATTTACAACACGACTTGAAGTCATCTCCAGGACAGGAGACATTCCAGTGGCCAATGAAACAACAATCAGCTCTGGGAGAGGGAGGGGTTTGCATGAGAAATGTATGTTATCTTCCTGGAAAGTAGCTTCAGTTAAGACAGCGATCTGACTTGGAAGCGACTTCCATTGAAATCGATGGGTACAAATCGCCTAGAAGTCTGATTGAAGTAGTACAGGAACCTCTTCTGAAGTCGGAGCGACTTAAGTAGTGTGTATTAAGACGGCTCCCACTCACTTACATTGCTTTTCTGGACAGCGCGACTTGGGACGACTTGAAGTCGGATCCCAAGTCGCCCCAGTGTGAACCGACTCTAAGGATTAATCAAAAATCAAAAAATATAGAATAAAAAGTCAAATAACAAATACAAATATATAATGGAAGGAAGTCCGTCACAAATTAATGATTAATGTCCCATACACATTAATATTGAGGTTCCATTGATCAAACTTTAAATTAGTGCAGGCTCTTGCAGTGAAAAGTGTTTCTATGACACAACAGGTGATCTCGCAGTGCTTAGGTGCTCCCCACTTACCAGCTCCAACAACCCCTCCAGGGGTATACAGTATGTAGATTACATTTCCTGGGGCTTCACTGCCTCGTTCCTCCACTTATCAGGCCAGTGATGTACAAAAGGAAGACTTCCAGAAAGTCGGCGACAGCGTGTGTTAAATTCACTCAGAGAGAAAAAGATATGGCTCCCATGGTGTAGTATAAAAATGATTTTTATTACGGTTGACACCATCAATTGTACAAAGGATAGTACATCAAAAGGTACAAAAATGGCCAAAAACAAATGGACAAAAAATAAGAATAAAAGTAAAAAATAATAGTAAAAAGATAGGCTACTTCTTAAGGCCAATTCCTATATTCAGTTAAAATCAGCTGGGCACTGTACGATCGCCAAAGCTGGAAACTGCAGCGGGCGCTCCAACTGCGTTCCAGCTGGCGGTACCCGGATGTGACGTAAGCACGTAACTCTGCCATGAAGGCCAAAGCTACAGGATCACGTTAAAGCAATCCTGTTGTGAAGATAAATTCCCTGTAAAATAGGAACTATAATACTTAACCTGTCCAGCTGCCCATGCCTTGGATCTCTGCTCTGATAAAAAGATGAGGCAGTTGTATCTGTCGTATGCCTGGTCCCCCACTGAGTTCTGTGGTTCCATCAGCTGGCCGATACATCACTATTTGCAACACAGTTGCTTTTTGGTCTGAATAAGGACAGGTTAGAACCTCTGTTGGGTTTTTATAACCATTTGAAGTGAGAGCAATACGCTTATATCATTGTGCATCAAACCCACTGGGCCCAAAAACAATGTATTACTTACAAAGATAAAACTGCAAAGAAATTGATGAAAGTTGTGGTTTTAAACTGTCACCCACAAATATGTGCTAGGGATAGATGTAGAGAGTGCACTATCTTTGGGTGGCCTTGGGACCTAGATTACAAGCCATAATGAGTTAGAGGTGATTTCCTAAAAGACAGGCTTGTGTAGATTTTCTGTATGTGAAAGGCAGCAAAAGAAAGTAGGCTGGACTGATGCGTTACTGTACAAAGCAGGTAGGCTTGTGTGCTCTAAATGCATACTTCGCTCCCCTCCTCACGTTGTTTGGTGCATGTCTATCCTTCGGAACCTTTCTTTTCTGTATGTACATGCCTAAAATGCATATCAGAACTGCATTAGCCGTTCAGCAGAGTGTTGCCAGGGTCTGCCTTTGGGATTTTTAGACCTGTACACACCCCATATGTTACAGTTGATAAGATTGAAAAAAAGACACTGGTCCATCCAGTTCAACCTATGTGTGTTTTTGAACAAAAAAAATAAAAACAGTTATGCCGCGTACACACAATTGGAAATTCCAACAAGAAAAGTCCGATGTGAGCTTTTTGTCGGAAAATCCTGACCGTGTGTATGCTCCATCTGACTTTTTTTGTCAGAGTTTCCACCAACAAAAGATTGAGAGCTGGTTCTCAATTTTTCCAACAACGAAAAGTTCTGATCGTCTGTAGCAAATTCCGATGCACAAAAATCCTACGCATGCTCGGAATCAATATTGACGCATGCTCGGAATCATTGAATTTCATTTTCTCGGCTCGTCATAGTGTTATACATCACTGCGTTCTTGACATTTGGAATTTCCAACAATATTTGTGTGACCGCATGTGTGCGAACAATTCCTCGGAAAAAAATCCACGGTTTTGATGTCAGAATGTCCGATCCTGTGTACGCGGCATTAGTGTGTACCAGGCATTAGCTAGTACCACTTCCTGGAGGATGAAGTTACACATTTTTACTCCATGTTTCATGTCATGTTCAAAATATGGGTGCATCATGAAATATGGGCAGAAAGGTGGAGTTAGTGTCTCTATTTTCAATAAACCTATATTAAAAAATCCGATTGCCTCTCGGGGATCAGGAAGGATTTTTCCCCCCGTTGTAGCAAATTGGAACATGCTCTGCTTGCGTTTTTTGCCCTTCTCTGGATCAACTGTGGGTATAGAATTGGGTGTATGGGATTTTATGATATTTTTTTTATTTTTATGGTTGAACTAGATGGACTTGTGTCTTTTTTTATGTAACTATCTTACCAAGTGCACTAACCTCTTCCTAAGACCCCTTTCACACAGACAGTTCTCGGGCATTTTAGTGCCTGAAAACTGCCTCCCATTCTCTGCAATGGGTGCTTTTGCACCCGGACAGTGCACTTGCAGGACTTTAGAAAAAGTCCTGCAAGTAGAATCTTTGAGGCGGTTTGGGAGTGCTGCATATAACGCTTCAATATGGGTTCAATATTTATATGAGCGTGCTTCTGATGATATCTGATGGGATGAAACATGTCAGGCTGGCAAATGCAAGCACACTGAGTGCCGCAGATTTTTTTTACTGTACATCATGATGCCTGTATTTTACTAATAACTGTAAGTAAACTACATTAAATTACAGTTTTTTTTTTACCTTACGGGCTTCACTATTGCTGACTTATTTCTTTTTCTATTTGGGTAACATCTTATTGGTGAATATATATCATATCCATTCCTGCTTTGGAGTTTGATGAGTTGGTGTTTATATGCGATCTGAAACTTTGTATTCTTTATAATCAATCTGCAGTATTTGGAGAGTGACACACTGGTCCCCTGTGATTTATGATTACATGCATCTACATACAATACATCTCTTCATTGACAGAACTGTTATATGAACAATGACAATTTGAAGCGCTGCATTTTTGGACTTTTTTATTTTTATTGTTTGATGATCAACAAACTGTGCGGGCTGTTTTTTTTTTTCAATTATTTTAGCCACCCACACAATTTCTACAACAGTCCCAAAACGCCTCTGCCCATTGCAATGAATGGGCAGCGCTTCCGAAGTGCCTGAAAAGCACTTCGGGGGCACCGCAACACAGGAATTTTTAACCCCTACTTTGGGGCTAAAAGCGCCCTACTATCTGCCAAAAACTGCACAAGTGCCGCTAAATGAACAGCACTTTACCGCTAACAGCTGACAATTTCAGTGTGGGAGCAGCCTAAAGGTCAGCACAATTTTCTTCCAACATAATCAGCTGCCGGCACATCCAGTTTTAGTCCAATGCTTTCCTCTGACTTGCTTTTTTGCCAAAAAGTACTTGATTTTACAATAGTTACTAAGCAGATCTTGTACACGGTTGGGTAACACAGGACACATGAGAGGTCACATGATCATACAAGGATTTAGTGTTTCACATAAGTGCTTTTAGATTTCCTAGTTATGCTTGTATACACATTTCTGGATGCTTAACGTGTAAGTCTGCTGAGAAGTCTGCTTTAAAATGTGTAGAATCTGATGGAACACGTGTGCTAGTTTAAATATAAGCATAGTTAGAATTTATTGGCAAATCCTGTTTTATTATCTTTGCTTTTCACCATTCGTGCCTCTTTTGTTTTTTTCAAATATATATTTTATTAAACACCAAAAAGGGGGGAACCATAATGGGTTCCCCTTGCTTTTTTCACCTTTTCTTAAACCAAAACCAAAAATACTAAATGGTATAAGGGGAAGAGGATGGCTCAACGGGGGGGGGGGGGGGGCAAAAAAGAGGGGGGGGGGCATGGGGAGAAGACATGGCGGCGACTGTAAAACATAAACTCAAGGCTTAAGAAGAGAAAAAAAAAGGAAAGGATAATCTATGATCCCAGAAGGCGTTGCCCTTCATTAAAATCTTCAATTTTCCTCACCTCCTCTACTTTCCTTAGCCAATGTGCAATGGTCGGGGGGGACTGTTGCTTCCAATAAAGGGGTACACATGCCTTTGAAACATTAAGCAGGTGGCGTATGAGGGACTTCTTGTATGTTTTGGTTGGGATCTTTGAGTGGTGCAAGAGAAAGAACGCGGGATCATCTGGGATGTCCTCTTTTGTTTTTTATATTTCCTTTATTTTTTTTATATTATAGCTCCAAAATTACTGTGTTTTCCCAAAAATAAACCCGGGTCTTATATTAATTTTGGCAACAAAAGACATAGTAGAACTTATTTTCGGGGTAGGTCTTACCATCTAATGTGCTGTCTTCTCTCCCCCTGCCTGACAGGAATCCTCAGTAAGAACTGAGTTAAAATGCTTGTAAAATCATATAATCCACTATATTACAGTATTATATAATGTACAATGTGTGTGTTTCTGTAATAAAATTGTGCCAAATACCTTCGTTACAGCGCCACTCTGCACTTTTGTGACCCACCGGAGCTCTCTTCCCCACAATTATATTACAGAAACACACACATTGTACATTATGTACCGCTGTAATAGAGTGGATTATAGGATTTTACAAGCATTTTAAACTAGGGCTTATTTTCAGGGTAGGACTTATATTGCAGCCCTCCTTGAAAATAACGCTAGGTCTTAATTCCCGGGTAGGTCTTATTTTCGGGGAATCACAGTATGTAGCCTCGTTACTCTTTCCAGTGTTGCAGCTAAACTCCACAGGCCCTAAAACAAACACCAAAGATGGGACCCCTGAGTCAGCTATATTCCTCAGAGAAATCTTATTAGACAATGGATTCTCTTTGGTTTCCAAGTCATGTTTTGTTGTGATATCTCCATGCCTTGTTCTAATATTAAAGTGTCTTCTAGAATAAACCAAAAAGTTATATTACATGGGACAGCTACTTATTAACATTTCTGCACATGAAATTTCTTATACCTGCACAGATTTCTGTACCAAAACTCAAAGTCATGCAAAACAAAATACAGCCTGGCTTAGGAAGAATAAATTCCATATGTCAGATTGGTCAACTGACACGAGTACTTCATGAGTAATGACCACTGAAATTCTGTGGTGTAATGTGAAACAGGGTCTTCTAGCCTGGCATCACAAACATACACATGAAGTAAAAGAGTTCTGTATACGAGGATGTTCTGATTACCTCCTAACACAGCAAAGGTCTGATCAGAAGCTACAGGAAGCATTTGAGTTTTTTGCCAATAGAGAACATTTTATTGATTATTAAATGTAAGGTGTGGCAGACCCAACCAGGAGAGGAGCTTTTAGAGGGGACTGCAGACTAGCCTCTTGCCTACTGACTATGGGCCCTGGCGTATCAGGGGGCTTTATTCTTTGAGAGGTGTGTGCCTGGGGGACTTTTGGAGTATTTATAATTTGAATTTGAGCCCATGTCTCCCCAAAACACAAAGACTGAGAAATGGAGGATTGGATACAGAGTTGGAGCTTCTGTGTTCTGTGGGGGCATAGAAACAACAGCCAAAACCAGTGCTGATTGCTTTAACCCCCTTCCTAGACTCAGAGAATCAATGCAGAAGAAGATAATCGCCTAAAAAAAAAAACCTGATGCTGGGGTCTCTTGTTCTTATGTGTAATCTGTTTATTAAGGTGTTGTGTGTTTACTGTTAAATTTATTTTTCCCATTATGTGCCTCCTAGGTATGAATTTCCATTATAAATTGAGTAACCTATTGTTTCTATCTGTTTACTAATCTTCCTGGAGATCTAAATAGTCTTTTGTCAACTTTATCTTGTTACCTAACCATAATGGGATGTTTACCACAATGTGTAATATTTGTTTTCATTGTTTATTTTTGAAGCATATAAAAAACTGTATTTCTGTTCAATAAAGTCTTTCCCTTCGTTTTACCTCAACATCTTGTCTGCATATGTTGCTTGGGGTGAACGGTTGGTATTAGCTGCTGGAAGGGGTTGGAGGGCAAGAGGCACAGGTGGTCCACCACATAAGGGTTCACATGATTGTTCATTAATAACTTGTTGTTTAATAGTTGTTTAAGGACTTTCCGACCGCCATATGCAAAATGAGCGCTGCAAAGTGGCTCTATTATCCTGACTGGGCATATGATGTCCAGAAGGACAAGCCGCACATGTGCACCCGCAAGGTGTCCAGTAAAAGAAAGCTCTATTTTTGGGGAAAGAAATTATAAAACATTTTTTGGGTAGTTTTGCATAACCATGCAATTGGGCAGGAAGGGGGTGGAGGCGCCCTCTATTGAATTGGTTAAACCATTTGTTTATTAAACATTGCCATCGGAAATTCCAATAATTAAAGTAAAAAGGCAATGGGTGCTGCAGCCCACCAGTCTTCAGGAATAATTGATAAACCTTTAAAGAGGACCTTTCAAATTATAGATAAAAAATAACTGACAATGCTGACTTCTTTAAATGGTGCAAGTACCAGTGCTATCATCTTTTTCCTTGCTACTGATCTGGAACCAGTGTATAGTTCTTACTTCACTATCTGCATTTTTCACCAAGCTCAGTGACTCACTAAACCAGGCATTGCGAACAAGGGGGTTCCTCCTGAGATTTAGGGATTCCTGGAGCTGGGCTTAAGTCGACCTCCCATTTGATGGTGCCTTCATGGTTCCCGATCCATTGCCATTTGGCAAAGCCAGAGGCATGGCACCAGCCATATTTTCGACTTGCATACAAACCAGCACTGTAAGGGATCATACCTTCCAATGTCCACTAATGTAAGTGGACCTCATGATCCTGATGGACTTATCTTAGCAGGGGCTCCCGGACACCTGAAAATTATTTCAAGAATTCCTCTGGGGTAAAAATGTAGAGAAAGGCCTTACTAAACAGTGAAACAAGAAGAATAGTGCTGGAACTTGTACCTTTAAAACCAAGTCGCCCCTGCGCACGGATGACATGCAAATTCATGAAGCATTCAATATTTAGAAAAAAATAATCACTGATGTCTGAATCCATATTCATGTACTGGAAGGTTAATAATTATGTTTAACACCTTTTCTTTGTGTGTTTCTTTGTGTGAGTAAAGATCGACCACATATCTGCACAATGAAAGTTTTATTAATAAAAACAATGCATTCATCACCGTGTTTTGGCACACAATTTCAAGTTGCAGGCACATTACATCGACCAATTACTGAACCGAAAGATGTAAAGTGAATCACTGCCAGTTTTTTTATTCACAAAATACTGATACAATAAATAAGTAGATAACCTCTACAGTATAAGAAATAGATAGTCCAGACTCAACAAGATATGTACATCAGCATTTCTGCTTTAAATAATATTTTAATTTAATATGGCCTTTAATTCATAAATGGTGGATGTCGCATTTGTAAAGATAATTGTGGCACAATATACCCTAACTGTACAGGTGAAACTGATGGTGATCATCGGACATTCACAAAGAAGCGGACAATGGCAAATATTGTGCTGTGCAATTCTCCATAAATGAATCCGTGTGCTTCAAGTGAACTCTAAAGGGATCTCACGGGGCAAATTCACAGAAATTCTCCCAAAGATACAAATCCACAGAAACATTTAAAAAAAAAAAAAAAAAAGATTCCACCTATTTTTGTTGGAGTACAGCAAGGGGAGGCAGGGGAATTAATGTCAAGTCCTTCATTCCTTTCTTCCAGATAAATGATATTTCCTAGAGTTTATGACACCTGACCATTACACCTACTTTATGGGCAATAGTATGTGACTACCTCTCGGAATCCTTCAGTTCAGGTGTTTCAGTGAAGGATTCTGTTAATACTAGAGCATACAAAGACATTTAAAAGAACTGCGTGCTTCCAGCCTTGGTTACAGTTTTTGGAAGGTCCAGTACGACTTTGTCCATGTGCACAGAGCTGCCATTAAAATGTGGTTGGATGAGTTTGGTGTGGTGGACCTTCAGAGCCCCGGCCTCAACCTCAACAACACCTTCAGGATGAACTGGAATGCTGATTGAGATCGAAGCCTTCTCTTCCAACATTGGTACCTGAACTCATAAATGCTCATTTGGCTAAATTGGCACAAATTCCCATAGACACACTTCAAAATGCTAGCCTGAAGAATAAAGGCTGTTGTAGCTGCAAATAGTAGATTACTTAATGCGCATGGTTTTGTAATGGGATGTCCAATAAGCTCTTATGCCGCGTATTTAAAGGTCTAGAAAAAAATGAAGTTTTTTTACGACGTCATTTTTTTCAAGCCTGCCTTGCCTACACACGATCGTGAAAAATAAAAATGCTGGAGCAAAGCGCGGTGATGTACAACACGTACAACAGCACTATAAAGGGGAAGGTCCATTCGAATGGCGCCACCCTTGGGGCTGCTTTTGCTGATTTTGTGTTGGTAAAAGTTCGGTGAGAGATGATTCGCGATTTTTAGTCTTCGTGCTTTTCAGTCTGTTACAGCGTGACAAATAGTTTTACCAAAACGAGCACTCCTGTCTCATAACTTTCATCTGAGCATGCGTGTTTTTTTCCCGTCGTTAAAGCCTACACACGATCATTTTTCATTACGTAAAAAACTACGCGAAAATTTAGAGCATGTTCTAAATTCTAAATGCCCATTTTTCACGTTGTGAAAAATGCTCTGGAGGCCACACACAATCGTTTTTAATGACATTACGTCATGAAAAACGGTCGTGTGTACGCGGCATTATAGGTGGGATGGTCAGGTATCTACACAGTTTGGCTATATATAGTGTATTTAGCAGCCAACTGGCTATTTGGTGTCTTTGTAGCATTTCACAAATTTAATTAACCTGCACCAAAGGCAGGTTAATTAGAGCCGGAGGAAGACCTCCAGGGCTTATTCACACCAACTAAATTTTTTTTTGCTGGGTTACATAAAGTATGCAAAATTCACACAAGGTTGCATTTGGAAAAAGTGTTCAGCGTGGTAGTTTGGATGTGCAACCCTGAATTGTCTAAGAATCCCAATCAATTAATTTGCCGCACTTTACCACATGTAATCTGGTGTGAATGACCAATTAGAGAGATGTTATAGAGCAGTGGTCTCCAAACAGGGGCCAGATGAGGTCCTTTACTTGCCATTATCTGAACCTTGGGGCACTATTCCTCCCACTGATATGACACTGTTTCTACCACTGACACCAACATTAGGGCACTACTCCTCCCACTGATATGACACTGTTTGTCCCACTGTCACCAGCAATGGGGCACTATTCCTTCCAATGTTACCAACCTGGGGCACAAGTCCTCCCTCTAACACCAAATGGGGTAATATTTATTGCCATTGATGCCAGGAAAAGTTTCACTCCCACTGACCACAGTCTGGCCCCCCGTCTGAGGGACAATAAACTGGCCCTTTGTTTGGAATGTTTGGAGACCCCTGTCCTAGAGGGCTCGATGTAAGTTAGGTTTACCCCTCTGCTTCCCCTTGCCATCCCCTACACAAAATCTTAGAAGTGACCTCATGCAGGAGGTACCTTATGAAAACGAGTCACCTACTTTGTCCATTAAATGATGCAGAGCAATGTTGTGAAGGGCAATCCAGTTTATATATATATAAAAATAAAAATGCTAGTACATTCTTTTAACCAAGTCTAAACATTAAGACCATGGTTCGCTTTAGCATTGTCAGTAAACGGATGTATTTTGACATTACTTTTGCACTTCACATCATCAAAATCAATTCTACAGAAACCTCTGTATATAAACGAGACATAAACATGCAAGTGCAGCCTGATTTAAACACAGTCTTCTTAAAGGGGCCATATTTTTTTTTTAAATGGCAATGTACAGTGGGACCCACCCCCATTGCAAAGCTGCAGGGGGCAAGGATCCATCTAAGTGCATTTCTGTAGCTTCTACAGCTACGCTCAGCTCAGGGTTGCCAACATTCAGTAAATTTATGAACAGTTTGTAAAATCTGTACTTTTTGCATCTGTCCTTGAATGTCATTGCAGACATATAGGCTGCATGTCTGTAACTGACATTCATAGACACATGCAAGAATTATGGATTTTACAAACTGTTTGTAAATTCACTGAAAGTTGGCAACCCTGGCTCAGCTCTGGATGACAAACTTATAGGAGCTGTTTATAGCTTGCTATACCAGATATATTTATTTATGTCCTGACCTGATGGGAAGGCTGCAGTGTTGGAGGGAGTGTGGCAAACCACTGCGTAACCACTGAGTTCCATTTCACCCACTATAACTCCAAAATGGAATCCCCCTTTAACTGCTACCCAGGGCATGTGTGCTAGTGTGTGTACACATTCTTTTCACATTGTTCTTGTATGGCTTGCCAATAAATTGGGCTAGTAATGTTTTTTTCCATAAGCAATTTCTGCCTTATGACCATCACATGGTATGCAATGAAGTCTACACATGCATGCTTTTTGTATATTGACAAGCAGAACGGTCAACTACTGATTAGTAAGAAAGGTTTATATTAAAATTCATGTTAATAATTGTAGCTCGGCTAGCTCAGTTGGCAAATTATGAGACTCAGGGTCATGGGTTTGAGCCCCATGTTGGGCGTATGGCATTGCAAAGTTTTGGCACAGTGAGTGGCATTTGACAAACTTGGTGGAACTCAAAATATGTTAAATCATTTCAAAAGCTTTGTACCGCGTTGAACAATTTGAGTCTCTAAGCTTTCATATAACAGCCACCAGCGTACCTGGACGTGAGGCTCTAGAATCCCAATCAAGTAAGTTGCCACACTTTACCACATGTAATATGGTGTATATGAACAATTAAAGAGGTGTTCTAGAGCAGTGGTCTCCAAACAGGGGCCAGATGAGGTCTTTTGCTTGCCATTATCTGAACCTTGGGGCACTATTCCTCCACTGATATGACACTGTTTCTCCCACTGACACCAACAATGGGGCACAATTCCTCCCAGTGTTACCAACCACGGGGCAGCACCATTCCTCCCTCTAACACCAAATGGGGCGATATGCAATGAAGTCTACGCATGCATGCTTTTTGTAAATTGACAAGCAGAACGTTCAACTACTGATTAGTAAGAAAGGTTTATATTAAAATTCATGTTACTAATTGTAGCCTGGCTAGCTCAGTTAGTAGAACATGAGACTCTTAATCTCAGAGTTGTGGGTTTGAGCCCCACGTTGGGCGTATGGCATTGCAAAGTTTTGGCCCAGTGAGCAGCATTTGACAAACTTGGTGGAACTCAAAATTCATGTTAATCATTTCAAAAGCTTTGTACCGGCGTTGAACAATTTGAGTTTCCTAAGCTTTTATATAACACCCACCAGCGTACCTGGACCTGAGGCTCTAGAACAGCTGAAAAGCCTCATGTTGTACACTGAGGGCTACTGTATACTACTGGGCCATAAATGGCCAAAAGTAGACAAATTTAAAATGTTCACATGTACGAACCTATATACCTACATTCTTCATCACACCAAAAATAGTATTAATTTGGCAAGGTTCCCAACCTGTTATCACAGTCCATTAGTCTCTCTTTTGCAAAAAATAAAACACAACAATAATAAATAAATTAAAGAGGAACAGTTAAAAAGTTTTTTTTTTTTTTTATGACAAATTGATTACTGCGTATCTGTAATTTTTCTGTTCAACCAGTCTATGGTTATGGCCAGTGTTAATGATGCTTAGAAGTCTATCTAAACTGGAAAAGAAAAATATATGCTTATAGTGAACATTTAGAAATGTTAATTGTAGTTGCAGTGGCCTAAAAAATTACCCTTTGTCTTGAGCTTCACCTAAAATTGGCACCTGTGTCTAGCCACTTCTGTGCCTTGCACCTTATAGCTGTATATCTGCAGTATGAGATCATCTAAGGCAAGGAGAAATAGAACCCCACACCCAAGAGAGCAGCCCAGGCATCAGAGTACAGGTAAAAGTGGCTTTAGCCTGGCTCCATCCAGGCCATGCCCACTGATTCATTTTGCCCTGCCCATAGGGCTTAGCCGTAAAGAACTCTCTGATACCTGGGCGGCTTTCTCGGGGTATGGCACTCTATTTCTTCTTCTCCCCCGTGTGTGTGTTGAGCTGGGATGGGCTCTCCCTATACTGGCCACCTATCCAGGGAGAGTCACTGGAGTTGTATACGATGAGGGCTTGGAGCGGCACCCACAACTTTCATAATTCATGATCACCTAAATCTGTGTTTCCCACAACTCTTCTGCTGCTTGATTATTGCCCCATCAGTCATCGGATCAACTAGGTTTTAGAGGGAAAGCTTGTATATAAATTGCCAGTACAAAAAAGACATGGTAAATCAGTAAAGGGGAACAAATAATCTATAGGAAAGTCTTAGGCCTTGTACACACGACGGGAAATATCCGCTGTAAACGGTCCCCGGACCGTTTACAGCGTATATTTGCGCCGGGATGTTTTGATCCGATGGCTGTACACACCATCGGATCAAATTCCCCGCCGGCGGACAGCGCGGTGACGCGGCGGTGACGTTGACGCCGCCACGTGACCGCCACGTCACCGCACCAGGAAGTAAACACTTCCGCGCGCATGCGTCGGATCCATTCACAGGATACGACGCATGTGCGGCAAGATATGTCCGCTGGTTTGCCGTACTAACCAGCGGACATATCTGCCAGCCAGCTATCCGGCGGAAATATTTCAAAGCATGCTTTGGAATTTTTCCGCCGGATGAATCCGGCAAAAAGCGTCCGTTTGCCCCTACACACGAGGGGATTTTTCCGCTGAAATGGTCCGTCGGACCATCTTCAGCGGATTTATTCCCTCGTGTGTACAAGGCCTAAGGGCAATACTGGTTGAAAATTTGGGCTTTTTTGCTTAAAATTTTATATTTTTAGAGCATACAAAACATTGGCCAAATACCATTTTATGAAAATGGTGATGTAAATAGCAAGCAGTGGGAAGAAGAGGACTGGGTTAGAGGTGAAGGGTTATACTGTGAGGCAACCAGTCTCTATTGCACTGCACTGCACAGTGTTGTCATCTTAACCTAAAGTAGAAATAAAGCTGACAAAAAAAACAAAAAACCCTTGAAAGGTAAAGTCCTAATGTGCTAGTATGAAAAACGTACCTTCAAAGGAAGCCCTCCATTGGTGCGCTGTTACCGCTGACAGGGGTTCCATCTGCACCCAGTCTTCCTTCTGGGCTCATGGCTGCAGTCCTTTGAGTGGCCAAGCCACGTTTAGCGCACAGGGCTCTGAGGGAACAGGGTATACTTCAGAGCACATGCACCAGTGATGTTACCAGCTGCAGGGACACTGAATATCTCCTAAATGGGGCAGGTTTAGGAGATATTCCTTGTACCTACAGGTAAGCTTTATTATACTACCTGTAGGTAGAAGTGTCCAGAAGGACTTTACTACCAGTTTACTCATGCCTAGCAAAACTAGGGTCACCAATTTAAATTCTAACCACAGCACTACCTGCCAGGAGTTTGCATGTCCTCCCTGTGTCTGTGGGGGTTTCCTCTGAGTTCTCTTGTCTCCCTCCACTCTCCAAAGACATCCTGGTAGGTAATTGGCTCCTGTCTAAATTGGCCCTAGTATATGTATGTATTGAGTTTGGGACCTTAGATTGTAAGTTCCATGAGGGCAGTGACTGATGTGAATGCAAATTGATGGTGGTATTTGAATAACTGTAATAAATACATAAAAGAAGCTTAGAGGTTCTTGTACAGCATACAGAAGGAGCAGAAGAGAGGGAAAACATTAGCACTGTTATGACATTCTTCTGTTGTCCAATGAGCAGGCAGGAAACAGCGGGGTTACCAGTGTGTCTATGTCATCCATGGGGATGACAAGAGTGGCTAAACAGAAAAAAATTTTTTTTCTAAAACAGCACATATATCTATTTCTGTATAAATAATTACCTGTTAGGCTGAAGTTCTGCTTTAAACCATTTAAACTGCTGGCTCGCTAGTTTACAAAGTATAGAACAACTCCAGTCTTATCTGTAAGAACACAGTATATGCATTATGAAAACCAAATCTAATGCCCGTAAAGTTATTCTAAAAAATATGCCAGTTTACTGCTACATTCTAAGAACAAAACAAAGTCACGTTCACGTCAGAAGAACAAACACATACAGTTTTTTTATGACCATTTGTAGGCAAAGCACCAGTGTCTTGTGACCCAGAGCAACCAGATGGACTTTGCATTAATTCTGCTAAAGGTATACTCTGCTCTCATTAGATCAAGAGACACTCCTTAGCTGCGTGGCTCTGCTCTCATTAGATCAAGAGACACACCTTAGCTGCGTGGCTCTGCTCTCATTAGAGAGACATCTTAGCTCACTGCCATTGTAGACAAATCCGTACATTTGCCTTCTCATTGCCCAATGGATGGTCTGCAATCTGAGCCTGTAGACTGGTTCCAGGACCAATGCCTCCTCTACATTGAAGTCTTATTCCATAGCAACAAGAAGGAGCTTGCACAGTACAGATTCTGGTGACCAAATGCAGCAGTACTGTCTAAAAACTCCTTACTGACCCTTTAATAACAATTACAACATGTCAGCTGTTGCTTCTAAGAAATTTCGGTAAATGCACCCCAAATAGTCATAAGATAGAACACAGCTTTCTTAGAATGCTGAATACCTACAAAATATTCAATTGTGCAAATCAGAAATCATTTATGCTTTCACAATAAAGCTTGCATATAATGGTGATTAAAAATAAAACAACAAAAAAAAAAAACGATTTTCACAATCGGCAAAACTAAATGCCACAAAAAATGAATGCATATGTTCCGCTGCTTGTCTAAAATAAAGGGTAAGTCTACCAAAATCTGATATATCAGTTATAAGTAAATGGAGATAGCTTTATATTTCTTTTGGGAACACTAATAGGGAACGCTGCTTTCTTGAGTTTCCTTTTGAGTATGAAATCCACCAGGGAGCCCGAGACCCCCTAAAGGCAATGGCAGGTGGGTGGAGCTAGGAACTGTAGATACAAAGACTTTACTACTGTCCCCAAGAAAAATAACAAGCTGGCAGAATAAAAATCAAAGTATCCTTAGGCCGCGTACACACGATCGGTCAAACCGATGAGAACGGTCTGATGGACTGTTTTCATCAGGCCAAACCGATCGTCTGTGGGCGCCATCGGTTATTTATCCTTCGGTTAAAAAAAATCAAACTTGTTTTACATTTAACCGATGGATACCTAACCGATAGAAAAAAAACAATTGTTAGTAGACACGTCCATCGGTTAAAAAAACATGCATGCTCAGAATCAAGTCGACACATGCTTGGAAGCATGTTTTTTAACCAATGGTGTGTAGGCACGACTGACCATCAGTCAGCTTCATCGGTTAACTGTTGAAAAAATCCATCAGACCGTTCTCATCGGTTTGACCGATCGTGTGTACACGGCCTTAAGGCCCCTTTCACACTTGTATGACTTGTCCTACGACTTAGGACTGCAAAGTCGCATGACAAGTTGTTCCCCGTGATTTCCTATAACAACCATTCATATTAGTACAACTTCAAGATGCGCCAACTTCAAAGTAGTCCCTGCGCTATTTTGGTCCGACTTTGATGTAAGTTCAGGTTCATAGACCTCAAGTCTCCCTGAAATTGCGTCCAAATCGAGGAAAGAAAGAGCAACTTTGAAGTCGCTGTAGTGTGGAAGGGACCTAAAGTGTTTGTAAAGCCTTGTTAAAATTTAGTTTTGGATGGAATGGAAAAGGATTAAGGCCCCCCCCCTTGTTTTTTTTGCTGTCTGTGTATGATTGGGGAAATTGATGTTCACTTCCTGTTCCATGGTTGCACCAGGAAGTTAGAGGAAATGTCTTCAAAGCATCCGATTGTACAATGTTCAGACTTACCAAAACTATGTACTATGAGGATCTCTGTAAACTATCCAATCTATCGTTATCCAGTCATGCAGGGTCCTATACTATATAGTTGTTTGTAGATCTAAAAGATATTGTACAGTCTGCATGTAACATACGTGGTGGGCTTTAGTCTGCTGTCGCCACAACAGATGTTCTTTTTGGGAGCGTGACAGTTCACCCAGGAACGTTTAGGGGATCCAGGGTGCTTGAGGAATACAGAGGAAACTGTTTTTTAAGTTTCCTCAGAGGTCGCTAAACCTTGTTTGGGACCTGTTGTCTAGAGGCTTTGAAGAGACCTGGGAGGACTGAAGTCTTCAAAACCTAAACCCAAATTTGAAGTCTTCATCTCTCCCAAGTCTCTACAAAGCCTCCTGGCTCTAGGTCTCAGACTTCAGGTTTTACCAACCTTTGAGGAAACTGAAAAGGCAGTCAAAGTGGAAAACATGGACCTGCATAGAGCCAAGATTTTAAGTCTATAGATTTTTTTACAGCAAAATCACGATATGTAATTTTGTTATATGAGATGTTGTGTGATTTTGCTGCAAAACAAAGTGCCATGGGAGAAATTTTTGTTTATACCGATTTTTTTTTTCCTTTGAAAGAGACAAAAACCCTGGAGCCCCTCAACTTGCCCGGATGAGTATCATGAGTGACAGAAAACCCTTTCCACAATGTGGCAGAGCAAAGCACTGTCACAGGAGATTTTTCCTCACCTCCTGTTCCTTTGACAACTCAAAATTTAGAATTTGCCTTTAATCGCTTTACCAGAGAAAATGGACATCAGAATACATTTCCCAAGCCTTCCACAGCTTTGCAAAACTCAATAACAAAGTTTTGGCATTGCATAAACCTTAGATATCAGTTGTGGCAGACTTGTACCTTTAATGATGATCACATCGGAATATCAGAACGTAACAGATATTCCAAACTGGTAAAAAATACAAGAAATAACTACATAGCAGCATATGAATTTGTGATTTTTTTGTTTTTGTTTTCTATAAAATACTTTCAACCATTGTCATTCTTTGAAAACGGGTCATTTCTCGGTCACTAACCTCTAACAAATACATTATGAGGAATGGGTAAAAGATTCTACATTCTATGTCATGAAGTACATTTTTGATTGTTTTGTTTTTTTGTTTGTGTTTGATGACTATTCAATTACTTTTGGGCACTTTTAGAACAATGGCACTTCATGTTTCTGGTTTCATGTTTAGGCACAATGTGACAGCGTTAACCTTGTTAGTCCTTCGCGGTGCATCTTGTAGAGCAATTTGAACTCGGCAGGAAGCTGGTGGGACTCCTGCCATTTTGTGGTGAATTTTGTTCCTTTTTTGTCATAGTAATGGTACGGTAGATCCTTCCCATTGTTTGGGTCCCACCCAAAGGGCCAAAATCCATAGAGGTGTATTTCGTCACAGATAGATGAGGCCAGTGTATACATCAGGATGCCGGTGCTCAGTCTTTTAGGTGATAAATGTTTGTTTTTCCAATACCTACAGAAAGGAAAACAAAAATGTTAGACGTAGATTTCTAGCTCTAAATCAATAATGTATTTTGATGTCAAAATAAAAAAGCACAAGAGGCCTTATAGAAAATCTTAGATCAGTATAAATGGAGTTGCGCAGCCTATAGACAAAATATCATTAAATAACTACAGTGCGGAAAATAAGTATTTGAACACCCTGCTATTTTGCAAGTTCTCCCACTTGGAAATCATGGAGGGGTCTGAAATTGTCATCGTAGGTGCATGTCCACTGTGAGAGACATAATCAAAATTTTTTTTTCCAGAAATCACAATGTATGATTTTTTTAACTATTTATTTGTATGATACAGCTGCAAAGAAGTATTTGAACACCTGAGAAAATCAATGTTAATATTTGGTACAGTAGCCTTTGTTTGCAATTACAGAGGTCAAACGTTTCTTGTAGTTTTTCACCAGGTTTGCACACACTGGAGGAGGGATTTTGGCCCACTCCTCCACACAGATCTTCTCTAGATCAGTCAGGTTTCTGGGCTGTCGCTGAGAAACACGGAGTTTGAGCTCCCTCCAAAGATTCTCTATTGGGTTTAGGTCTGGAGACTGGCTAGGCCACGCCAGAACCTTGATATGCTTCTTACAGAGCCACTCCTTGGTTATCCTGGCTGTGTGCTTCGGGTCATTGTCATGTTGGAAGACCCAGCCTCAACCCATCTTCAAAGCTCTAACTGAGGGAAGGAGGTTGTTGCCCAAAATCTCGCAATACATGGCCCCGGTCATCCTCTCCTTAATACAGTGCAGTCGCCCTGTCCCATGTGCAGAAAAACACCCCCAAAGCATGATGCTACCACCCCCATGCTTCACAGTAGGGATGGTGTTCTTGGGATGGTACTCATCATTCTTCTTCCTCCAAACACGGTTAGTGGAATTATGACCAAAAAGTTATATTTTGGTCTCATCTGACCACATGACTTTCTCCCATGACTCCTCTGGATCATCCAAATGGTCATTGGCAAACTTAAGACGGGCCTTGACATGTGCTGGTTTAAGCAGGGGAACCTTCCGTGCCATGCATGATTTCAAACCATGACGTCTTAGTGTATTACCAACAGTAACCTTGGAAACGGTGGTCCCAGCTCTTTTCAGGTCATTGACCAGCTCCTCCCGTGTAGTCCTGGGCTGATTTCTCACCTTTCTTAGGATCATTGAGACCCCACGAGGTGAGATTTTACATGGAGCCCCAGTCCGAGGGAGATTGACAGTCATGTTTAGCTTCTTCCATTTTCTAATGATTGCTCCAACAGTGGACCTTTTTTCACCAAGCTGCTTGGCAATTTCCCTGTAGCCCTTTCCAGCCTTGTGGAGGTGTACAATTTTGTCTCTAGTGTCTTTGGACAGCTCTTTGGTCTTGGCCATGTTAGTAGTTGGATTCTTACTGATTGTATGGGGTGGACAGGTGTCTTTATGCAGCTAATGACCTCAAACAGGTGCATCTAATTTAGGATAATAAATGGAGTGGAGGTGGACATTTTAAAGGCAGACTAACAGGTCTTTGAGGGTCAGAATTCTAGCTGATAGACAGGTGTTTAAATACTTCTTTGCAGCTGAATCATACAAATAAATAGTTAAAAAAATTCATAAATTGTGATTTCTGGAATTTTTTTTTTTTTGATTATGTCTCTCACAGTGGACATGTACCTACGATGACAATTTCAGACCCCTCCATGATTTCCAAGTGGGAGAACTTGCAAAATAGCAGGGTGTTCAAATACTTATTTTCCGCACTGTATATCCATAAATCACCATTCACATAAATACAATAATAAATTAAAGGTTATGGTTTTATGTTGCTGAGTCTTGGGATGACTCCTAGAGTCTATACCAGTGGTTCTCAACCTTCTAGTGTCGTGACCCCTTGATAAAATTTCCCAAGATGTGGGGACACCTAACAGTAAAATTATTTTCATAGCGTGGGTTGTCAGCACCCAAGGCAAGAAAAGTAATTTGTGCCCCTAACCCACAGATATTTAGCGCTCCCCGAGTCTTTTTAATGGCAACTATAATCACAGGTAGTGTCACTCACTGTGCCTCCGGCTTCACTGTGTCTCGTAGCAGTGACACCTATGCTGAATTCAGGAGATAGGGTCTCCTCCAGCCGCTTCCACTTCACATTCCTCACCAGTCAGTTGACCTCTAGTCTTTGCCCCCTAGCCATGCCGTGAACTGAATGGGGCGCCTTCAAAGAGGCTGAATGGGCGGCTGCGGGTTCCAGGAACAGCCCAGCTGGGTGGACACAGGCTTCAGGGATAGCAAAAAGGCTGGGAGAGTGATGCAGGCTTCAGGAAAAGACCAGGATTCGTGACCCCTGACAAATCCTCATTCGACCCCCAAGGGGGTCCCGACTCCCAGGTTGAGAACCACTGGTCTATACTAATTTTTGCACCTACAGTGCCTTGCGAAAGTATTCGGCCCCCTTGAACTTTGCGACCTTTCGCCACATTTCAGGCTTCAAACATAAAGATATATTTTTTTTGTAAAGAATCAACAACAAGTGGGACACAATCATGAAGTGGAACGAAATTTATTGGATATTTCAAACTTTGTTAACAAATAAAAAACTGAAAAATTGGGCGTGCAAAATTATTCAGCCCCTTTACTTTCAGTGCAGCAAACTCTATCCAGAAGTTCAGTGAGGATCTCTGAATTATCCAATGTTGACCTAAATGACTAATGATGATAAATATAATCCACCTGTGTGTAATGAAGTCACCGTATAAATGCACATGCACTGTGATAGTCTCAGAGGTCCGTTTAAAGCGCAGAGAGCATCGTGAAGAACAAGGAACACACCAGGCAGGTCCGAGATACTGTTGTGGAGAAGTTTAAAGCCGGATTTGGATACAAAAAGATTTCCCAAGCTTTAAACATCACAAGGAGCACTGAGAAAGCGATAATATTGAAATGAAAGGAGTATCAGACCACTGCAAATCTACGAAGACCTGGCCGTCCCTCTAAACTTTCAGCTCATACAAAGGAGAAGACTGATCAGAGATGCAGCCAAGAGGCCCATGATCACTCTGGATGAACTGCAGAGATCTACAGCTGAGGTGGGAGACTCTGTCCATAGGACAACAATCAGTCGTATACTGCACAAATCTGCCCTTTATGGAAGAGTGGCAAGAAGAAAGCCATTTCTTAAAGATATCCATTAAAAGTGTTGTTTAAAGTTTGCCACAAGCCACCTGGGAGACACACCAAACATATGGAAGATGGTACTCTGGTCAGATGAAACCAAAATTGAACTTTTTGGCAACAATGCAAAACGTTATGTTTGGCGTAAAAGCAACACAGCTCATCACCCTGAACACACCATCCCCACTGTCAAACATGGTGGTGGCAGCATCATGGTTTGGGCCTGCTTTTCTTCAGCAGGGACAGGGAAGATGGTTAAAATTGATGAGAAGATGGATGGAACCAAATACAGGACCATTCTGGAAGAAAACCTGATGGAGTCTGCAAAAGACCTGAGACTGGGACGGAGATTTGTCTTCCAACAAGGCAATGATCCAAAAAATAAAGCAAAATCTACAATGGAATGGTTCACAAATAAACATATCCAGGTGTTAGAATGGCCAAGTCAAAGTCCAGACCTGAATCCAATCGAGAATCTGTGGAAAGAACTGAGAACTGTTGTTCACAAACGCTCTCCATCCAACCTCACTGAGCTCGAGCTGTTTTGCAAGGAGGAATGGGCAAAAATTTCAGTCTCTCAATGTGCAAACTGATAGAGACATACCCCAAGCGACTTACAGCTGTAATCTCAGCAAAAGGCGGCGCTACAAAGTATTAACTTAAGGGGGCTGAAAAATTTTGCACGCCCAATTTTTCAGTTTTTTATTTGTTAAAAAAGTTTGAAATATCCAATACATTTCGTTCTACTTCATGATTGTATCCCACTTGTTGTTGATTCTTCACAAAATATCACAGTTTTATATCTTTATGTTTGAAGCCTGAAATATGTCAAAATTACAATAAAAAAGTACTTTACAGTTAATTTACAATTTCAACTTCCATATAAAGCAAGATTTTTGGGATTGATTGTCCCCAGGGCTGGTGCAAGGATTTTTGACACGATAGGCGAAACCTCCTTTTGTTGCCACTCTGACTCCACCCCATTTGCCCTGCCCATGTATAGACCATGATCCTATAGATAATTTATGGCGGTAGCTGAAACTTCGAGCTGCCAAGCGACAGCCAAGAAACCTTAAGGATGTAGAGAAGATCTGTAAAGAAGAGTGGACCAAAATCCTTCCTGAGGTGTGTGCAAACCTGGACACCAACTACAAGAAACATCTGACCTCTGTGCTTGCCAACAAGGGTTTCTCCACCAAGTACTAAGGCCGGGTTCACACTTGTCCGACATACGCTCCGACATTGGGAGCTCATGTCGCATGACGTGTGAAAATCAATGTTTCCCTATGAAAGCCATCGTAACTGGTTCGACACAAGTCGGTCTGACTTTGAAAATGCTCCCTGTACTACTTTGGTCCAACTTTGATCCTACTTCAGCCCAATGAATATCATTAAAGTCGGATCAAAGTAGGATCCTTGTCCTTACCACCCAACTTTTGACATCCGACATGGTGATTACAGCAGCAGTAAAAGGAATTTATCTCACTCTGGGATTGTTTTGCTTGGTGAAAGAACAAGTCAGACTATCACAAAGTCGGATCAAAGTAGTATCCTGTTCATGAAAGTTAGATGGATGTAGGACCAATGTAGGATCAATGTTGCAGAGCAAAGTAGGATGAATTGTAGTATAGTGTGAACCCAGCCTCAGTCATGGGAATCAAATAAGTATCTTACTCACTGAACTGCAACACAATTTATAACATTTGTATTGTGTTCTTCTGGATTTTTGGTTGATATTCTGTCTCTATCATTTAAAATACACCTATGATACAAATGATAGACCCTTAATTTTCTTTGTAAGTGGGCAAACTTACAAAATTTGCAGGGAATCAAATAATAATTTTCCCCACTGTATATTTGTAAATACCTTTCATCTAATATTGTATTTATGTGAATGGTGAATTATGGATATAGTTATTTCATGATATTTCGCTTATAGGGTCTGCAACTCCATTTACACTGATCTAATATCACACCGTGGGAACATTTTAGTTGTTGCAGCAACCGTTTGATATTATTTACACATCTAATTTTGTTGTATAACACACCGTATTTACAGGACACTTTGCATTAGGGGTGCAATGGATCACTGCCGATCCGTGATCCGAACGGGTCACCCCCTTCGAATCGGATCGCTATGCGATCCGCGGATCGCCACCGCGGGCATAGATTTAGGAAAGGCCGTGGATTCGGCCTAGCTTCGGAGCCGCGGCCATCTTGGTACACCCGGCGGCATGTGTGCGCCTCGAGCGCGGGCTCCTCCTCTGTTGGTGTAAACACAGGAGGAGCCCGCGCTCAAGGGCGCACACACGCCGCTAACGGCATAACTGCAAGTACTACGGGGGTGACTGTGCTGTACTATGGGGCTCACTGTGCTGTACTAGAGGGGGGGGGGTGACTGTACTGTACTATGGGGGTCACTGTGCTGTACTATGGGGGTCACTGTGCTGTACTGGGGGGGTCACTGTGCTGTACTAGGGAGGGTCACTGTGCTGTACTATAGGGGTCACTGTGCTGTACTATGGGGGTCACTGTGCTGTACTGCCTGCTTCCATTCTGACCAAGGATGCCATCTTCATGTGGTCCTTGGTTTTTTTTCCCACCAAGGAAACTATGTGCATGGAGTACTTTGCTCTTTTCCCACCAATAACACTATTTGTATCCTTATCAATCGGTGCTAGGTTCTTTTCCCACAAAGGACACTATCTCCATGGGGTGCTTGGTTCTATTTCTACCAAGGAAAATATCTCCATTGAGTGCTTGGTTCGTCTTCCACCAAGGACACAATCTGTATGGGGTGATTGGGTGTATTCCCACCAAGGACAATTTCTGACCATGTACACTAAGTGCATGGGGCGTTTGATTATTTATCGACAAAGATCAATATCTGCATGGGTGGCCTAGTTCTATTCTAATCAATAGCATACATCTGCATTGGGTGCTTAAATTTATTCCCCCCAAGGAAAAGTTTTGCATGGAGTAGGTTTTTTTTGCTACCAGGGCCACTTTCTGCATGTGGAGCTTCATTCTATTCTGAACAAGGACACTACCGGCATGTGATTCTTGTTTTGTTTTTTTCTGACCATGTACACTAAGTACACAGGGTGTTTTATTCTTTATCGACAACGGTCCATATCTGCATGGGGGACTTAGTTCTATTCTGACCAAGGGCACACTTCTGCATTGGGTGCTTAAGTCTATTCCCACAAAGGAAATGACATGGATTGCTTGGTACTATCCCTACCAAGGACACTACAGAATGTGCATGGGGTGCCTGGTCCATATTTTTACCATTGACATAACCTGCATGTGGTGCTTGGTTCTATTTCCCCCAATGACACTATCTTCATGCAGAGTTTTATATTTTGTTTCACAAAAAACACTAACTGCATGCGGTGCTCGGTTTTATTCCCACTACTTCCCACTTTCTGCATGTGGAGCTTTATTTTGTTCTGACTAAAGACACTATGGGGATTAGGTACTTGGTTCAATTCTGACCAAAGAACTATCTACACATGGTGCTTGGTTCAATTTAGACCAAAGACACTATCTATATGTAGTGCTTAAGTCCATTCCTCTTTCTGCAGGAGCTTTATATCTTTTCTCCACGTTGGTGTGGACTTAATCCTACAATCAAGACTGTAGGCCTCGTACACACGACCGAGGAACCCGCCGGAAAAGACACATCGTTTTCCTCGACGAGTTCCTTGTTAGGCTTGTCGAGAAATTTGACAAGCTGTCTTTGCGTACACACTGTCAAGACCAAATCTCCTCGTTCTCAAACTCGGTGACTTCAACACATACAACGGCAGGGGCTGCTTTTGCTAATCTCATGTTACTGCGTGTTAGGAAAAAGTTTGGTAAGAGACATTTGCACTTTTCAGTTTGTTGCAGCGTGACAAATGTGCTATCTCCATTACAAATACAACTTTTACCGAAGGTGCGCAGGTTTCTAAGCATACACACCAACGTGTTTCTCGTGGAAAACCAGCCCGACGAGGAACATGACGACTCCCGTCGTGGAAAAAGAGAACTTGCTCTCTTTTTTCCTTGTGGAGTTCCTTGACAGTTTACTCGATAAAAAGCATACACACGACCGTTTTCCTCTGCAAAAAAGTTCTCCCACCAAGTTTCTTGATGGATTCTGCCAAGGAAAACGATCGTGTGTATGTGGCCTAATATCCATTCTGGGGTTTCAGTGCTTTCACTGGTGTTGCGCAAGCATATACCATATTTTTTGCTCCATAAGACGCACCTGACCATAAGACGCACCTTGGTTTTAGAGGAGGAAAAGAAGAAAAAAAATATTCTGAACCAAACGGTGTACTAAAATATTGAAATGCAGCCTGACCCGTGCCAAAGAATTGCAGACTGACCATTGCCATTAATTCAGCCTGACCATTGCCATTAGTGCAGCCTGACCATTGCCATTATTGCAGCCTGACCATTGCCAATAATGCCCCCTGACCTTTGCCATTATTGCAGCCCGAATTGTTTTCCAATTTTTGCAGCCTTACCATTGCTCGGGCTGCTCTGTCTTCTATCTCAGCAAGTGTCAGGACAAGCCGGGAGATCGCCCTCCTCTCTCCTGCCTCTTCTCTGGTACTAACGTGGCGGAGGAGGAGGGGTGCATTTCTGGTAGCGGCAGGGGGTGGTGCCGCCGGCGGCGGGGAGGTGGTGCCTGATGTACATTCGGTCCATAAGACGCAGAGACATCTTCCCCATATTTTTGGGGGATAAAAATGCGTCTTATGGTCCGAAAAATATGGTAGATTAAAAAAGATTAAAGTCGGAAAGTCTATTGTTTTTCATCAGACAGAGTCTGTTTGTCAGGATCAACTATGTTGCATTAAAAAAAGTTTTAAATAATAAAACTTCTCCAGTAAGCAGCAAGTCGGAAAGTCTATTGTTTTTCATCAGACAGAGTCTGTTTGTCAGGATCAACTATGTTGCATTAAAAAAAGTTTTAAATAATACAACTTTTTTTTTTTGCTCCAGTAAGCAGCAAGTGCTCCAGTAAGCAGCAAGTCCTCATTTCACTCTCTCACAGAGCTACAGCAGAACCTTTAGCATCTGACACCTCCAGTTCTGTCAAAGGCTTGCTTCCCCCATCACAAGATATGATTGCATCCGCTAGCCCCTACAACACAGTAGTGATGCAGGGCCGGGTGGGAGGAACCACAGTGCACAGCAGAGGGCCAGGGAAGTGATGTACTTGGAAGTATGTTGAATGCAAATGATTCTTCAGCAGCTAAAGCTATTCAAGCTTGAAGGTGCAGACAGTAGGACAGGTGAATTTTAAATATTTAAAAAAATATTTTTATGAAGCACCCTTCGTAGTGTGTTTCCATCTCTTTATTGCATTTCTCTGCACAAGGAAGACATGGTGGTCCCTTAAAACCAATCAAACCTTAGCAAAGTTGGGATAGGCTGACAGTTAGGTTAATATCTAAGCCAGTGTTTCTCAACTTCAGTTATCAAGGCGCCCCAACAGATCATGTTTTTAGGATGTCCCTCAGATGAAACGGCTGTGGTATTTACTAAGGCAGTTAAACTAATCAAATCACTGGTGCAAAATAATGGAAAGCCTGAAAACATGACCTGTTGGGGCACCTTGAGGACAGGAGTTGAGAAACACTGATCTAAGCTACTGTTGTCACAGGACCAAATATGCAAAAACCACTAGAGGTCATAATTCACAGAAATGCTGGATTATATGCCCCTATCAATCATATAAATATGTAGGGAAATCACAGGCTAGAAATACAAGTTAATCAGCTTTTCAGCTCAACCAATGGGGAGGGCGGGAAATCTATCTGCTGGGGTTCGGGACAATACTAAGGACCAAGAGGAGGATCAAAGACTCTGCAGTGCCCAGCTCTTTAGTCCTATACTCTTCTTCTATCCAAGACCTAATTTGATGTGCCATTAGCTGGGTTTATATGATGTTTCATAACCAACGTCAACCATTTTGGCATTCCCTGCTATGGTTTCCTCAAGCCATGGCAAGAAAGACTCAATAAAGGTCGAGCAATGAAATTAAGAGCCACTATGTGAAAGGACTATAAAAACGTAATAGATGGATTGTTGTAATAAAAACTGGCAAATCTGATTTGGAGGGTTTACACATCTTGATGAAATGCCAAATCTTATTTAAAGACTGCAGCTAGAATTTGACAATGGTTAAGCAGTGTATGGCGATATAATTGGAGATTATTAATGTGTCACATAGCGGTTTGTCAGTTTGCAGCGTATATGGAGATATCAAAGAAACTATAGGTGTCAGACATTATTGCTGTGTTCACAGAAAGCTCTTATGAGCAATAAAACATATATTTAAAGGGCGAGAATATCTTGTTTGTATGGGATTTTGGTCTTTAAATGTGCCTTAAAATACATGGATATGGAACGGCAAAAAATCAGATCTCAGCTTCAATATCACACACGTAGTTTTATAGCACCAGAGCTGTACTGAAATGCTATTGAAGACAGAATGCTGCAATGTACGATGCCCAAATATGTTATCTGCACGGTCTTAAAGATAAAGAAACACTTGAAATTGAACTAAACTGTATCTGAGCACCACAAATTGAAAACACTAATCCATTTTTAACCACTTGAGCTCCATAAGATCTTACCCCTTCATGACCAGGGCATTTTTTATTAATTAGCACTGCGCTACTTTAACTGTCAATTGTGTAATCATACAACACTTTAGACAAAATAAATTGATATCATTTTTTTTACACAAATAGACCTTTATTTTAGTGGTATTTGATTACCACTGCGTTTTTTATTTTAAATTTTTATTATATACTGTATTTATTGGCGTATAACACTCACTTTTTTATCCTGAAAATAGAGGGTAAACTGTGCTTGCGTGTTATACGCAGGGGGCGGTGGAAAGTTTTTTTCCTGGAACTTCCCCTTTTTAAAGTTAAGGTGCGTGCTATACGCCGATAGATACAGTATACGAAAAAGAACGAAATGTTGACAAAAAAAAAAAAAAAGTTTTCTACCTTCTGTTATAAAACATATGCAATAAAATTCTAATTTCTTCATACATTTAAGGTAAAATGTATTCTGCTACGCATCTTTGGTTAAGAAAAAAAACACCCAATATAAGGCATCTCTCACCAT
Source organism: Rana kukunoris (assembly GCA_029574335.1). Taxonomy (NCBI): domain Eukaryota; kingdom Metazoa; phylum Chordata; class Amphibia; order Anura; family Ranidae; genus Rana; species Rana kukunoris. Next base: position 46,857,609 of record CM056049.1, on the reverse strand, counting down.
TCAATTGCTGAAAGTGGCAAAGGCCTGCATTCCACTTTGATGGAATTACATCAACCCTCCCACACTGTCTCTGTGGTTCTCCAGGGTAAATGATCCTAAGAATATGAAGGACCTCACAGCCACTCTGCGTAGTACTGAAGAGACCTTCAGGGAAACATGGAGGTCCTGGAGATACTTCAACTTCATCTTCAAAGACTGAAATATGCAGTCCAGTTTTGGGCACCAGTTCTCAAAAAGGATATCGGGGAACTGGAGAAAGTGCAGAGAAGGGCAACCAAACTGATAAGAGGCATGGAGGAGCTCAGCTATGAGGAAGGATTAGAGGAACTGAATTTATTCACTCTTGAGAAGAGGAGAATAAGGGGGGGGAGGATATGATCAACATGTACAAATATATAAGAGGTCCATATAGTGAACTTGGTGTTGAGTTATTCACTTTTCGGTCAACACAAAGGACAAGGGGGCACTCTTTATGTCTCTAGGCAAAGAAATTTCACCTCTAAATATGGTAAAGGTTTCTTTACAGTAAGAGCTGTGAAAATGTGGAATAGACCACCTCCAGAGGTGGTTCTGGCCAGCTCAGTAGATTGCTTTAAGAAAGGCCTGAATTCTTTCCTAAATGTACATAATATAACTGAGTACTAACATTTATAGGTAAAGTTGATCCAGGGAAAATCCGATTGCCTCTCGGAGAATCAAGAAGGAATTTTTACCCCTCCTGTAACAAATTGGATCATGCTCTGCTGGGGTTTTTCGCCGTCCTCTGGAGGAACTGTGGGTATAGAATTGGGTATATGGGATTGTATGATATTATTTTATTTGTTTATAGTTGAACTGGATGGACTTGTGCCTTTTTTCAACCTAACTATGTAACTATATGTAACTATGTAACTATGACACATACCTGAACAAATTCTCCCCTCTTCAGCGAGTCCAACCTCATTCCAGGTCTCTTTCTCTTTCTAGGAGACAGTACCTACCTAGCCTTACCACCCTTCGGCCCGTTCCCTACTGTTCTCTCCTCAGTCCTCTGCCCCGTATTCTGCCTCCCCTCTCCCCCCCCCCCACTGACCTTTTCTGCTTTCTTGACCCCCCTTTTCTCTATTATTGCTAATCATATAGTTGTGTGATGAAATTGCGCTCCCCTGTGTTACTTGTAATCTGTTATTTCCTCCTATTATTATATGGTGGAGTGTTTCCCTGCAAAGGCAATACACTCTCCTATTGTGCAATATATAGAAATGTAAATAAACGTGGTACACGTGCAAAACTTTTAAGGTGATACACTTGTAAATTTTCTTCAATATCATATACCTCTAAGTGAACAAAAATCATAAATCTATCAAAAACCATAAACGTATCATGTAAAAGTTCATATACCTCTAAGTGTACAAAAATCATAAATCTATCAAAGACTATAAACGTATCATGTAAAAGTTCATATATAGTGAGTAGTCCAGTTATTCCCTCTTTATCTGTATTGGGGGGTGCATATAATGGTGTGTTCCTCTGTGGTGTGTTCAAACTACTACCAAGTTGTCACCACTTAGTGATATTCCATCACCGTTGAAAATGGTCACTCACCAGATATCGTATTAACCAGAGCCTTTGGTTTATTAATCAGGATAACCACTCCTATGATGGTATTCCCCTTGCTACCAGGTGTCTCAGATGTGGGGTAGGGTGTCGCCTCCTCCTATGAGTGCTCACAGAGAAAAGAGGGTGCTCCACATAGTGTATTAAATTAAAATTATATTTATTGTGTTAAAACAGGTAAGTATTGCACTCACATTTGATAGTGCCTATGCGCTGGCACCAAGCTCTCCAGCCGTGTATGCAAAAAGCTGTGGATGGGGTAACAAAGCCGTTTTTCTTGGGGTCTCCCAGCTGTCCTGCAGTCTGAGTGTGTGGTCGTTTCGTACAGCAGCCTCTACGTGTTTCAAAATCAGTGTTGCGTCCTCAGGAAGCTGCTGCACTGCTCCTGTCTGGCTGTATTTATAGTGATTCTGATATAGAAGTGTCCGCCCCTGTGTATTCCTGGAAATCAGCCGACCGGAAGTGCCATAGTTGCCATATTGGTTCCTATGCTACGTCGACCGGAAGTGCTGGATTCGCCATTTTTATTTCTAGAGCTATCGCTCCATTACTGTTTTTGTTACTCCTTCCCCTTTTTCAACGACCCCCCCTCTACAGCCAGAGGGGCACAGGCGTCCTCTGTGTAGTCTACCCTTCAGCTACATCACCACCTCTATATGTATCCGCCCTGTTCCGTCCAATCGGATGTGGCGGATCCGCCATCTTGGTACTCCCCTTATTGTTTATACTGCGGACGTGCTACTGCGTGTAATGAAGTTGTTCCGCCGGATGTAGCCACATCAATCTTCTCTGTACCCTTCAATGTTGCTCTGGTCATCTTCCTGGTTACAAATGTTACTGTGGTTATGCCTCCATGTGACAGTTTCTTATCACACCAACAGAGAGTCCAAACAGAGAATCCAAGGATATATGCTTATTTGAACATCATTTTGATGGTTAAAACTAGGGTTGTCCCGATACCGATACTAGTATCGGTATCGGGACCGATACCGAGTATTTGCGGGAGTACTTGTACTCCCGCAAATACCCCCGATACTGAAATAGAATACTTCCCCCCCCCATATTGCAGCGATGCGTCCCTCATACCTTTTTAGATATGCTGACGCCGCCTCTCTCTGCCGCATACCGCCGTATCCCCTGCACAATCGCATAGCTTACATTACAAGCATTCATTCTGAATACTTGTAAATGGCCGTGTATTGACACTCCCCTTCTCCGGATTGGAGGGATCCCTCCAATCCCGAGCAAGGGGGAGTGTCTATGCACGAATCCGCGTATAGACACTCCCCCTTGTGTGGGATTGGACGGATCCCTCCATTCGGAGAAGGGGAGTTTTAATACACGGAGCGCGGCCATTTACAAGTTTTTAGAATGAAAGCTTGTAATGCGCTACGCGATTGTGCAGGGGAATACATGGCTGCATATGGGGGACATACATGGCTGCATACATGGCTGCATATGGGGGACATACATGGCTGCATATGGGGGACATACATGGCTGCATATGGGGGACATACATGGCTGCATATGGGGGACATACATGGCTGCATATGGGGGACATACATGGCTGCATATGGGGGACATACATGGCTGCATGTGGGGGACATACATGACTGCATGTGGGGGACATACATGGCTGCATATGTGGGGGACATACATGGCTGCATATGTGGGGGACATACATGGCTGCATATGTGGGGGACATACATGGCTGCATATGTGGGGGACATACATGGCTGCATATGTGGGGGACATACATGGCTGCATTTGTGGGGGACATACATGGCTGCATATGTGGGGGACATACATGGCTGCATATGTGGGGGACATACATGGCTGCATATGTGGGGGGACATACATGACTGCATATGTGGGGGGACATACATGACTGCATGTGGGGGACATGACATGGCTGCAATATGTGGGGGACATGGCTGCATTTGTGGGGGGACAAGGCTGCATTTAGGGACACATTTAAAAAAAGTATCGGTATTTGGTATCGGCGACTACTTGAAAAAAAGTATCCGTACTTGTACTCGGTCCTAAAAAAGTGGTATCGGGACAACCCTAGTTAAAACTAGGGTTGTCCCGATACCGATACTAGTATCGGTATCGGGACCCATACCGAGTATTTGCGGGAGTACTTGTAGTCGCGCAAATGCTCCCGATGCTTCTGCCGATACTTTTTTTGTATTTATCAACATGTTCTGTGAAAATTCTTTGAGTTTTTTACTACTGCGTGACAAGCAAATACGTTTTTTATTATTAATTTTTATTCTTTTATAATGTCTTGAGTTAGAGTTCTTCATAATTCTAAAGAAAATATCCTTAGTCTGTATTGTGGTTTGAAAACTGTCACATGACATTTAAAAAAAGAATCTGTATTCGGTACATGAAAAAAAGTATCGGTACTTGTACTAAAAAAGTGGTATCGGGACAACCCTAGTTAAAGGCCACCTACTGACATGCTAGCGGACCATTGCTAAAATGTTTACTGTGGCATATGCCATAAAACATCAGATATTACCATATATATACTCTCATATAAAATATATACTGCTTAAAACGCACAAGTGGACATAAGTCTGTATACTGTAATGGGGTGTTTGGTGTAATACCCATGTATACAAGTTCTGTTTTAACCTCCCTGGCGGTATGATTCTTTCTGGTTTTAGGTGCTGAAAGCGGTACAATTATTTTGCATGGAAATTTCGTGTTTTACATTGTAGGCCTGTAATTCTTAGGAATAACTCACTTAAATCTGTCCAAACAAGAGTCTAGTAGACATCCCGGTTATGAAAAAGTTTGAAAAACAAAATCATAAATTATAATATCATAAATAACTATAAATAATTATAACAAATAATAATATAATTATAATAAAAATGATTCAATAATGTAATCAACTCAAAATCACTGAAATTTGCTCAGTTGCAGAATTGTCGCTGTCATTATTTTTATTTTTTATGACGAATTTCCCCACAAATCGCTATCGCTCAATTGTGCGAGTGATTATAATTTATTATCGCTGTTTTCTAGCTGCTCTAAAACCACTTTTGACATAAAGAGACACTTTTGGTTGCTATGGACAATCTCCAGTTTGCAGGCAGAAAGAACAGTTTTTATTATATAAAAGTACATGTAGGGCACTGGGCAGACCACTAGGGACAAGGGGGGGTGTGTATTTTTTACATACAGTACTGTAATCTGTAAGATTACTGTATGTATTGTGTTTATTTGGCGCCGATCTCCGCCCCTGTGCGTCGTAACGGCGCAGGGAACGGAGATCCGCGGCACACAGGCACTGTGTGAATCGATCGAGGACCCACTCGCTCACATAGCAGAGAGGCATTGCAGGATCCAGGGACAAGGTAAGTAACTTGTGCCTGTGGATGTTGCGAGGCGCCATTCTAAATATAGGAACTGATACCTTCAGGACAAATTATTGTACTATAGTTATCCACATCCTAATTGCGACCATAATAGGGCCGAAACAACTAATCGATTAATTGACAACTAATCGATTATGAAAATAGCTTTGCAGCCATGTCCCCCACAAATGCAGCCATGTCCCTCACAAATGCAGCCATGTCCCCCACAAATGCAGCCATGTCCCCCACATATGCAGCCATGTCTCCCACAAATGCAGCCATGTCCCCCACAAATGCAGCCATGTCCCCCACATATGCAGCCATGTCTCCCACAAATGCAGCCATGTCCCCCACAAATGCAGCCATGTCTCCCACAAATGCAGCCATGTCTCCCACATATGCAGCCATGTCCCCCACATATGCAGCCATGTCCCTCCAGCCATGTCCCCCACATATGCAGCCATGTCCCTCCAGCCATTTCCCCCACATATGCAGCCATGTTCCCCACATATGCAGCCATGTCCCTCCAGCCATGTCCCCCACATATGCAGCCATGTCCCTCCAGCCATGTCCCCCACATATGCAGCCATGTCCCTCCAGCCATTTCCCCCACATATGCAGCCATGTTCCCCACATATGCAGCCATGTCCCTCCAGCCATTTCCCCCACATATGCAGCCATGTTCCCCACATATGCAGCCATGTCCCTCCAGCCATGTCCCTCCAGCCATGTCCCCCACATATGCAGCCATGTCCCCCACATATGCAGCCATGTCCCCCACATATGCAGCCATGTCCCTCCAGCCATGTCCCTCTAGCCATGTCCCTCCAGCCATGTCCCTCCAGCCATGTCCCCCACATATGCAGCCATGTCCCTCCAGCCATGTCCCCCACATATGCAGCCATGTCCCTCCAGCCATGTCTCTCTAGCCATGTCCCTCCAGCCATGTCCCTCCAGCCATGTCCCCCACATATGCAGCCATGTCCCTCCAGCCATGTCCCCCACATATGCAGCCATGTCCCTCCAGCCATGTCCTCCACATATGCAGCCATGTCCCTCCAGCATCACATCACAGCATTCATTTGAATAGCTGTTTTGCCCGCGCGTATAGACACTCCCCCTTGCTCGGGATTGGACAGATCACGATCACCCATCCAATCCCGAGCAAGGGGGAGTGTCTATACGCAGCGGGAAAACTACAGCTAATTAAATGAAAGCTGTGATGTTCCCGCACGCTGTTTAACCCATGCGGCGTGGCTTTCGATGCGGCGGCTTTCGAAGGAAAGGGGAAGTATTCTATTTAGGCATCGGGGATATTTGCGGGAGTACAAGTACTCCCGCAAATACTCGGTATCGGTCCCGATACCGGTATCGGGACAACTCTACTTTCAACTAATTTCATAATCGATTAATCGGCCAGTTGATTAGTTGGCCTGCATATAGAATGCATTATTTGTTTACATATCATGAAATACAGTGCAGCACACATACAGCTCAGTACACCATCCATACATGTCACTAAGTGCCTGAGAATTTGTGAATGTGAAAGTGTGAGGAGCAATGCCTCATGGGACATGTAGTCCTGGGCAGGAAGTGAGTGGTTCTAAAGGCAGAAGTTTTTTTATCTTGCTATAGCGGGCGCTCTATACTATACTTTGCAGCTTGCTATTGGGGCACTCTGAAGGCAGGAGGACCCAGAATCATAGGTGAGGGACCCCAGAAGTGGAGGATCTGGGCTGCTCTGTGCAAAACCATTACACAGAGCAGGTAAGTATAACAAGTTTGTTTAAAAAAAAAAACTCACTTTAAAGACTCTGTGCAAGGAAGATCAGCATCTAAATCCAGAGAAAGTGGAGGTAAAAGAAGGCATTACAATTACTGTAGTTGGTTCTTTATATTTAACACTGCATATGGATATTTGAGAATAAATTGCCTTTTTTTTATTTACATATTAACTAAATTGTACACTTTTTTTTTAAGATTATCCAATTAGTTGATTAATTGAAACAATAATCGGCCAACTAATCGATTATGAAAGTAATTGTTAGTTGCAGCCCTAGACCAGAAAAACAAAAGTCAGACATTGGGAGAACTCAGCTCCTGACGGCTTGGGGTTGATTCACGAAAGGCAGACTGTGAACTTTGCAAGTGCAGTTGCTCCAGAGCTTAGTAAATGAGGTAAAGCTCCACTTTACAAAGAATACCCAATCACGTCCAAGGAAAATGAAATAAAAAACATAATTTTTGCTTGAACATGAACTTGATGATGGAAGTCAGCAGAGCTTCTGCTCATTTACTAAGCTCTGGAGAAAATGCACTTGCATAGTGCACAGTCCATTAGGGCTGTTGAATATGATCGTAGAATCGATGCATCGCGATTCGACCGCCGGCGATGCTGTGTCGATGCTGTAGCTTTAAATAATCGATGCATGTTGATGACGTCAGCGTCGTGTCCTGCCGCGCGGAGCCGAGTGAAGAGAAAGTTTTGCCGCCTCCCCCTGTGTCGCACTCGGAGTCCTGAGTAGAGGAGACGGACACATGCAGCGCCAGCACAGCGGAGCCCCCCCCCCCCCCCCCCCCAGAGCGCTCAGACACTTAGCTTTCCTCCGAGTCCGCAGCTGAAGTAAGCGCGCCGTCTTTTTCCGCCTTCCGCCGACGTCATCCACAGCCGCCCTGTGTCGCTTGCTTCACTGGCAGACACGTGAGAGGAGACAGAGTGACACCTGTTGTGAGTTCCGGTCCCAGTTCCCAGAGCTTTCCTCCTCGGGTTACTATAACTATGCAGCGTGCACTGCACACAGGCTGCCTGGTACAGGGGGAGAACGTCGCCCGACTCACAACTGGCTGCTGTGGGCAGCAGCTGCAGGACTGTGGGAGAGAGACCCTGAGCAAGAAAGGCTGCACTTGTCCTCTGTCCTCCTCCAGCAGTGAGTAGCTGAATGCAGCACTGACACGTGATCATCATCATCATCAGGTACACAACAGAGACACTGACTGTCACAGTAGTACTACTAGTACACTAATAACTGTAACCAAAGTATATATTATATTATCATATCTCTGATGCAACATGTGGAGTGGACTGCAAAATTTAAATATGCCAATTGTATGACTGTAATAATAATTGTAAATAATACATATTAATGATGGTGATTGGGTAAACTGAATTATTCTATTTCTAAACATTAAACTGAGTTTGTGACCATACCATTGCACATACAATTATGGTTTATGTAGGTCTAGCTCTAATCTATTGTCCAATGTCTTACTGATTGATCAAAACTTCATTACTTTCCTTGTTTGTATGATTTAGCTCATCACTACCCCACACATGCAATGCAGTGCATGTGTGGGGCAGTGATGAGCAAAACCATAAATCATACAAACAAGGTAAGTACTGAAGTTGTTATGTGAATCAATCACTAAGACAATGAATACATAAAACCATAATTAATGAAATGGCATACGTTGTCATTTGGGGGAGGGGGCGGGAGGATGTTGGGACATATGTTGTTGTAGCTGTTTGTTCAATGCCAGTGTGCCACGAAGATTGGAGAAGGAGAGATAGAGATCACTTTACCAACCGTGACTGGCTTTCACTGAGTGACCACGGCGGCTAGCAGTAGCACAGATCACAGATAAGATGAGGGTGCATTGTTTTAACACGTAGTGACGGTGCATGGGGTAGAATAACCATCTCATGTAGTAGGTCTGCAGTCTCTGACCATCTCCTGTAGTAGGTCTGCAGTCTCTGACCATCTCCTGTAGTAGGTCTGCAGTCTCTGACCATCTCCTGTAGCAGGTCTGCAGTCTCTGACCATCTCCTGTAGTAGGTCTGCAGTCTCTGACCATCTCCTGTAGTAGGTCTGCAGTCTCTGACCATCTCCTGTAGTAGGTCTGCAGTCTCTGACCATCTCCTGTAGTAGGTCTGCAGTCTCTGACCATCTCCTGTAGTAGGTCTGCAGTCTCTGACCATCTCCTGTAGCAGGTCTGCAGTCTCTGACCATCTCCTGTAGTAGGTCTGCAGTCTCTGACCATCTCCTGTAGCAGGTCTGCAGTCTCTGACCATCTCCTGTAGCAGTTCTGCAATCTCTGACCGTCTCCTGTAGCAGGTCTGCTGTGTTTAGACTTTGCTACATGCAGGAAGTGTTATATTGTGTTTTTTTTTTTTTAAGAACAGATAGAAAAAAAATGTACTTAATTTTTTTTTGATGAAAGCCATGCGCACTTGCGCTGCAATCGTGATGCATCGTGATGCATCGCGGAATCGCATCGAATCGAATCGTGCACTTGATAATCGTAATCGCATCGAATCGTGAGACCGGTGAAGATGCGCAGCCCTACAGTCCATTTGCATTTATTTAGTAAATCCACCCCAAAGAGCACCTTAGGGAGAGCACACAGCGCTCCACAAGCCTGACAGCAGAACGTTGTTAGATGACAATGGGGGTTATTTACTAAAAGGCAAATCCACTTTTCACTACAAGTGCAAGTGCACTTGGAAGTGCAGTCGCTGTTGATCCGAGGGGGAATAGCAAGGAAAAGAAAAAACAGCATTTTAGCTTGCAGATGATTGGATAATAAAATCAGCAGAGCTTTTCAGATCTTCCCCTGAGTTTTACAACAACTGCACTTCCAAGTGCATTTTCAGTGCAATTTCAAGTACAAGTGCAAAGTGGTAAATAGTAAACACACTTGTTTTCGACACCAAACGCACAGGGAACTATGGATCACGACATTACCAAAGAGGCTGTTGGCAGGTAAAGATACCACAAAACAATAAATCACATTCTGCAAATTAGTAAATTTGTGTAGGCTGCCCTTGTTTCCTGTATTTGCGTGCCGTAATGCGCATGCCCAAGCTGTATACCCGCTTAGCATTGAAACTGCATTTTTCACTGAAGCAGAGTCTTGGCAAAAACACCTCTAAACCTTTTTTTTGTCACATTAAAAGTGTGAGAAGCGGTTTTCAAGGTGTGAAGACAATTAAACTAACACAAAAGAGTAAAAAGCTTCCTGCTCCTGGAAGCCGTCTCGGGCAACTTAAGCAAAATCCCCGTCTGTAATTGTCAACAGGTTCAGCTTGTGACAACCATTAACCTATCTATGTGTTATGTTTCCAAATACATTTTCAAGATCACATTTTTTTTTTTAACATAACAAAACACTTTTTACACATTAAAAGTGAAAAACTTTCAAGGTGCGAAGATTGTTAAGCCAGAACTATGAGCATGGTGACGAGTTTGGCAGAAGACCAGAACCCTAAAGAAAAATATTTTATATAATAAAGTATATATAAAATAGATGGATATAAAATATTAGATATTATTACTAAAATTATTATTATTAAAATTATTAAATATTAGATGTTAGATACATATTAAAGATAGATATAAAATATTCTATATAATATAACTTTTCTATATAATAAACGGTAAGCTTGAATCTATTTTATGTGCAGAGTAATAACAGAATTCCACAATATTCTTATCACAATGTAGCAGATTTGTTTACAGGAACATTGATGATTACATGATCTGGTTTAACCACTTCAATACCAGGCACTTACGCACCTTCCTGCCCAAGCCAATATTCAGCTTTCAGCGCTGTCGCAATTTGAATGACAATTGCGTGGTCATGCTACACTGTACCCAAACTACATTTTTATCATTTTTTCCCCACAAATAGAGCTTTCTTTTGGTGGTATTTGATCACCTCTGGGATTTTTGTTTTTTGCGCAACAACTAAAAAAAAGACCAAAAATTTTGAAAAAATAAAAAGTAAAGTAAGTGTGTTTTCTTCTTCAATTACGCACTGATAAGGCAGCACTGATGAGGAGGCACCAATGAGGTGGCACTAATAAGGTGGCACTGATGATGGTCACTGATGGTCACTGACTGCACTGATAGGCATCGCTGGTATGCAGCACTGATGGGCACTCATAGGCGGCACTGATGGGCACTTATGGATGGCACTGATGGGCGGCACTGATGGGCACTTATGGGTGGTACTGATAGGTGGCACTAATGGGCATGGATGGGCACTGAGAGGTAGCGCTGATGGACACTGAGGGGTGGCACTGATGATACTGATAGTGGCTTTGCTGGGCATCACTTTTTTATGTTGTGCCCATGTTGCCAGTCAGTGTCCATTAGTGGGCACTGATTGGCATCTATTGCGGAGATTTTTTGGCCATGGGGTACATACCTGGCCATCCACATGTTGCCCCCTTCCCTGGTGGTCCTGGTGGCTTCCCTGATGGTCCGGTGTGGGCATCTGCGGGGGGGGGGGGGGGGGCTACGCTGATAAACAATCAGCGTATACCCCCCCTGCCGCTGATCGGCTCTCCTCTACTTACGTCTGTCAGACGCGAGTGAGGAAGAGCCAACCAACGTCTCTTCCTGTTTACATCGTGATCAGTCGTGATCTAATCATATATGGTGTAAAGCAGTTTAAGCAGCTATTATATATAAAAATCACATGTAAAATAGCATGTCTATACTCACAATGTTACTAAGTACCATAAATCATATAAACATTATCAGCGCTAGAAAGAGCTCAAATAAGCTCAAACCTGAAAATATGTTACCATATCCTGCTATATAAACAATTACTGCAAGGCAGTGTGTGCACGTGAACGCCGGAGGCTCTTTATTGAGATCGGAGATGCAGGGTGTCAGACTGACACCCCGCATCACCGATCGCCGGCGTTTTATCCTGCTGGATGTCAATAGACGTCCAGTCAGGATAACTGAACCACTTCCCGGGCGTCAATTGTCTATTGACTAGGCGGGAAGTGGTTAAATTTGTGTGTACTGCTAAAGTTTTTTTTTTCTTGGGAGAGTGCATGTGCTCAGCACAGGGCCAATCATCACTGTCCAGACAGAAGGTCAGGGGTCCTGTATACTCAAAGGGCAACTGTGGGAGAATGAAAATTCCTCCTACAATCTTTAACCAGACAATGATAGAAGTCACAAGACTGCTCTAACTTGTGACAAAAAAAAGTTTTTAGCAATTTGTATTTACTAAAATAATTAGATTTACATGTTCTTATATGATGGATGCAGGGTCCTGGGTGTAGTAACACTTTAATTACGTTTTTTTTATTATTATTATTGTTTATAGACCTGTGTATGTGGGTGAAGTATCACAGGTCTAAACAGACACCTAGGGGGTTATTTGCTAAAGGCAAATCCACTGTGCACTACAAGTTCAAACTACAAGTGCAAATTGCACTTGAAAGTGCAGTCGCTGTAGGGGGGACATGCAAGGAAAATAGCATTTTAGCTTGCACATGATTGGATGATAAAATCAGCAGAGCTTCCCCTCATTTCAGATCTACCCCTCAGATTTACAGCGACTGCACTTCTAAGTACACTTTCAAGTGCAAAGTGGATTTGCCTTTCGTAAATAACCCCCCTACTGTCTCACTTTTGAGACAGAGAAAAAGATTGAGGACACAGATTCCTCAATCCTTTCCCTGCAGCTTTAGCTGAATGGTGAATGAACAGAAAGCACTCTGTACAGAGTTCATTCACAAACTGAAGCATTGTTACCACAGAGATGGCCACATGGGAATTGGTTTCAGTAATTGAGCCCATTCCTCCTGCTCTGACCCCTTGTGTTGAACTTTTGGGGCCTGGACCACGTACATAAGGGCAGGTGCTACCAGAGCTGTATCCTGGCCTAGGCCAACAAGGCCCAGGCCTAGGGCAGCACTTTGCAGGGGGGCAGCACGAAAAGAGTCCCCGCCGACTTGCGCTACACTGTTAGAAAAGACTGTCTAGCGCCCCCATAAAGCGGCAGCGCTGCTTCTAGTATGCGGGCGGCCGGCATTCCGCAACTGTGGGGGGCGCTTCCAATTTTGACTGTTTTATCATCGTGGACCACAAACCTTCCTCACTGTGCTATATGTTTCTGCTGCACCATCTACCTAAAGTAGAACTATAGGCAACACTTTTTTTTTCATTTTGGGTAGAGTAAGGGAAGGTTATACTCCCTGTCAGTTTATTTTTTACCATCCCTGTCCCATTGCGAAGATTTCACTTCCTGCTCTATGGGCAACCAGGAAGTAAGGGGAATCTAAGTAAATTAAGGGAATCCATTCCCCCCCCCACTCCCCAGGCCTTCAGAACTAGTGCCCTCACTCGAAAATTTCAGGGCGGGTCTTAAACAACACAGGGTGTGGCCGTGACAGGAAGGGGTGGGTCATATTTAAATTAGGGGGTGCATGAGTTTAGTCAGGCCTAGTGCAGCACAAAACCTAAATACACCTCTGGGTGCTACCCCTTATCAGCAGCCCTGGACCCCTGTGACAGCCAATTACAACGGTCACATAAAGTGGTTACAATACATGGTAGCATTCAAAAACAGAAGCATGTTTCATACCTGTTGACATGTTGCATGATATTTCCAGGCCATGCCAGCTGGACTTTTAGCTGATCTCGATGTTCGACAAAGAAGTCCACCAATGTTCTTGTAACTGTCGCAGAAGTATGGAAGAAAAACGCCGGGATCCACAATATGGCTCCATCGAGCTTTTTCAAGTTCAAGAAAAAGTTGTTCCGGTCCTGTATGGTCAAAAGATTATTGTAATATTTCTCGAGAATACTTGGGTTAAAAGTAGTCAAGTTGGTCTTTCTACCGACATCTTTATAGAAAGCTTCTGTTGGAGCAAAGTTACATCGAAAGACAAAGTCGGCGTTGTCTATTTCCGCTCCGCACTGGCTTTCTGTCAGGATGCCGCTGTTTCCTATGACTGCGCAAATGTTGTAATGTTTGTTCATGATGGGCGAGCTGTCCGGCAGAAGAGAGCGGAAGTTATTGCTGATAGAAAAGACGTATTTATGACTGGAATAGTCGTAATGCATCAACTGCCCAGTTCGTACGCTATTCTTGGTCAAAGAAAAATTTCGGATTACATCCACATTCTGGAGAATTTCCCGCCTAGCAAATGGCACAATAAAAAAAAAAAAGATATATATCAGTCCCGGTTATTTTATCACATGTTATACTGCAGCAAAAACTGCAAAACAGTTAAAGTTTCAAATCCAGGGATACACTGTAAGGCTAAAAGTGTGTAGACCACTGACCATCACATTGGACCATTTTTGAGTTTACAATTTTCCAATGAAAGATACTTAGAGGCATAACTGGAACCTTAAGGGCCCCGGGGCAAGAACCCATGAAGGGCACCCATGACCCGGCCGGGAGCCCTTCCCTCCTAGCCCGGTAGCGGTACACCAGGGCCCGGTCGCAAGAGTGACTTTTGCAGCCCTGGTAGTTCCGCCACTAGTGTCAATCGTTTTTTATTTATTTTATTTTTTATTTCCATTTTATTAAATGTTTTTATGTCACAACGATTTTTATTGTAAAAAGCAAAGCAACATAAAAACTGATCACTGCATTTTATTAAAAAAATTAAAAATAATGCAATTTTAGTTTTTATTATTTTTTACAGATTTTTTTCAGGAGCCCCTTGGGGGGCCTTTGGTAAGATGTTAGGGGTCTAAACAGACCTATGATGTTTCACCTTTGAGGCAGTGAAAGGAGATTGAGGGCACAGCCCTCAATCTCTTTTCACCACAACCTGTGCGGAATGAATGGTCAGGAATAGCTCATTCATTCACAAACTGAAGCATAGTAAACACAGTTTCAGTTATGAATGAACACGAGAGCAACCAGTACTGATCACTCACTGGGGTATTATTTACGAAAGGCAAATCTACTTTGCACTAGAAATGCAAACTACAAGTGCAAAGCGCTCTTGAAATTGCACTGAAAGTTGCACTTGTAAGGGAAGTCACTGTAAATCTGAGGGTAGATCTGAAATGAGGGGAAGCTCTGCTGATTTTATTATCCAATCATGTGCAACCTAAGGCCTTGTACACATGATGAGATTTATCCGATGGAAACGGTCCGACGGACCGTTTCCATCGGATATGTCCGCCGGACTGTTCCGATGGCTGTACACACCATCGGATCAAATTCCCCGCCGGCGGACAGCGCGGGGACACGGCGGTGACGTTGACGCCGCCACGTGACCGCCACGTCACCACCGCGTCACCGCACCAGGAAGTAAACACTTCCGCGTGCATGCGTCGGATCCATTCACAGGATACGACGCATGTGCAGGCAGATATGTCCGCTGGTTTGCCGTACTAACCAGCGGACATATCTGACGGGCAGCTATCCGGCGGAAAAATTCCAAAGCATGCTTTGAAATTTTTTCGCCGGAGGAATCCGGCCAGAACGGTCCGTTTGCCCCTACACACGAGCGGATTTTTCGGCTGAAATGGTCCGTCGGACCATGTTCAGCGGATTTATTCCCTTGTGTGTACAAGGCCTAAAATGACATTTTTTATTGTCCTTGCATGTCCCCCTCGGATTCTACAGCGACTGCACTTTCAGTTTAATTTGAATTGCACTCTGCACTTGTAGTGCAAAGTGCATTTGCCTTTAGTAAAAAACCCCCACTGTGTCCATTCAGAAAAAGAAGGGGCCGAAAATTATATAATTACCGCCACCTTCCCAGCTTTCAATCCTGGCACATCTTTCGTAGCAGCCAGCAGGAGAGGGGAGTGGGGGGAGCCAGAAGAACTGTTGGTGGGGACAAGGGAGGGGCCAGAGGAATACACAGAGGCTCGGGGGCATCAGAAAAAGTAGGGAGCTGGAATAGAGGGGTGGTGGGGACACATATAGAGGAACCATCCCCTCCATTTTCCTCCTGCAGCCACTGAATGCCTGCAGGGGGGAAAGGAGGAAAAGCAGGCTTTCAGCAGCTGCAGGAAGAAAATGGAGGGGATAGGTTCCTCTATATGCTTATCCAGCCGCTCCTCCCATCCAGGTGTACAGAGGAACTGCACTGGCCCCCTGGAGCATGGGGCCAGGTCGCATGGTCGCATTTGCGACCCCTGTAGTTACGCTTATGAGTATACGGTTTAAAGTATATCTACAGCCCAAACTTTTTTATATGCACAGTTTTTTTTTGCCATTTGTGTACCATTAGATTTCTCTTCACTTCTTGCTCTGCAGACTCAACAGGAAGTGAGACTTTATTCAATGTGAAGGGATAGGCCCTCTAAAGCCCTGTACACACGATCGGTCCATCCGATGAGAACGGTCCGACGGACCTTTTTCATCGGTTCACCGATGAAGCTGACTGATGCGCCTACACACCATCATGAACCGATCGTGTCAGAACGCGGTGACGTAAAAAACACAACAACGTGATGAAAAAATTTACTGTTGTGGGTTTAGTAATACTTTAAAAGTAAAAAAAAAAAAAAAGTTAAAATATCAAGTGCTCAATGAATTGCATGATCTCATTTTGTGGCAGTTGTCCTTTAAAGCAGAACGCCAGACAATATGCCTTTTGCTTCTATTTCCTTCCCTGTCTCTGTTACTAAGGCACACAAAAGTTCCAATCAGGTCCGCCTGTCAGTTTTTCAGGAGGACCCGATTGGAACCTCCATTCTTCTTCTATGGAGAGGAGGGTGTAAACAAACATGTGTCTGTTTACACCTGCCGACATCCAATCCAATTTGCCAAAAATAAACGGATGGGGATCCATTCCCATTTCGTCCAGTGGATCAGATTGCAGTCGGGTGTAGACAGACAGGCGGTCTGTTTACATCCAACCGCCCATAGAGGAGAGAGGGCTGTGTCTGTGTTCACTCTGCATAAGCGGACAAACACGGACCTGTCATCCGCCTGCTTGGGGAATCAGATACAGGGAATACAGATTTTCCATTGGAGTTTAGACATAGAACATGTTTTAAAAAATCAGATCGGAAATTTCGATAGTCTGTGTGGAACTCCGACGGAGAAAAAAACATGCATGCCCAGAATCAATTCGACACATGCTCGGAAGCATTGAACTTGATTTTTCTCTGCTCGTCGTAGTGTTTTACGTCACTGCGTTTTGGACGGTCGGAATTTGGTGTGACAGTGTGTATGCAAGACAGCTTGAACAGAATTCCGATGGAAAATTCCATTGGATTTCATCCCATCGGAAATTCAGATTGTGTGTACAGGGCATAAGATAGATTTCACCTAACTTTCTGTCATGGCGAACACATGATTTTTATCTTTTTGGTTTTCATTGAATTTCATTGTCATAATCACTGATGATTAAAAAACTTTTTTAAATTTTGAGTGGCTATCTTTAAAAAAAAAAAAAGGGTAATGCCGCGTGCACATGACCGTTTTTCGGGATGTAAACAATGTTAAAAAAATGTAATGTCATTAAAAAGGATCGTGTGTGGGCGAGGCCGGTTTAACAATAATCGGGTTGAAAAAAACTTTTTTTCTAGACCATTAAAAATGGTCGTGTGTACACGGCATTAGGGATGGGAACTGTGACATTAGAGTTCTTCCAAGACAAATGAGAGAACAAGAGAGCTGGTCAGATATTTTGAATCTGGTCAGGTAAATATACGTTCCCTGCTGTGTTTACAGAAACCATATACAGTGATTTAAAAAAAAAACGCGAGACACTAACCTCTGCCGTGCAAATGCGGTTCGGTTAAATATCCACTTGGCTGGTTTCTCTTGAAGCTCCTGTGTCAGGGAGTTAGTAATTGGAACAAATGACGGATCCAGGAACTTCATCGCAAACTGTGACCTGCCAATGTAAAACAGTAAGTTAATATATGCACTGAAAGAAAAGAGGACAACCTGACTTCAGCATATTATACCAAAGGGAGTTCCTGAAATGCATAGAGTGGCTCCAAAATTGCTGACAAGGCCTGGTATTGCTTTCAAACTGGGGATTATAGGAATAAAATAAACACTTCAATGAACCAATGTTCATAAATGTAATGTACATGGTGTTTACACTTAACTAAGCCCACAAAGTTTCTAACATAGGCGTGCGCAAGGGGTGGGTCAGGTGAAAAAACTTTTTTAGTGCTGCAGCCCCCCCTATCCCCCCCCCCCCCCCAGGTTTACTTACCTGGACGCTTTATCTTCTGTTCGGGAACCAGTGCACCATCTGTAGCTGATTGCATAGATTGATAGCAGCGCAGCCATTGGCTGACACCATTTGAAACCAAAACGTTTATCTTGGTCTCATCAGATCACAGGACATGGTTACAGTAATCCACGTCCTTAGTCTGCTTGTCTTCAGCAAACTGTTTGCGGCTTTCTTGTGCATCATCTTTAAAAGAGGCTTCCTTCTGGGATGACAGCCATACAGACCAATTTTATGCAGTGTGCGGCGTATGGTCTGAGCACTGACAGGCTGACCCCCACCCCCCCCCACCCCTTCAACCTCTGCAGCAATGCTGGCAGCACTCATACGTCTATTTCTAAAAGACAACCTCTGGGTATGATGCTGAGCATGTGCACTCACCTTCTTTGGTTGACCATGGCGAGGCCTGTTCTGAGTGAAACCTGTCCTGTTAAACCGCTATATGGTCTTGGCCACCGTGCTGCAGCTCAGTTTTCTTATAGCCTAGGCCATCTTTATGTAGACCAACAATTCTTTTTTTTAGATCCTCAGAGAGGATGCCATGAGGTGCCATGTTGAACTTCCAGTAACCAGTATGAGAGAGTAAGGAGGTTTTTACTAAAGGCAAATCCACTTTGCACTACAAGTGCACTAAGAAATGCACTTGAAATTGCACTGAAAGTGCACTTGAAAGTAGGGCTGGGGAAAAAATCTATGAATCCATGACCTCAGTCCCTTTCTCTGTCTTAAATGTAAAAAAACAGGTTCAGGGACACCTGATACTTCACCAAAGCCCCCCCCCCCCCCCTCACCCCAATGGGCAATAAAATAAATAAATAAATATAATTTAAAAAAATGTAATTCTAAAAAAATTAATACAAATATAAAATAAAAGACTTGGTTACATGTGCTTTGCTCTCTGAAGAGTAGTTAGCATTTGGATCAGTTTGGGTGATTCCAGAGCAGGTCTTGTTTGACCGGGGTATCATTTCTGCCACGGCTGAATCATAGCATAGCATTGCTTCATTGTTAGCATTTTAGCAAAGTTAACTTTTGATATTTTTTTTGGGGGGGGGGCTGACAGGTAAGCTGTGTGGGCCCTTGTGACTTATAACAGCAGCCCTGTGCACACAGCCCTGCAGCATCACAAGCAGTGACACCCTGGAACTGGCATTGGCTCCCTCCAGGATTCGGCAAGAGCTTTGGCCGTGCCAGCTTTCACATGCCCTGATTCAGCCCCTTGAACTGTGGATAAAAAACAACCAGATGCTTTCCTCTCCACCTTCCTAATCTCACGGTTTGCTGTGGGCAAGACAGAGACTTTTCTCTACACGAAGCCTGCTAATGATCACACGCTTCTTTGTTCACGGAAATATGCACCGCAGTACCGAGATTACAATATGCTGCAGAATGCATGAATAATACCCAGCAATTAGGGCAAGTTTCATTTATAAAAGTGACGTATTGAAATGCCGTACCTCGGCAATCTTCCCCCTGCTGCACAAATGTATGTAATTACTGTAGGTTTTGTGTAGCTGGGTGATAAGCTGATCATATTTTTCGCAGCAGCTGAGTAAATGTACTTTGTGCTGGAATGGGCAGCGGTAGAATTGTGCATCGACAGCTGCTCCGCCACAAATACGTGTGTTACTCCAGTTGTTTCGCTTAATCTGTTCAAACCGAAGGATTTATGTCATACATGTGATTGGAAGTACGGTCGTGCTGCTGCTAAGTAGTGCCATTTAATCTAAACAAGCACTCCAGCTGGTAAATGACATATTTTGCAATCAACTATTCTTACAGTGTGTGTGTTCTTAAAGACGACTAGAAAGTATGTTACGGGCAAGATAAATCCAACAGCGAGGGGGGGGGGGGGGCACACATTTTCTGAGCACAGATTTAGACCTTTCTGTACAGTTTATGCAAAACATGAAAAGCTTTTGATTGTCTAAGTCTTTTATGAGAGGTGGTATTACTACTGTCTGGGGATAAAGGAATTGTCAAAAAATAAAAAAGGATAGAGAGCAAAGGAGGAGATACAAAATCACTACAAGCTTAACCAATATAGACAACATTTTATAGAAAAAAGCAACATAAACACAACCAAACCTAACCAATTTAAGACCAGGCCTATTCTGACACTCCTCACATACAGTATATGTAAAAATCAGCAGTTGTTTGCTAGAAAATGACTTAAAAATAGAGGTCAACCTTTATGGGTTTTTCTCTGGCCGATGCCGATATTTAGAAATCGGGGCGGCCGATATATGATGCCGATTTTTGGATTGGGATGCGTTGTGGAGGGGGATAGATGGATGGTGCTTGCCGTGGGTGGGGAATGCATTGTGGAGGGGATGGATGGTGCGGGCCGTGGGTGAGGGATGCTTTTTTTGAGGGGGTGGATGGATGGTGCTGCCCGTTGATGGGGGGGGATGGATGGATGCGCTGGCCGTGGGTGGGGAATGCGTTGTAGAGGCGGATGGAGATGGCCGTGTGTGGGGGATGTGTTGTGGAGGGGGATGGATGGTGCTGGGTGGGGGATGCATTGTGGAGGGGGATGGATGGATGGATGGTGCAGGCCGTGGGTGGGGGATGCGTTGTGGAGGAGGATGGATGGAGCTAGCTGTGGGTGGGGGATGCGTTGCAGAGGGGATGGATGGTGCTGGGTGGGGGATGCATTGTGGAGGGGGATGAAGATGATTGAGTTGCATTGTGAAAATGGATGAGGATGAGAGTTACATTGTGAATAGGCTCATATCCACCCAGAGTCATCTTTATATATTTTCACAATGCAACTCAATGCCAGCTTGTCAGTCTCAGTCAGCTGTCCCATCAAAGGAAATTAAAGTCTGCAGGGGGCACAGCAGCACACATTACATTTTTGACTTACCCTCCATCCATGCAGGGAAGGAAGAGGAGGTAGTGCTGGCCGCGATCACCTCCTGGGGGGGGGGGGGGGGGGGGTTACTAGTCATACAGGCAGCAGTGGCTCGGGTTTGTGACATGTTTGATGATGATACTTTCTTCCTCTGCTACAGAGCGCCGAGGGGCTGGGCGGTGCTGGTGAAACTTGTTTCTCTTCTCCTCTATAGGGGCCGGGGTGCAGGCTAGAGACGGCACGGGTGAATGATTCATTTCTCGTGCTGCTGTAGGTGGAGCCGGGCACTGTAAAGCGGGGTTTTGTGTGGCCGCCGAAAATCGGCCTAATTGGCACAACAATCCACCAATGACGATTTCTTAAAAACAGCCAAATATCGGCCGATATATCGGTTGACCTCTACTTAAAATCCCCCAAAATGATATACTTTTTAAACCTCTTTAGCCCCGGAAGGTCCCCCCCTTCATGATCAGGCCATTTTTTTTGCGATACGGCATTGCGTTTAAGCCTAGGTTCACATTGGAGTGATTTGTCAGATCAAATCGCATGACAAGTCGCAGCCTATTGTCGGCAATGGCACTGTTCCAATTGGTGCAACACCGATTTGCAAAATTTGTTTCTGTACTACTTTTGCCGATTTCAGGTGCGACTTCAATAGACATCTGTGCATGAAGCCACACAGATATCTATCAAGTAGCACCTGAAATTGCACAGACTTTTGTACTTTGAAATCGCCCTAAGTAGCATCAATGTGAACCAGGGCTAACTGACAATTGAGCTCCTTTTTTTCCCACAATTAGAGCTTTGTTTTGGTGGTATTTGATCAACTCTGCATTTTTTTTATTTCTTGCGCTATAAACAAAAAAAAGCCGACAATTTAGAAAAAAAATAACAATATTTTTTACTTTCTGCTATAAAACATATTCAATAATAATAATAATAATAAATCTTCATCAATTTAAGCCAATATGTATTCTGCTACATATTTTTGGTAAAAAAAGAAAAAACCCAATTAGTGTATATTGATTGGTTTGCGCAAAATGTATATCTACAAACTATGGGATAAAGTTATATCGTTTTTTTTTCATAATTATTTTTACTAGTAATGGCAGCAATCAGCAATTTTTACCGGGACTGCGACATTGCGGTGGACAGATCGGCACCTAACTGACACTTTTTAGGGAACCAGTGACATTATTACAGTGATCGGTGCTAAAACTATGCACTGACACTATATAAATGACACTGGCAGGGAAGGGATTAACATCAGGGGCTATCAAAGAGTTAAGCGTGTTCCATTTTTGTGCTTTCTTACTGTTGGGGGAGGCTCACTGCATGGACACAGTGGGATTGATTTACTAAAGACAAATCCACTCTGCACTTGGAAGTCCTGGACTTTTTCTTCCTTTTTTTCCAGGACTTTTTCTTCCTTTTTTCCAGGACTTTTTCTTCCTTTTTTCCAGGACTTTTTCTTCCTTTTTTCCAGGACTTTTTTTTTTTCAGGACTTTTTCTCCCTAGTTCGTTGCAGAGCCAGCACCTGTAAGTTCCTAAAAGGGCTTGTGCTTTAGAGGACTGGGGCTTAGAGCGGCAATCCTTCTCTAGCACTTGGAACTTGGAAGTGAAGTCGCTGTAGATCTGAGGGATAAATCTGAAATGAGGGGAAAATCTCTGCTGATTTTTATCATCCAATCATGTGCAAGCAAAAATGCTGTTTTTTATTTTCCTTGCATGTACCCCTCAGATCTACAGCGACTGCACTTCCAAGTGTACTTGCATTGTACTTGTAGTGAAAAGTAGATTTGCCTTTACTAAATAAACCCCAATGACCCATGTTCCTGATTAGGAGGAACACAAGATCACAGTGTCCAAGCCTGACAGAATGGCGGTCTGCCTTGTTTACATCGGCAGACTGACGTTCTATCTCTGTGGGGAGTGATCCGCTGATTGGCTCCCCCTGTGTCCAATCAGCACGCGACCGTGCCTCTGGTAACGTGCACCACCCCAGTGGCTATTGCACAAAATCATGTACCTGTACTTGATTTTGCGCAGCCAGGGCGTCTTGGCGCACTATATGTATGTGGGGCGGTCCGAGACTGGCTAATGAATTTAAAATATAAAAAGATGATGTTACGCCGAGTAAATAAATACCCAACACGTCACACTTTAAAACTGTGTAAGCCCATGGAATGGTGACAAACTACAGTATAATAAATTATACATAGATGATGCTTTGAAAGCCTTTACAGGTTACCATTGTAGATCTACACAGGAGGTCTGGTGCTAGAATTATTGCTCTTGATCTGACATTCACAGTAGCATGGGCAGTGACAGGTACTCTTTATTGGGAGATTTGGGGTCTATTAGGCCTCGTACACACCATCGGACTTATCCGATGAAAACGGTCCGCGGACCATTTCCATCGGATATGTCCGATCGGGAGTTTGATCCGATGGCGTGTACACACCATCGGATCAAATTCCCCGCCGCCGGACGGCGCGGTGACGTGGCGGTGACGCGGCGGTGACGTTGACGCCGCCACGTCACCGCACCAGGAAGTAAAAAAATTCCGCGCATGTGCCGAATACATTCGGCGGCGGCGCGGCGGCACGACATGTCTGCTGGTAAGTGTACTAACCAGCAGACATGTCGGGCGGACAGATTCCCACCGGATAGATTTCAAAGCTTGCTTTGAAATCTGTCGGGTGGACAAATCTGTCCGCTAGCCCATACACACGAGCGGAGATGTCTGCTGAAACGGTCCATCGGACCGTTTTCAGCGGACAGATCCCCTCGTGTGTACGAGGCCTTAGACCCCAGAATTCTCCTCTTCCCATAAAGCGGAGTTCCACCCTTCCTTACACCCACCGCCCCACTGGTAGCTGATACCTGTGCCTGTAATATTTGGCTATTGTTCTTTTTTTTTCTGTTTAGTACATTTAGCAGATCAGGTAATCTAAAGTGCTTTCACTGTCCTCTAGACATAATTATGATTAAAATAGGGAGGACTTCTCCTTTTCCTGGACTTGGTCTTTAAATAGAAACCTCGCCCAACCTAATTTAATGAAATGCTCTCTAATAATCGTCCCTGCATGGAAAAATAATAGAAAAAAAAACATGCTTTAAAGTCCAGCGTTGTCTTCCTTGCAGCTGAAAGGCCTTCTTGCGCCGCTCTGCTCCTGCATTACCTTCTTGAAATATTCTGCATGTCTCTGCCACGTCCCAAATAGTTGGAAGACAACTGCGGCATGTCTGTGCATGCACAAGATAACCCCCCACATGCCTCTGATTTCAGGTGTGTAAAACCTGACAGACCTGCAGCATGTCGGCGCATGCATGGGTGTACACAGACATGCCTCTGGTTTCAGGGACCTAGGTGAGACCTGCAGCATATCTATGCATGCCTGGCTTCTCACAGGATGCAGATGTCCATTTCTAAACCTGCCTTGTGGGATGTGTGCCTTGGACATCCCAGGAGGCAGCTGGTGGGAATGGGTGTGGGATCCCTACATCATCTGTGCCTAGGGATGGGGGTGGAGGGCCGTACAACAAAAAAATTACTAAACTTTTCCCAAGTCCTCTTCAAGTCCTGCCTCTCATACCCCCAAATAACGATATTGTTTGTCGTGGACATCTTTTGGGGCCCAGAAGCCTGCAAACCCACAGCAAAGTGCCAGGCTACTGAGGCCAGCCAGCCAGGCAGCAGCCACCCACCCACAGCATGGTGCCAGACAGCAGTTATTCACCCACCCAAAGCAAGGTGCCAGGCCACTGAGGCCAGCCAGGCAGCAGCTACCCACAGCGTGGTGCCAGACTGCCAGCAGCTACCCACCCTCCGTTTTCATGCAGGTATCGTGTGAAGAACCAGCTCTTAAAGTGGTTGTAAACCCTCCACACACCCAGTGAAGTGAACAGCTTCAGATGAAACACAGGGATGTACATGTATATCTGCTGTCTTCACATTTATATACTGTTTAGAAAGTTCAGATTGTGTTAGGAGATTTTCTCTTCCTGTTTAACACAGAGTGTGGTGTCTGGGCATACAGCCAAGATAGCTAACATTGCTGATTGGAGGAAAGGCACACACCCCCTCTCATCATAGGCAGAGACTCTCAGAGGTGTTTTGTAACAGCGCCAGCTCCCTGCAAATCTATTTTAGCAACCGCCCCAGACAGAAATTTCAGGCTGCTTTTATCCGATTTGTCCAAGAATTTGTCTGGATTTATCAGGCTGATATCAGAGTAACGGGTCAGGAGAGAGCTACGGGACTTGGCTCTTTAAAGAGAGATAACAAAACACTGCAGATATATGTGCCCAGCTCAAATGTCATGAATCGGGTTTACATCCACTTTAATGTTTAATCTTAATAAACTACATTAACATGTTCAGTTTATACCAGATTTGTGCATAACATTTTTGATATTTTTGAAAAGTTTAAATGTACAAAATATTGGCACATAATATTGGCTATTGGTAAGAGAGGTGGCTGAAATATCGGTATCCTATCGGCACGAAAAAATAAAAAATAAATTGGTCGATTCCTAACATGTACCCTGCAAAGTGCTGCAGAATCATGTTAGAGTTATGCCGTACACATGACCGTTTTTTGGGGTTGTAAAATTTTTTTTTTGTTTTTTATGTCATTAAAAACGACCGTGGGTGGGCTCCAGAGCATTTTTCACAACGTTAAAAATGGGAAATAAAAATTTAGAACATGCTCTAAATTTTCACGCCGTTTTTAATGTCGTAAAAAGTGGTCGCTTTAATGACGTGAAAAAAACGCGCATGCTCAGAAGCAAGTTATGAGACGGGAGCGCTCGTTCTGGTAAAACTAGCATTCGTAATGGAGATAGCACATTCATCACGCTGTAACAGACTGAAAAGCGCAAAGCGTCTCTTACCAAACTTTTACTAACACAAAATCAGTACAAGCAGCCCAAAGGGTGGTACCATCTGAACGTAACTCATTTCCACTGGCGTTTTTACAGCCACTTTTTTTTAGCCTTTTTTACAGCTTAAAAACGCCTGTCCATGTTTATTTTGTAAAAAAAAAAGATTTTTTTTTGTGAGCTGGAGCTCGAAAACACAGGGGTAGCATTTTTGAGCGTTTTTGCACTTTTTTTAATGTCTGGCGTTTTTACAGCTCAAGTTCAAGCTTTAGAGAACCGCTGCTAAAAAAAGATTATATCTACAGCACGTGGTACATTGGCCAAACCATACTGGTGGTGAATGAGATAAGAGCCTCCTCAGTGGAAAGAATATCCAGCACAATGGTGGTCAGTGTAGTTCCCACATACATTGAGGGACAGTACGTAGAACGGTCCTTACACTGGTGGTCAGAAGAATGGCCCCTTTACAGACATGATCAGTGATTGCATATCGAGGCGAAAAGCTCCATGGTGAAAAGATGTTGCCTCTTGGTGTGGCATTGGTGTGTGTGTGGCATTGGTGCGTGTGGCATTGGTGTGTGTGTGGCACTGGTGTGTGTGTGGCACTGGTGTGTGTGTGGCATTGGTGTGTGTGTGGCATTGGTGTGTGTGTGTGTGGCATTGGTGTGTGTGTGTGTGTGTGGCATTGGTGTGTGTGTGGCATTGGTGTGTGTGGCATTGGTGTGCGTGTGTGTGGCATTGGTGTGTGTGTGGCATTGGTGTGTGTGGCATTGGTGTGCGTGTGTGTGGCATTGGTGTGTGTGTGGCATTGTTGTGAGAACTATACATACTATTTGGGTATTCTTAATTATTTCTACCAGGAACCGCCAAGCCATAAAGCTGGATCTTGGCCCTGGTTAGAATTCTTTATCCCCTACTATCCCATAATACCTTAGAGGGGTTGTAAAGGTACAATTTTTTCCCCCTAAATAGCTTCCTTTACCTTAGTGCAGTCCTTCTTCACTTACCTCATCCTTCCATTTTGCTTTTAAATGTCCTAATTTCTTCTGAGAAATTGTCACTTCCTGTTTTTCTGTCTGTAACTCCACACAGTAATGCAAGGCTTTTTCCCTGGTGTGGAGTGTCGTGCTCGCCCCCTCCCTTGGACTACAGGAGAGTCAGGACGCCCACTAATACACAGCTCCTTTCTTTATCTGCAACGTAGAAAGCATCCTGACTCTCCTGTAGTCCATGGGAGGGGGCGAGCACGACACTCCACCCCAGGGAGAAAGCCTTGCATTACTGTGTGGAGTTACAGACAGAAGAACAGGAAGTGAGGATTTCTCAGAAGAAATAAGGACATTTAGAAGCAAAATGGAAGGATGAGGTAAGTGAAGGAGGACTGCACTACGGTAAAGGAAGCTATTTAGGAAAAAAAATTGTACCTTTACAACCCCTTTAACCACTTGACTACTGGGCACTTAAACCCCCTTAATAACCAGACCAATTTTCAGCTTTCGGTGCTCTCACATTTTGAATGACAATAACTCAGTCATACAACACTATAACCAAATTAAATTTTTGTCCTTTTTTTCCCACAAATAGAGCTTTCTTTTGGTGGTATTTTATCACCTCTGCGGTTTTTATTTTTTTCACTATAAATGAAAAAAGAACGAAAATTTTGTAAAAAAATGAATTTTTCTTCATTTCTATTATAACATTTTGCAAAAAAGTAATTTTTCTTCATAAACTTGGCCTAAAATGTATACTGCTACATATCTTTGGTAACAAAACAAAAAAAATTTAGATATTATTTAGTCTGGGTGAAAGTTATAGGGTCTAAAAGCTATGGTACCAATTACTGAAAATTGATCAATTTGATCACATCTGATGTACTGACAGCCTCTCTCATTTCTTGAGACCCTAACATGCCAGAAAAGTACAAATACCCCCCAAATGACCCCTTTTTGGAAAGAAGACATTCCAAGGTATTTAGAAAGAGGCATTGTGAGTTTTTTGAAGTTGTAATTTTTCCCACAATTCTTTGCAAAATCAAGATTTTTTTCATTTTTATTTTCTTTCCACAAAATTTTCATATTAGCGGGTTATTTCTCACACACAGCATATGCATACCACAAATTACACCCCAAAACACATTCTGCTATTCCTCCCGAGTATGGCGATACCCCATGTGTGGGACTTTTTGACACAGCGTGGCCACATGGAATGGCGCCAAACTTTGCGACTTAAAAATCCCCATAGGTGACGCTTTAAATATTTTTACTGGTTACATCATTTTAGTTGGAGAAGAGGTCTAGGGCCAAAATTATTGCTCTCGCTCTAACGTTCGCAGCGATACCTCACATGTGTGGTTTGATCACCGTTTTCATATGTGGGCGGGACTTGCGTATGCGTTCGCTTCTGCATGCGAGCTCACGGGGACAGGGGCGCTGTATGCCCAGAGTATTGCGGAGTATGCCCAGAGTATTGCGGAGTATGCCCAGAGTATTGCGGAGTATGCCCAGAGTATTGCGGAGTATGCCCAGAGTATTGCGGAGTATGCCCAGAGTATTGCGGAGTATGCCCAGAGTATTGCGGAGTGCGCCCAGAGTATTGCGGAGTATGCCCAGAGTATTGCGGAGTGCGCCCAGAGTATTGCGGAGTATGCCCAGAGTATTGCGGAGTGCGGAGTATGCCCAGAGTATTGCGGAGTGCGGAGTATGCCCAGAGTATTGCGGAGTGCGGAGTATGCCCAGAGTATTCCCCCCAGAGTATGCCCAGTATTGCCCCCCAGAGTATGCCCAGTATTGCCCCCCAGAGTATGCCCCCCAGAGTATGCCCAGTATTGCCCCCCAGAGTATGCCCCCCAGAGTATGCCCAGTATTGCTCCCCAGAGTATGCCCAGAGTATGCCCAGTATTGCCCCCCAGAGTATGCCCAGAGTATTGCCCCCCCAGAGTGTTGCCCCCCCAGAGTGTTGCCCCCCCCAGAGTGTTGCCCCCCCAGAGTGTTGCCCAGCATTGCAGAGTATGTGCAGCAGGGATGGCTGAGCAGGGAGGGAGGGATGGATGGATCTGTGACTACATTTGTCACAGATCCAGCCCGCAGCACTGGCGCTGCCATCCGCTCCCTCCCCTCTCCTCTCACACTGTACCGATCGGTACAGAGAGAGGAGGGAGGAACCGGCGTCATCAAATGACGCCGGTCTGTTTACATCTGATCGCGCCGTCATTGGACGGCGCGATCACGTGGTAAACCGCCGCTATCAGCGGCGATTTACCGTGATCCGTGACCCGCCGGGTCCTCTGGACCCGGCGGTCACGGACATTCCCGTGTGCGCGCCCCAGGGGGCGCGCGGGAGCGCGACTCTGGAATCACGTTATATAACGTGATCCCAGAGTTAAGCAACCACCTTGCCGCCGTTATTTTTCGGCAGGTGGTTGCTAAGTGGTTAAATTATCATCCTTTTATTACCCCCAATTCATATTTATTTCTTGATTTTATATTATTGATTTATTCTTTATTCAATGTCTATTACTTTATTAATAATATTAATTTATTATGGTAAATCTAATATTAAAAAAACATTACTTAATATACAGTCTATCATTGTATAATCCTGTATGACTTTATTTTACTAATCTTTCTTCAATCAAGAAGCTTTCTTGTATGTTTTGACTTTATATTGTAAAAATATGTTCTTACGATACGGATTTATTGTAACTTTGTAAAACACAGTAAAACTATTTAAAAAGGAGAGAACTATGCATACACCTTCCGGCAGCAGATCAATCCACTGCTATGGCCCTCGCACCTCTCCTGCAGATGGAATACATTTGTTTAGAAATTTGATTATTTTTTTTATATTTATTGGATATGTTTTATAGCACAAAGTAATGTTTTTTTTTTCAAAATGTTTTCTGTTTATATATATATTAGAAAAAAGCCCAGTGGTAATCAAATACCAACAAAAGAAAGCTCTATTTGTGTGAAAAAAAAATGATATAAATGTAAATATCCCCCAAAAATATTAATAAAAAACATGTTTTTCCTCAGTTTATGCCAATACGTATTCTACATATTTTTGGTAAAAAAAATTGCAATAAGCAATTATTGATTGGTTTTTCACAGAAGTTGTAGCAGCCACAAAATAGGGGGTAGTTTTATGACATTTTTATTAATATTTTTTTTTCTAGTAGTAATGGCGGCGATCAGTGTTTTTTATCGTGACTGCGACATTATGGCGCACACATCGGACACTTTTGACAACATTTTGGGACCATTGTTATTTTTACAGTCTCAGTGCTATAAAAATGCACTGATTACTGTAAAAATGACACTGGCAGTGAAGGGGTTAACCTGTAGGAGGCAGTGAAGGGGTTAAGTGTGTCCTAGGGAGTGTTTCTAACTGTAGGTGGGATGGGCTGTGTGTGAAACGACACTGATCACCGCTCCCGATTACAGGAAGCTGTGATCACTGTCCTGTCACTAGGAAGACTGGGGAAATGCCTTGTTTACGTCAACATTTCCCCGTTCTTCCTCTCTGTAGACTCGTACAAACTGCTTCTTGCCGAGAAAACCGTTTGTGTGTACGAGGCTTTCAGGTTTCTCGAACCTGCTCTCTTTTTTCTCGTCAAGATTCTTGTAGGCCTGTTTCCCAACGAGAAACCCGAGAGTGTGTATATTTACCTGTCGCCGGGGAAACCCACGCATGCTCGAAATTACTTAGACGCATGTGCCGTAGCTTCCACGGTATAGGTAGGGTGAAGCAAGATGGCGGCGAGGGAATCGAATGTGCCAAGCGCATGCTCGTTGTACGTGATTGCGTTCTTTTCTTTCAAGAGAACCGCGGTTCTTTTGAAAAGGTCAGTGTGTACACTCGGGCAGCAAGAGTTTCTTGCTAAGAATCTTGTCAGGGAAAACAACGTTTTTTTCCTGACGAGATTCTTGCCCGCGTGTACAGGGCCTCTGAGTCGATCGCGGGTATCCTCGTGGTCATCGAGTCTGTGGGGCCCACGATCGGACTCACTGAGCTTGCGTCGGGCGCCCACAATGCCGCCCGCTTTTTAAAGGGGACGTACCTGTACGCCCATCTGCCCACAGAAGCCATTGTGTCGACATATATCGTCGTGCCCTGGTCCTTAAGTGGTAAAGATAAAAAACCTTCTGTGTGTAGCAGCTGCTCTACACCCCCTAATAATTACCTGAGCCCTATCTCTATCCAGTGATGTCTACAAGTCCCTCAGCTGTCCAGAACTCACTTCCTGATTGGCTGAGACACAGCAGCATCGCCATTGGCTCCCACTGCTGTCAATCAATGTCAGTTAGCCAATCAAGAGAGAGAAGGGACAGGGCCGAATGGTAGCTCCATGTCTGAATGAACACATAGAGCTGCAGCTCGGCTCGGGTTACCCCCAGAGCAAAGCTGTTTGCTCTGGGGGCACTTGACAGGAGGGAGGGGCCAGGATCCACAGAAGAGGGACCCAAGAAGAGGAGGATCAGGGCTGTTCTATACAAATCCACTGTAACAGAGCAGGTAAGTACAACATGTTTGTTATTTAAGCTGCATTCACACTTGAGCATTTTCAGCTCATAAAACGCCGGAAAAAACGTTCAACATGCAAAATCCCATTCATTACAATGGCACCTGTTCAGATCTGAGTGTTTTGTCACCTGAAGCAAAACACTTTTTGTACATGAGCTTCTTTGAGGCAGATTACAGGTGTTTTTTTGCCTTTTACATTGGTGACCTAAACAAAATCACGGTAAAAACACGTGACTTTGAAACGCCCAGGTGTGAATGCAGCCTTAGAAAAAAAAAAAAAAAAGATTTTACAATCACTTTAAAGCGGAGTTCCACCCAAAAATGGAACTTCCGCTTATCCCACTCCTCACCCCCATACATGCCACATTTGGCATGTAATTTTTTTGGGGGGGGAGTGGGGGCTTCAGGAGGAGTGGGACTTCCTGTCCCACTTCCTCCTTTCGTCGAAAGGGCTGGTAAGGCGATTAGGCTTAATCTATATAAAAAAAAAAAATTGCGCTAAATAACTGCAAATGGAACTGAGCAGTGTGATCTTAAGCAAATAAACACTAAAAAATAAACACACAGGACCATATATACATTCAGAGTTCAAATTGCATGATAAAGTTCTTATTGTAGATCTCCCGGGTGCGAACACTGATGACAAACTCTGGAAAAGTGTTGAGAATAGGCACCTCCACCATGAATAAGAATGGCCTCTTACCAGATGTACAATAGAAAAAGCCTTATAATATAAACCGAGAATCCTCATAGACAGCTCCAACGTCTTAACCTCAAAAGAGATATGATTAAAGGCATCCAATAGATAAAAGCTGGCCGGCTAGCACATTCCGCCCGTGTCTTCCGGGTAGAGAATAGTTTGCGTGGTGATGTCAGCACGCCGCCTCCCTACGTTTCATCACTAGAGGGACTTAATTGCCTTATTGCAGCCCCTCCCTGTAGGCGATCATCTAGGACACTGACAGGTCCTAGACGATCGCCTGTCCAATCAGCGGTGAACCGCGCCGCACGCGCATGCGCAGTGCGGCTCGCGCATGCGCAGTGGTTGCCCGGCCGTGAAGCCAAAGGCTGTGACGGCCGGGTACCCACAGTAAAAAAATGAAGACGCCGGACGGGGAGGAAGGGAGAGGAACGGAGCCCCCCCCCGGCGCGTCGCTGGAGCAGGTAAGTGATTATTTATTAAAAGCCAGCAGCTACACTTTTTGTAGCTGCTGACTTTTAATAAACACAACTTTTGGCTGGAACACCCCTTTAATTCAGATGTACTGACAGCCTATCTCATTTTGTGAGGCCCTAAAAAGTCAGGACAGTACAATAATCCCCCAAATTACCCCTTTTTGGAAAGTAGACAGTCTTAAGGATTTTCGTAAGACACATAGTGAGTTTTTTGAAGTTGTAATTTTTTTGTCACGATTTTTGGAAAATGAAAAAATGTTATACAATTGTTTACATACTGTCACCAGTGCAGTACAGCGTCATCATATGAATGATGTGGTGGTGATCAGGGACACTGCCTGGTGACTGAATGTTAAAAATAAATATATATATATATATATATATATATTTTTTTTTATTTTTTTTATTTCATAACAAAAATAAAAATGTATATAAAAAAAATAAAAAATTTGTACAGTTTTATTTATTTTTTGCATACTTTCATCAGAGTAGTTCAGTGTCTCCCAAGTAACACCGTACTACTCTGGGGTACTACTCTGGGGTACTACTCTGGGGTTTGATCAGGGATTATTATTATTATTTTTTTTTTATACTTTTAAGTTTTCAACTGTCATGAATGGAATGGGTTAACCATTCATCACAGCTGTGATCACTAGCCTGCTTGGTTACAGCTACTCACATTATACAGGGTGCTGTGATTGGCCCAGGTACCATGTGATAGCTGTGGACCAATCACATCATAGGAAACACAGCTTCATTCATACACAGAATTAATTTAAAACAACTTTGGTGACGCTGTTATCATCGCTATGTACCAGGATCCGCAATCCGCTGTGTCCGGTGGACAAAGTGGTCATTTTGGGGAAGCAGCACGCTTATAAACCCGGAGAAGACACATGACGTATATGTACGTTACAGTGCCTGCATGTGTACCCTCCGACACAATATAAGTACTGTGGCTGGTCGGTAAGTGTTTAAATTGGAAGTCATGATATATTTTTTTATACAAACCATTACTCTAAATCAATGTACTTTACCTTTTAAATTACTGCTGTCCAATCATATTTGTAGTTTGTGGCATGCCCAGTCCTTTATACCAGGAAAGTTTAAACTATTATGGACCATTCACACTGAATGGACAGCTGTTGCGCAGTTAAACCGCAGCACTTTATTTAAACTTTATTTTAGCCCAGGTTCACACTGGGTACGATTTGAGATGTCATGTCAAATCGCATCTCAAATCGGCGGCATTTGCCGGCAATGGCACAGTCCTAATCGGTGCGATGCGGCATCTGCGGCACTGCACCGATTTCAAAAAGTAGTTCCTGTACTACTTTTTGCGATTTGGGGCCGCGATTTACATTGACATCTGTGCAGAAACCTGCACAGATGTCTCTGAAATCGCCAGCCGAAATCGGGACTGCCGGGCGGGAGTGAAGCCATGCGAGT
Organism: Rana kukunoris; assembly: GCA_029574335.1. NCBI lineage: Eukaryota > Metazoa > Chordata > Amphibia > Anura > Ranidae > Rana > Rana kukunoris. Next base: position 46,823,777 of record CM056049.1, on the reverse strand, counting down.
TCAGTTGAACTCGCACGGCTTCACTCCCGCAGCCCAGTGTGAACCTGGGCTAAAGTGCACAAAAGTGACATTTCATTCACATCCTCACAAATGCGCTTCTGGAAGAATGGTCAAACATTCCCATAGACACACTCCTAAACCTTGTGGACAGCCTTCCCAGAAGATTTAAAGATGTTATATTTGCACAGGGTGGACCAGTTGCATATTGAACCCTACGGACTAAGACTGAGATGCCATTAAAGTTCATGTGTGTGTGTAAAGGCAGGTGTCCCCATACTTTTGGTAATACAGTGTATGTGTATAGGGAGAAGAAAGCTGCACCGTGCTGTCCAGGACAGGACAGACAGGGGCCCGAGACGGAGTGAAAGAAAGAGCAGCAGGGAGATTCAGGAAAAGGTACAGTGTCTGTGCAAAAGCCCTGGCATGTGTGTTTGATGGTCGGGAGGACCAAGGCATGAGGCCTGAGCAGTAAAGCTGCAAAGAGAGTGAGGCCCCGTACACACGGCAGAGAACCTCGATGGGTGGAACACATCGTTCCGCCCGTCGAGGTTCTCTGCCGGCCGTCAGAATTGGCGACCCGCCCGTCGGGAAAGGCAACCAGCCATTCATCCCGACGGGCCATCGAGCAAATAGAGAACCTGTTCTCTATTTGCTCGACGGGTTTCCCGACGGGCGGGGCTCGCCGAGAGCGTACACACAGCCGAGGTTCTCGGCAGAATGCGGCTCCCAGCGAGGTTCTCGCTGGTTTCTGCCGAGAACCACGGCCGTGTGTACGGGGCTTGAGCCATGATGCAAAAGTATTTCTCTTTTCGTCCATGGACAGACACAGCCTTCTCAAGTCTTGACATATGGGTTATGTTCCTGTTTATAGGAGAGGACTAAGCAGAACATGTTAGATATTTAAATGCATGTTACTTTAACCACTTGCTTACTGGGCACATATACCCCCCTCCTGCCCAGGTGAAATTTCAGCTTCCGGCACTGCGTCGCTTTAACTGACAATTGCGCGGTCGTGCGACGTGGCTCCCAAACAAAATTGACGTAATTTCATTCCCACAAATAGAGCTTTCTTTTGATGGTATTTGATCACTTCTGCGGTTTTTATTTTTTGCGCTATAAACAAAAAAAGAGCGACAATTTTGAAAAGAAATTCAATATTTTTTACTTGTTGCTATAATAAATAGCTCAGTTTTTAAAAAGAAAACATTTTTTTTTTCTCAGTTTAGGCCGATACGTATGGGACCACAGGCATTACGCTTACCCAAATACATTGAATCCCCAGACATGCAACAGAAATAACGCAAAGACCAGGAATTCTTTCCAAAATTTTATTAACGCATAAAACAAAACATACTATATATTGCAGTCATATATATATGTTGGTTTGGATTTTAAAACTGGCCACGGCCTGATTCACTGGTTTTAATCAATTGTTTCAGAAAATCCATCATAGAATATATTGTCACACCTACTGAATATAAATCCATCAATTAAAACTCCCAATAAACATCACACCCAGCTCAGCCAATTGAGACTCGAGCTGTTTATCATCTCACCTGAAAATTACTTAACTCTCCCACTATGGGGAGCCACCACGTGAATCAAGGCCGCGACGGGAGGGGGGGAAGGGTGGGGAGCTCCTCTGGCTGGGTCCTCCTGTTAAACGGCAGCCCTCCTGTCCTGGTCCAGGGCCCTATATAGGCTTCTAGCCTGGTTCTAGAAGTTTCCCTTAAACCACCTGACCTCTGCTGACCAACCACTGCCCTTCCATACACCCAGGCTTCTATAGACCCCTAAACACCTGACTCGTTTTGACCAATCCCAGCCTCTGCCTATTAACTCCCTACAGCCCTTTGCCTACTAGCTACTTGACCTGAGATTGACCCCAGCAAGAAATACCAGTGTTAACCCTTAGCCCTACTGCCCCTGCCGTGGTCCCATATGGAAAGGAGAGCCTAAACGGCTACTCCCTTTCTTTCCCCATGGGACCACAGGCATTACGCTTACCCAAATACATTGAATCCCCAGACATGCAACAGAAATAACGCAAAGACCAGGAATTCTTTCCAAAATTTTATTAACGCATAAAACAAAACATACTATATATTGCAGTCATATATATATGTTGGTTTGGATTTTAAAACTGGCCACGGCCTGATTCACTGGTTTTAATCAATTGTTTCAGAAAATCCATCATAGAATATATTGTCACACCTACTGAATATAAATCCATCAATTAAAACTCCCAATAAACATCACACCCAGCTCAGCCAATTGAGACTCGAGCTGTTTATCATCTCACCTGAAAATTACTTAACTCTCCCAACCGACAGAAGGGGAGGGAAACTCCCCTGCCCTTCTGTCCCCACCACCCCAAACCGCGGCCTTTTCAATGCATGTCTGAAAATTCATGTTCAGAATATCCAGGCCTATATCCGACAGATGTATCCCGTCCGTCCGGTAAAGACCCTGGCAACCCCCTTCTAACTCAATATGCCTCAATGAGATGCCTACTCCCTGACCCAGGAATTTATCCAAGGCTCTATTTATCCGCTTGCGAACTTTTTCCAAAGGCCTGAACACGGAAGACTCCAGCCAGCGCAGGCGCGGGATTATCTCAGAGAAAATTAATGTTGTCTCAGGGGAGGCCTGCTTCAGAAATTGGAAAACATCCTTCATTCTGTTAATTAAGTCATGCGTCTTACATTTACCAATATCATTACCCCCCGTATGCACAATTAAAATATCCGGAGGTGAAAATAATGCATATAGCCTGCTTAACTCAAATATTACATCATCCCATACCATTCCTCTACGGCCAAACCAATGAACGTTGAAGATTGCCGGGTCCAAACCCAAGTTCAAAGTATAAGTTCTACTTGCAGCTCTTCTCTTTGCCCAAAAGACAAAGGAATGCCCCAGAATCCATATCGATTGTTGCGGACCTAGAACGAATAAACTGTTAGTAAGGACGAATATAAGACTTAAAAGTATTCGACTTCCATCTACCAATTTTTTTGATGAGGTTCTCCTCAAGACCAATCCTCGCGGCTTCCGTGGCCGCGCCGATTCGAAATGAGTGCGAGGTTATTTTCACCCCAGTAATCCTACCATGCGACACACATTTTCTCAATACTGCTGAAAATTGATAGATAGATACCGGGGAGCCGTTTTGGTGAATAAATAGTAAACCCTTAGTTATTGGGCGAATCTGCAAAAATTCTTGGATTCTGACCAATGGGCAGATCATACTATTGACATATCTTTTCAATGAGACCCACGCACCTTTTCCCAACGAATCCGTCTTACTGCGTCTAACAAATAATTTTAAACTATCCCCCCGGAAAGCCACCTCTGACAATAAAATTCCCGAGGTGTCACCCCCAGAGGCCGGAAGCAGTTCAGAAATTCTGAAAGCTCCAAAGAATGCGATAACGAAAATAGCTTTAAACAAAATTGCTTCATATGTCGAAAAACAAACCGCGGAAGTGACCTCGCAAATCTGGGACAGAATTGCTGGTGTAACCGGTGACCTCCCATCTTTCTTAAAGGAAAACCTCCTGTATCCCTTCAGTATTTGTTTTACTGAAAAGTAACTATGACAAGGGGGGAGGTTGGAAAGCCGCAGAAAAAATGAAATGCCCGATAGGGTTTTATTAATGTGGGACCAAGAAAAGCGTTTTTGGATCAGGGAACCCAGGAATGCTAAAACCAGCTCTTCTGAGTGATCTGATACAGGAAGATGAACGGAGGCCAAAAAGGCCGACCATAGCAACCAGGCGGAGACGTAGCTTCTCCAGGTAGACGGGGCCACCGAGTTCCTGAAACATTGGGCCATTAGATTAGATCCCATAAATGGGCGGGGCAACTCAGTCCTACCGCGTCTGCCCTCGGGAGCAATTCGAAAAACCGGTCCATCTGTTGGCGAGAGAGAGCGTCAGCAGTGTTATTGGTCTTACCCGGGATATACTTAGCCTTCAGCCAGATGTTCCTTCTTAAACACAAGAAAACCAGATGACGAAGGTAGGCAAGTACTGGGGGGGACCTAGAAGATAATGCATTTACCGCGTAAAGTACGCCTTTGTTATCCGTACTTACCAGTAACCTCCTATTCGCGAAAGCTTCCCCCCATAGCTCCAAGGCTACGATCACTGGAAAGAGCTCGAGCAGTACAATGTTTTTCGAAAAACCTTGAGAGATCCATCTATCAGGCCATGTTTCAGCACACCAGTGCGTGCGCCATACTACCCCGAAACCGACCGAACCGGCTGCATCAGTTTCCAGAGAGAACTCTCTGTCCAGGACAAAATCCCGCTGCCATATCGATCTGCCATTGTAATGCTGTAAAAATTTTTTCCAAATAATTAGGTCTTGCTTGATATCGGTTGTTACTCTGATATGAGCAGCTGGATTTTTTAATCCCGACATTGCCGAGTACATTCTCCTGGAAAAAACCCTTCCCATAGGCAAGATCCTAGACGCAAACGCCAATTGGCCCAGAAGTGACTGCATTTCTCTTAGCATTACTTTACTTTTTCTGAGAAATAGCTCTATTGTCTGTGATAATCTGTAAATTTTTTCCTCAGGCAACCTGAACTCCATGCTGATGGAGTCGATAGATATGCCTAGAAATTCAATCCGCGAGGTTGGGAAGACTGTTTTATCCTGCGCTAAAGGGACCCCGAAATGACTGCACACTTTCTGAAATGTGGATAACAGGTTGGCACAACTGTCTGAGCCCCTTGGTCCCAAAAATAAGAAATCATCTAAATAATGGATTAAATGATCGGAACCTGCCACCTTAGTGACCACCCATTCCAAAAAGGTTGAGAACGCCTCAAAATAAAAGCAAGAAATCGAACAGCCCATGGGTAGCGTTTTATCAAAATAAAACTGGTCTTCGAAATAAATGCCCAAGGAATTAAAACCCGCTGGGTCCAGTGGGAGGAGCCGAAAGGCTGACTGGATGTCTGCTTTGGACATCAGCGCACCACCGCCTAGCGTGCGGAGTTTCGTCATTGCCGCATCAAATGAAGCGTATGATACTGATATATCATCCGTGGTAATTTGATCGTTCAATGAGCTGCCGAACGGGAAAGATAGATGGTGAATTAAACGAAACTCAAAAGGTTCCTTCTTCGGGACTAAACCTAGGGGGGAAATCCTAAAGTCAGAAAAGGGGGGGTGGTCAAAAGGACCCTCCATCCTCCCCGCTCTAACTTCTTTTAATAGTTTTGCTTTTACTACCCACGGAGCGTCATTAACAGATTTCAGGTTATCTACAATAGCACAACCTCTTCCCTCAAAACTAGGTATAAGGAAACCTTCGGAGAATCCCCTAATTAGCAGGGAAGCCATCCGCTGGTTTGGGTACATTTGCAACCAGGGGAGCATGTTTGGGAGACTCACCGGGGTAACCGCTCTTCGGAAATCCCTCTCTTGGGTTGGACTGTAATTTCCGAAAGCATTTTGCCACAGGGTGACTTCCTGAACAAAAGGCGCAATCATGTCTATATTTACAGGAACTCCCCCATTTACATACAGAATCATTAAAAGCGAAGCATAGGCCTCTCTTGTAAGCCCCCCCGGGAGAGGGTTGAGGGTTTGTAACTGCATTAGGGCGAACAAAAGGCTGTTTCTGTGGCAAGAATAAATTTAGCCACAGCCCCACGTCCTTGGCCCCCCATTGCAGCGAGGGCTGTACTGCCAATTTTTGTCTAAATGCTTCGTCGTACATTAGCCAAGCTAAGCCATTGAAACTCCTGTATGCCTCCAGAATTATATCTATGTGCTGAAATAGCCGAGGACTCTCCTCAGGGTAACGCTCACATAAAATACTTGCATAAATAACGAAAGCCTGCAACCAAACGTAAAATGATTTAATCACCGGCTTTCTATCCTCAGGCTTTTCCTCCCTCTTTTCCAACCTTAAATTATCCCTAGTGGGAGGGAGAATGGTACAAAAATCAATATATTCTTTGCTCCATATCTTCTCTTTGATGCTTGCAGGTAAGTGAAAGCCCAAAGGTGACAAAAAACAAGGCATACACTCTTTAGCATTGCTATCAGGCAGGTTTTTAAATGAAACATCCTTTACTATTCCACCTAAATGCTGGGCCGTGGGAGGAGGATCACTTGCCCAGACTCCTGCCTCACTGCACAAGCTAGGTTGAGACATATTACTTCTCATTACCGCTATTAATTGCTCTATAGAAGCAGATAAATTAGACAGCTGTGATGCTGTGTTGCACTCACCCTCCGCTCCCTGAGCAAGAAGAGCTCCAGGGGCTGCTGATGGCATGTCGCATCGAACCGGAATCATGCTGGGTTGCTGAGTATGTGCGCTTTGTGCAGCAGGGCTGTGTCTGTCCCCTCTGTGTGGCGCCTGGTTGCTTGCCTGCGCGCCGTCTTGCGGTGACACCTTTCTTGCTGAGGCTGCAGGACTCTTGCCCTTCCGACCTTTCCCCACCGGGGGCACTGCTGGGGCTGGGTGCTTGTACCTAGAAGACAAAAGGGGAGATTTTCGGCCCACGCTGCTGGCTCTGGGAGGTGTGGGGGGAGGGCTACCCTTCTGGGCACACCTCCGCTTGCTTGATCTCCTGGCGAATCCGTCCTCTTCACCCGCGTCATCAGACCTCGCGACCGTAGGCGTGCCCCACGTGGAGCACATCCCATCTGCTGACATAGCAGGCTGGAGATGGGAGACGTCCGCATCCCTGGGATCCGCTGCTGGCGCGCTATCCATGCTGACGGCGACGGCTGACTGAGAAGTTGAAGGTAGGGAGAGACACTGCCTGATCCATTCTTCGCCGCCCGCCTGTTCCGCTCTGAACAGCAGCTGGTGTAGTAAAGCCTCCATCTTTAGAACGGGTGCTGGGGAGCTCCTCTGGCTGGGTCCTCCTGTTAAACGGCAGCCCTCCTGTCCTGGTCCAGGGCCCTATATAGGCTTCTAGCCTGGTTCTAGAAGTTTCCCTTAAACCACCTGACCTCTGCTGACCAACCACTGCCCTTCCATACACCCAGGCTTCTATAGACCCCTAAACACCTGACTCGTTTTGACCAATCCCAGCCTCTGCCTATTAACTCCCTACAGCCCTTTGCCTACTAGCTACTTGACCTGAGATTGACCCCAGCAAGAAATACCAGTGTTAACCCTTAGCCCTACTGCCCCTGCCGTGGTCCCATATGGAAAGGAGAGCCTAAACGGCTACTCCCTTTCTTTCCCCATTCTTCTACATATTTTTGTTAAATGGTTTACTGGCAAAAGTTATAGCGCTTACAAAATAGGGGACAGAATTATTATAATTTTTTATTATTTGTTTTTTTACTAGTAATGGCAGCGATCTGCGATTTTTATTGGGACTGCAACATTATGGCGGACACGTCGGACACTTTTGACACATTTTTGGCGCCATTCACATTTATACTGCTATAAATATGCACTAATTACTGTATAAATGTGACTGGCATTGGAGGGGTTAACACTAGGGGGTGAGGGAGGGGTTAAATGTGTACTCTGCATTGTGTTCTAACTGTGGGGTTAAGGGGGTGACTGGGGGAGGTGACCGATCTGTGTCCCTATGTACAAGGGACACAGATCGGTCTCCTCTTTCCCTGACAGGACATGGATCACACACACAGATCCATGTCCATGTCTCTGTAACTGCCGATCGTGAGTGCCTGGCGGACATCACGGGCGCCAGGCACACGCATCGGCATCTCAATGATGCGGCAGGCGCGCGCGCCGCCGGCGGCGCTTGTGCGCCCCCCCCCCAGTGGTTCGGAGGAACGGAGGCCGTAAAAAGACGGCGGGTCAGAGATTTAGAACCACCCTGTGGGCGTATATAGTCGTACGGCCGTCAGGAAGTGGTTAAACAGAGTTGAACAGCCCTGCCCAGGTCCCTCCAGACACAACCCTCCGCCCTGTGGTCAGCAGCTCAGTTTTTTTCTGCCCAGTGTACCTGTCTGCTACGGCTCAGTTTCGGAGGTCTGACTCACTGTTTGTGTTGGTGTCTGATCCAGAAAAGGGCCTGGCGGTCTCGCCAGCCACCATTTCTCGTGGATCAGGCAGACCGTCATACAGGCCTATGCCTTTAAGGGGGCGGACGCCTCCCTTTCCGATCACGGCACATTCAACCAGGGCTTTCTGGGCTTTCTGACATCAAGCGTCTGTCCCACAGGTGTGTAAGGCGACTTGGTCGTCCGTTCACACCATTTCCAAATTTTACAAGGTTGATGTGAGTGCATCTTCAGATGCTTCATTTGGCCGCAAGGTTTTGCAGGCGGCTGTTTAAGGTTGCAACTCCTCCGTTGAGGAGCTCTGCTTGTTTGGGGTGAAGTTGTGTGTTTTTTTTTATACTGTTCCCACCCCTCATTTTTTGACACTGCTTGGGGACGTCCCTCTTGTCAAGACTTGAGAAGGCTGTGTATGTCCATGGACGAAAAGAGAAAATAGGATTTTTTGTACTCACCGTAAAATCCTTTTCTCTGAGTCCATGGACGGACACAGCCCCCACCCCTCCTTTTTAGGTTTGTACTGCTTGTTGCGAACTGAGCTGCTGAGTGTAGGGCGGGGGGGGGGGGGGTCTATGTCTGGAGGGGCCGCCCCCTGGGCGGGGCCATTCAACTCTGTTTAAAGTAACATGTGTTTAAATATCTAACATGTTCTGCCTAATCCTCTCCTATGAACAGGAACATAACCCATATGTCAAGACTTGAGAAGGCTTTGTCCGTCCATGGACGACAGAGAAAGGGATTTACGGTGAGTAAAAAAATATTTTTTTTTTGCTGTGCAAGTTACAATGCCGATGGAAACCCCTGTGTGGGAAGCTATTTATTTGTAAACTTTCTTTCTGTTTTAAATAGAAATAGGCCCTAAGGCCCCTTTGACACGTGCGGACCGTATGTCCGCATTTTCATCCATCCATTGCGGATGAAAACAGGACATACATTGGTCCCTATGTGATTGCGGGTGTCAGCGGATGAACATCCTCTGACACCCGTAATTGTCCGTCTCAAGATCTGTTTTTTCGTACAGAAGAAAATACTATTTTTCTTCCGTCTGCAGATTGGATGAACACGGACATACGGTCCGTGTTCATCCGATCCCCCCATAGAGGAGAGCGGAGGAAAGACAGAGCTGTCCCTGCCCTGTCAGCGGGGATTTTACGGAGGAAGTGGTCTGATGTGCGTACACACCATCGGGCCAAAATCCGATCGGGCCAGAACGCGGTGACATAGAACACAACGACGTGCTGAAAAAACAAAGTTCAATGCTTCCAAGCATGCGTCGATTTGATTCTGAGCATGCGCGGGGGTTTGGTCCGATGCTTTTGCGTACTAACCATCGTTTTGGTCCGACGGACATGTTTCAATCGGACTGATTTTAAAGCAAGTTTTAAAACTTTGGTCCGATGGGCCGTAGAAAAAACTTTGGTCCGATCGTGTGTACGCGGCCTAAAAAGCACATCTGAAGTGAATGCACTACCATTGATTTAACTCTGTTATGCACTACCATTGATTTAACCAATCCCCAACTTGTCACAATGCATACAGGTGTAAATAATGCAAAAATTACAGATTCAGACTCTGTTTAAAAAAAATGTAATACTGCTTAATGCAGCGCAATATTAGGCTGCCAGCCACAGCTGTGTAAATGAGCCCATAGACTTCTATACTGCGATGTACAGAGCTATACCTGTACACATCTGTAGGCTTTTTTTATTTCGGTGTGAATGAGTCACCCATGCAGTCATGTCGCCCTAAAACGCAGAGATGCTTCTGGCAATTTGGCTGTGGTAAACACAATGCACTGTACACCCTCAGAGATAGCTGAGCAAATCTGTCCCAACCATAACCCCTGTAGATTTTTTTTAGTGGGTAAACTACTAAGAAACTGTCTGTGTAGTTTAATCCTAAAACCTCACTGACAGGGACCGCTGTCCCGGTGTCCTCACAGAGGAGCCCAGGTGATCTGCAGTAATCAGACCGATTCTTTATTCTGACCACCTCTGAGTGCTTCCCTTCTGCCACACTGACAGGTCAACTTATCTCTCTGGGCCCAGGGGGGCTAGGGTTGTCCCGATACCACTTTTTTAGGACCGAGTACAAGTACCGATACTTTTTTTCATGTACTCGCCGATACCGAATACCGATACTTTTTTTAAATGTGACCCCAAATGCAGCCATGTCCCCCCACATATTGCAGCCATGTCCCCCATACCTTGTAGTAGTAGATAATGCTGCTGCGCGTTAATCCCCATGCATCACAGCATGCATTACAGGCACCTGTCGTTTGAATTCTTCTAATGCCCGCCGCGCCATGTATAGACACTCCCCTTCTCGGGATTGGACGGATCCGTCCAATCCTGAGCAAGGGGGAGTGTCTATACACGGCTCAGTGCATAGACACTCCCCTTTGCTCGGGATTGGACAGATCCGTCCAATCCCGAGAAGGGGAGTGTCTATACATGGCGCGGCGGGAATTAGAAGAATTCAAACGAAAGGTGCCTGTAATGCGGTGCTGTGATGCACAGGGATTAACGCGGCGGCTTTGCGGTATGCGGCAGCGGCTTTGCGGTATGCGGCGGCGACTTTGCGATATGCGGCGGCGACTTTGCGGTATGCAGCGGCGGGGAGGGGTGGAGTATTCTATTTAGGTAACGGGGGTATTTGCGGGAGTACAAGTACTCCCGCAAATACTCGGTATCGGTCCCGATACCGATACTGGTATCGGTATCTGGACAACCCAAGGGGGGCAAAAAGTTATTTGTCCACCTCTTATGACAACACTTTTTCCATTTATCAGTAAACCTAAAGACATTTGCCAGACACTGCCTACAGCAGGTGTGCCCAACCAGTGGCCCACAAAGTCCTCTGATGTGGCCCGCGACCTCCTGCTCTGGGATGGAATGGAATAGAATACTGTTATTAAAGGTACGTTTTTATTACTAAAATCACAGTGTGATTTTATATGGGCATATCTGTTCTGCAGTGGTTACTGGGCTGCTTTCAAACTGGTCCACAGGTACAGAGAAGTGCACCTGTGGGTTCCCTGCACTGAGCCATAGACTTCTATTACCTGCGAGTTTGGTGTGCTAAGAGTAGAGTGGGCTCTATAGAGCCGAGTGTGCTGCCATCTACCCACTTCACTCATTGTGGCCCACTACCGGTTACCAAGTCGCTTAAGTGGCTCTTGCTCTTCAAAAGGTTGGGCACCAATGGCCTACAGCATTCTCATGCAGCCATGCACCTGATCTAGAGCTGCACGATTTTGGGAAAAATGAGAATCACGATTTTATTTGCTTAGAAAAAAGATCACAATTCTCGCGGCATAATATCATCTTTCACATTATACAAGAAAATTGGCCTAACTTTACTGTTTCGTTTTTTTTTTTATTCATTAAAGTGTATTTTTCCCACCCAAAAAATTGTGACATAAATTATTGCAACAACCACCATTTTATTCTCTAGGGTCTCTGCTAAATATATATATATATATATAAAATGAATGAAGACTTATATAGCGCGGCACATGCAAACTGAATCGCCTCTGGGCGCTTGTTGTTCCTGTCTCCTTTGGTATCAAAAGAGATGAGTCTTGATCTTCCTCCTGAACGCTAAGTGATTCTCCTCCAACCGAATGCTTATAATGTTTGGGGGTTCTAAGTAATTTTTATCAAAAAATAATGATTTTAACTTAAAACCAACAAGTGCCAGAAAAGGGTTTAGTCTTTAACCACTTCCCTACCCGCCCATTGTCAAATGACGTCACACAGCCGTCTAGGGGGCGCGCACTCCCTCAGCATCGCTCGGGACCCGATGCGTGTGCCCGGCGGCCGCGATGTCCGCTGGGCACACGCGATTGCCGGTAATCACAGCAGGACTGTGGATCTGTGTGTGTAAACACTCAAATCCACGTCCTGTCAGAGAAACACAGATCGGTCTCCTCCCATTGTGAGTCCCCTCCCCCTACAGTTAGAATCACCCACTCGGGAACATATTTAACCCCTTCAGCACCCCCTAGTGTAAAGTTAGCCCAATTATTTTATAAAATATGAAAAATGATGTTACGCCGAGTAAATAGATACCTAACATGTCATTTGCACATTGTGAAGTACCAAGTAACAGCTATGGAACGTATTGCTGTAGTAAACGGCTGCCGCATCTGTCTTGGAATCTATGCTTTCATTCGGTTTAAAAGCACCAAGAAAATGGCCGCGCTAACATTAATAGAGTGGACCACAACAAAATGGCCAAATGGCCATTTACGATCTATCTAATATATAAACATAGCCTCAGCAACCAATCCGTTTCCCCTGAAGAAGTCATGTGGTGTGACGTAACGCCGTAGGGAGTGCGAGAGGCTGATGCAGACCGGAAGTCACGTAAGGAGGCGTGTTGAAACACCACGATTGTACTGTTTGCTTGTTTTAATGTTTCTCCATGTGAAGCCCTGTACACACAGGCCAGAATCTTGTCAGGAAATTTTTTTTGTTTTTCCTGACGAGATTCTTGGCAAGAATCTCTTGCCGCCCGAGTCTACAGACACTCCATTCAAAAGAACCGCGGTTCTTTTGAATGGCAAGAACGCGGTGACATCATCGGGTACAACGAGCATGCACTCGTCAGATTCGATGCCGTCACCACCATCTTGCTGCACCCTACCTATGTATAGGAAGCTACCGTGCATGCTTCGAAGTAATTTCGAGCATGCAAACCAATTAGTGGAATGTATTGTAGGTCAGCTTATGGCACACTTTTGCCTTGTTTCCACTGAGCGGATCGGTTCGGTTTGGTATGCTATTTTGGGTGTTTCCATTATGAAAGTGTGCCATAAAACCGAACCGTACCGGACCATTCTGGGTCCTGCTTAAGATGTGGGGCCATAGAAAATGGAACAGTTCAGTTAGGGCGGACCTACAATACATTCCACTGATTGGTGGACACTTTTTTCTAAACACTGAATGGCCCGGGACAGTCCGACTTGCAGTGGAAACGCTCACAAGAATAGACCGGACCATTCTAGGCGCTCCAAACTGTACCGACCCGAACCGTTCCGTTCAGTGGAAACGAGGCATTTCATAATGGAAACAACCAAAATAGCGTACCGTACCAAACCGTACCGAACCGATCCGCTCAGTGGAAACGAGGCATTACATACTTTTAACATACTGCACCATTGGAGGCCTCTTCTTCTCTTTTTTCCTCCATTTTTAATGCCCCACATTTTGGAGTACACTGCGATAGGTTAGTGGGAAGGAATTGGCCACCTGCAGAAACAGTGGTAACCGATAACCTGCACCATCACAGAGTTGGAGAGAATTGGAGAGAGGATTTGGAGAAAACATAGTTCGAGGCTGGATCACATGCATATTCTATCAATGTGAATCGCTACTTATATTGAGGTGAGAGTTCTGGGAGACCAGTCTGTGGATAACACACATCCTGTATTTTTCAACTGTGGATATTCCTAAAGGGACTAGATTATTCCCCACACACTGCCATCTATTTTACAGGAAGGCTTTTATTCATCGAGTTTACTTATATGAACTAATTGTCCATTATAGCTATTGCAGAGACTCTTAAATTATCTCTGCGGTTGAGGGACATTATGTATTGATTGTTCTTTACCCATTTTCTTTATCCTGGTACTTATATCTACACGCTTTATTTTTATTGCATGTTAGATATTACACTCTTTTATAGGGTGTTAGGTGTAGTGATATCACTCGTCTCGCGCAAGATCACCTTTGTATTTATATTTTATTTTGTGTATGGTGAACACTGTTAGATTTTGCAGCTTTTGAGTTTTATATATTTTTTTCTGGACTATTCACATTCACCATCTACTCACAGTAGTACGAAAGACCCACTCACATTTTACCTAACATGTCATGATTTAAAATTGCACACACTGATGGAATTGCGACAAACTACTGTACTTAAAAATGTCCATAGGTGATACTTAGGGCCAGATCCACAAAGAATTACGGCAGCATATCTCCAGATACACCACCGTAATTTCAAATTCCCGCCGGCGTATCTTTGTTTTGTATCCACAAAACAAGATACGCAGGAATTACGCTAAGATACGACTGGCGTAAGGTTATTACACCGTCGTATCTTAGTTGAATACTTACGATGGACGCTAGGGGAGCTTCCGTTGTTTTTCCGCGTTGAGTATGCAAATGAGCGAGTTACGGCAATTCACGAACGTGCGAGCGGCCGGCGCATTCCTTTTACGTCGTTTGCGTAAGCGTATGTCCGGCGTAAAGTTACCCCTGCTATATAGAGGCGTACACCATGTTAAGTATGGACGTCGAGCCAGCATCGAATATTCACGTCGTTTGCGTAAACCGTTCGCGAATTTCACGCCGTTTTCATTGACTATTTGCAACGTAATTTCACGCATGCGCACTGGGATACGTCCATGGCCGGCGCAAGCGCAGTTAAAAAAAACGTAATTTACGTCGGGTCACGATTAATTTAAATAAAACACGCCCACCTCTTCCCAATTTGAATTAGACGCGCGTACGCCGGCCCATTTATGCAATGCCGCCGTAAGTTAGGACGCAAGTGCTTTGTGAATGCCATTCTAAGTCACTTGCCATTCTAAGTTACGGCGGCGTAGCGTAAATGATATACGCTACGCCCACCAGAAACTTAAGCCGGGCTTCGTGGATCTGGCCCTTAATGTCTGCAGGTTACCAGGCTGGAGTTACAGAGGAGGTCTAGTGCTACAGTTATTGCTTTCATTGATACCTCACATGTGTGGTTTGAACATGGTTTACATTTTCGGGTGTGACTTATACATGCGTTCGCTTCTGCATGTGAGCACAGAGGGAGAGGGTGCTTTAAACTTTAAAAAATATATATATATTTTGTTTTTTTACACTGTCCCATTAAAGAAAAATCGGATCATTTTTATTGCTGTCACGACTCTTTATGGGGGGGATCTGGGGTCTATAAGACCCCAAATCCCTCCTTTGCACTTAAAAGCATTTCAAACGCAAAGTTTGCCAGTTTTGAATGCTGTCATTATTTAAAATTTGGTGTTTTTAAGTCTGTAAATCCAGCTCCGTTTGGGTCTGCGGCCAGCCAGCGGATGTGCCGGCTGGTGACTTGGGCCTCCAGGTCAGACGGGAGAGCCCGGACGAGCCCCGGAAGCGGCGGAAGGGGGGAGACATCCCCTTCCGCTGCTTGGGATAACAGCCGAGTGGCTTCTTAGCCACATTGATTGTTACCACAAGAAGAAAGGGAGTAGCCGCTCCAGGTGGGAACCCAAATGAAGATCCACCGTTGCAGATAATGCAGCATGGCAGGAACAAAAGTGTTTCTGGACAGACGCACTCTGAACAAATTGTAGCCTTTGTTAGAAGAAGGACAGCACTACAAGTCACAGCAAAAATGAAAATAAAACCTGTCAGCCGACGCGTTTCGCACTAGTGCTTAGTCATAGCTAGAAAATACAATGGACGATCCGTGTACATCCGATCCCCCCATAGGGGAGAGCTGGGATCAACGGAGCGATCCCCACTGAGCAAGCGGATAAGAACGGTACGGATCGTCACGGAATCCATACGTGGGAAAGGGCCCTTACAGTAGGTGTGCATACAAAGAAACAGTCCAAATACAAGACCAAGTATAAAGACACCACATCTCAGTAGTCACTGAACCTCCGACCCCAGGGAATCCTAGGAAGTCTCTGCAACCCGCATCAAAAAAAATTCCACAGCTGTTGACATATTTATAAATGAGAGGTAGAGCTGCCCAATTAACCGTTCAAAAATCGTGATCTCGATTCAATCCCCCTGACGATCTCCAATGCAGTTTGCAATTCTTTCATATAACAAGTGGAGAGACTTTATCTGCTCACTCAACTGTCAAAGGAAAATATCTGGGCAGTCTGCCAAGTTCTTAACAGGAAACATTGTAACTAATGCTTACTTCTTAGATCAAAGGGATAAACTTCTGTAAAGAAAAAAATCAGGGTAGTCTGCCAAGTTTGTTACAACATGAAACATTGTAATTAACTAGAGCAAAAGTCTGTGTGTAAATGCAGGAAGTTTAACCAATTAAAGCCCAAATCTTTTTCTGACACTTGTTTCTTAAAGCGGATCTCCACCCTAAAGTGAAGATCCGCTGATCGGAACCCTCCCCCCCTCCGGTGTCACAATTGACACCTTTCAGGGGGGAGGGGGGTGCAGATACCTGTCTAAAGACAGGTATCTGCAACCACTTCCGGCCCGCAGTCTCGGGCAAAATATGTTTTTTTTGGCGACATCCTGTCGCCCCCCCCCCCCCGTTGTGTGCTGGGAACTCTCAGCTCCCAGCACACAGCGGGAGCCAATCGTCGGGCGCAGCGCGACTCGCGCATGCGCCGTAGGGAACCGGGCAGTGAAGCCGCAGCGCTTCACTTCCTGGTTCCCTCACCGTGGATGGAGGGGGGAGCAGCAGGGTGACGAGCGATCGCTCGTCCTCTGCTGCGGACGCCGCTGGACTCCAGGACAGGTAAGTTGTCCTAATATTAAAAGTCAGCAGCTGCAGTATTTGTTGCTGCTGGCTTTTAATATTGTTTTTTTGCTGAACCATCCGCTTTAAAGCAATTTTTTTTTAAAGCCAGCAGCTTCAAATACTGCAGCTGCTGACTTTTAAAAAATGGACACTTACCTGTCCAGCGCGCATGCGATATCAGCAGACGAGGCTGAGCCATCTCTCGGTCCTCGGCTACTTCTGCTGCCATCCTCGTTGAGGGAATCAGGCAGCGATTCCCTACTGTGCATTGGTGAGTATCGCGGCATGCCGTCACTGGTCCCACTCTCGCCTGGAAACAGTGTTTCCCAGATGACAGCGAGGGGGGGGGGGGGCTGTGACGTGAAGAAGCTGGACGGACTCCCGCGGGAGACAAGTATCTGCACCCTCCTGCTAGAAAATTACTTGGAACCCCCAAACATTATATATATTTTAGCAGAGACCCTAGAGAATAAAATGGCAATTGCTGCAATAGGTATTTGCCCAGTGGTCTTCCAAATAAAATTTTTCGGGAAAAAATACACTTCAATGGATAAAAAAAAAAAAAAAACGAAACAGGAAAGTTAGCCCAATTTTTTTTTTTATTTTAATGTGAAAGATGATGTTACGAGAATCACGCGAATTATGCGAGAATCGTAAGAAAATCGTGATCTAGCCAGAATCATGGAGCTCTAATGAGAGATAGAAAAGCAAGGTAGAGGTAACCCGAAGGGCCTCTACTACTAGCGGAAAACATTGAAGAAACGTAGAAAGACTGGTGAATGGGGTGGGGAGAAGAGAAAGAATAAAGGGAGAGATAGAGAGAGGAAAAAAAAAAGTAAGGGGATGGCCACCTGTGGCCACCAAGTCCTCCATTGCATAAATGTCAGCCACTTTTTTCAAGCAACCGATAGTGGCTGCGTCTGCTTCCAGAACAGCGGGATGCCGCTTTTCGTTGCTGTTAGCAGGAGAGGCAATATGGATCTCCTGTAAGTCTTGGTCGGAATCTTGTGGTGATGCAGAAGAAAGAATTCTGGAATATGCGATGGACCTCCTTCCAAAAGGGTTGAAGGAGGCGAGAGGACCAGAGGATGTGGAGAAGTGAACCAATGTCCTCCCCACACCTCCAGTAGAGGTCTAAGCTCTGGGGGAACATCCTATGTCTCCTCTCCGGTGTGGAGTACCACAGGGTTAGCACCTTAAATCCTGACTCTTGATGTCTGCAACAGATGGAAGTTTTGTAGGAGAAAAGGAAAAGTCTATCGACCTGTTTCTCCGTGAATTGTATTCCCAACTCCTGTTTCCATTTGGCAACATATGGAGGACCAGCTCCATTCTCAACAACAGGGAACCCGCGATCTGGCCTTTGCGGACCCGCCATCCCAGAGCAGGAGGCCACTGGCCACATCGGTGGTTGCGCACCCGTTATAAACCTTTTTTATCTACATAAGGTGTACATTGATGATGTAGTTTCATGGTGTAATTTGTTGCCCTTTACAAACAGCCTATAGTAGAGTTATGGTGCCCACACACTAGACAAAAAATCATTAGAAAACCTGTCATTTGGACAGTTTGTTCGTTTTTCGTCCAGTTAATGGACACAGATCGAAATTCGGTTGTGACGTTTGTGAGCCAAAAAAATCGAAGGAACAGGTTGGGGAAATTCTACCCAACAAACAATACATTTAAAGATTAATGTGTTTCTCGCCTGTTGAAAATGAAACTGTTGGTACTTTGCATACAAACGAGAAACAGATGCATTTATGTCCATTGAACAATTTGAAATGCAGTCATTACATGATGGCAATGTCGCTTGTTCTCACAATCGCGTGTTTGTTTTTTAAAAATGCGTGTGAATGATTTTTGGACTGGTGTATGTCTAGCTCTAGTCCTCACATTCTGGTGTCAGCACAGTCTGTAGTCTAGATACTGACGCTTCCTGGGAAGAAACTACATATCCCACAATCCCTGGGTCTCTCAGTCCAGTGCTCTGCAGGTGAGAGCTTAACAGTAATTAGATCTGACACAGACCAAACCAACAAATTAAAAGAAGAGATTTGTTTCATCACCTTAACACTCCCACATTTGTAATGCAACGCAGAGAAAGGGCAAGGAAAGTGCTGGACACTGTGTGCCTGGGAACAAGTTGTCTTGTCCCTTCAGTGAATAGGGACAAGCTAGATGAATGAATAGATGGACATAGGGGAAGTGATCAGTCATGGCACTACAAACTGAAGCCACAATATGTGAACCTATCATTACAAGGTAAAAAAAAACAACACAGGGGGCCAGATTCAGGTAGATGAGAGCATCTTTGCTCCAGAGTAACGCTTCTCATTTACGTTACTCTGAAGACCCTTTCAGCGCAAGTCCTGTAATTCACATAGCAGTTGCGCGTAAACTTGCGCCAGAGTAACGATAATGCGCTGGCGTAACCCGACGCAAGTG
This sequence comes from Rana kukunoris, assembly GCA_029574335.1. Classification (NCBI taxonomy): domain Eukaryota; kingdom Metazoa; phylum Chordata; class Amphibia; order Anura; family Ranidae; genus Rana; species Rana kukunoris. The sequence continues at coordinate 46,804,817 of CM056049.1, read as the reverse complement.
GAAGTGGGTGTGATCATATGTAAATGATGGGCGGAGCCCAGCGCAGAGGCTTACGTTCAGCGCATCAACCACGGAGCATGCGCAGTGAGTGCGGCTCCACTCGCCCCCTTTGTGCGCATGCTCACAACTTCCGTCGGCACCACTTCACGGGAAACGTCAGCGCAATGCCTTCCGTTGGGCGTTTAAATGCGCCCGTAGAAGCGCCATTTCGGCACTAAAGTATATCCTGCTCCCCCTCCCCGCAGTGATGTTACTTTTGTTTTGAGATGGCTGCTCCCGTTCCCCGCAAACACACAGGAGAAAGCTGAACTTTAATGGCCAGGAGCTGTCAGCCGTCATCTCGGCTATGGAGACCTATGATGTCTTCCTCCATGGCTGTAAAATTTGACAGACAAGCATGGACAGAGGTGTTGTCCTGCAAGTGGGGGTGCTCAGCTAGCTCTTATCGTCGGTAACGCTGCTGTAGCTGCTCTCCTGCTGACCTGTGGCCATCTGGAGTAAAGATAAAGCAGCCTTTTGTAGAAATAACTTTGCGCCGGACGGACGAGATACGCGCGGCGCATGTAGCCAGCGTATGGTGCTAATCCGTTCGTGAATTGTGAAAAATCCCTCATTTGCATATTTGCAGGGGAAATCAATAGGCGCGACTGATGCGCCCAACGAAATTAAGCGCTGACGATACTCTGGCGTCGGAACGTTCCGCCAGTCGCAAATGACCCGTTATTGGGCGCATCTAGTTTGGTGGGTACGGGCACATAGAAACGACGGCGCATCATCACAGTTACGCGGCGCATATCGAAATACTCCAGCGCAAGTGTTCCTGAATCTGGCCCAGGAAATATAACTACACTAACACACAATAAACAAATAGGACACCTGAAAGCATACACTTAAGGCTGCTTTCACACTGAGGCACTTTGCAGGCGCTATTGCACTAAAAATAGCGCCTGCAAAGCACCCTGAAAGAGCCACTCTTATATACAGTGTGAAAGCCTGAGGACTTTCACACTGGAACGTTGCGCTGGCAGGACGGTAAAAAAAGTACTGCCAGCTGCATCTTTGAAGTGCTGTAGGAGCGGTGAATATACCGCTCCTACAGCGCTCCTGCCCATTAAAATCAATGGGACAGCGCTTCCAATGTCCCTGACTTATCTCTATGTCCCTGGCTCCTTTCTCTATGTCCCTGGCTACTCTCTATGTCCCTGGCTACTCTCTATGTCCCTGGCTACTCTCTATGTCCCTGGCTCCTCTCTCTATGTCCCTGGCTCCTCTCTCTATGTCCCTGGATCCTCTTTCTATGTCCCTGGATCCTCTCTATGTCCCTGGCTCTCTCTATGTTCCTGGCTTCTCTCTGTGTCCCTGGTTTCTCTCTATGTCCCTGGCTCTCTCTATGTCCCTGTCATCTCTCTATGTCCCTGTCATCTCTCTATGTCCCTGGCTCCTCTCTCTCTATGTCCCTGTCATCTCTCTATGTCCCTGTCATCTCTCTATGTCCCTGGCTCCTCTCTCTATGTCCCTGTCATCTCTCTATGTCCCTGTCATCTCTCTATGTCCCTGGCTCCTCTCTCTCTATGTCCCTGGCTCCTCTCTCTCTATGTCCCTGGCTCCTCTCTCTATGTCCCTGGCTCCTCTCTCTATGTCCCTGGTCATCTCTCTATGTCCCTGGCTCTTCTCTCTATGTCCCTGGCTCTCTCTCTCTATGTCCCTGGCTCTCTCTCTCTATGTCCCTGTCCTCTCTCTATGTCCCTGGCTCCTCTCTCTATGTCCCTGGCTCCTCTCTATGTCCCTGGCTCCTCTCTATGTCCCTGGCTCTTCTCTCTATGTCCCTGGCTCTCTCTCTATGTCCCTGGCTCTTCTCTCTATGTCCCTGGCTCCTCTCTATGTCCCTGGCTCCTCTCTATGTCCCTGGCTCCTCTCTATGTCCCTGGCTCCTCTCTATGTCCCTGGCTCTCTCTCTATGTCCCTGGCTCCTCTCTCTATGTCCCTGGCTCTCTCTCTATGTCCCTGGCTCCTCTCTATGTCCCTGGCTCTTCTGTATGTCCCTGGCTCTTCTGTATGTCCCTGGCTCCTCTCTGTATGTCCCTGGCTCCTCTCTATGTCCCTGGCTCCTCTCTATGTCCCTGGCTCCTCTCTATGTCCCTGGCTCTCTCTCTATGTCCCTGGCTCCTCTCTATGTCCCTGGCTCTCTCTCTATGTCCCTGGCTCCTCTCTCTCTCCTCTCTATGTCCCTGGCTCCTCTCTATGTCCCTGGCTCTTCTGTATGTCCCTGGCTCCTCTCTATGTCCCTGGCTCTCTATGTCCCTGGCTCCTCTCTATGTCCCTGGCTCCTCTCTATGTCCCTGGCTCCTCTCTATGTCCCTGGCTCCTCTCTATGTCCCTGGCTCCTCTCTCTATGTCCCTGGCTCCTCTCTATGTCCCTGGCTCCTCTCTATGTCCTCTCTCTATGTCCATGGCTCCTCTCTATGTCCATGGCTCTTCTGTATGTCTCTGGCTCCTCTCTATGTCCCTGGCTCTCTCTATGTCCCTGGCTCCTCTCTATGTCCCTGGCTCTATGTCTGCTCCTCTCTCTATGCTGGCTCCTCTCTATGTCCCTGGCTCCTCTCTATGGCTCCTCTCTATGTCCCTGGCTCCTCTCTATGTCTCTATGTCCCTGGCTCCTCTCTATGTCCATGGCTCCTCTCTATGTCCATGGCTCCTCTCTATGTCCCTGGTCTCTGGCTCCTCTCTCTATGTCCCTGGCTCCTCTCTCTATGTCCCTGGCTACTCTCTCTATGTCCCTGGCTCCTCTCTCTATGTCCATGGCTCCTCTCTCTATGTCCCAGGCTCCTCTCTATGTCCCTGGCTCTCTCTATGTTCCTGTCATCTCTTTATGTCCCTGGCTCCTCTCTCTATGTCCCCGAGTCCTCTCTCTATGTCCATGGCTCCTCTCTATGTCCCTGGCTCCTCTGTATGTCCCTGGCTCCTCTGTATGTCCCTGGCTCCTCTCTATGTCTCTGGCTCCTCTCTATGTCTCTGGCTCCTCTCTATGTCTCTGGCTCCTCTCTATGTCTCTGGCTCCTCTCTATGTCCCTGGCTCCTCTCTATGTCCCTGGCTCCTCTCTATGTCCCTGGCTCTTCTGTATGTCTCTGGCTCCTCTCTATGTCTCTGGCTCCTCTCTATGTCCCTGGCTCCTCTCTATGTCCCTGGCTCCTCTCTATGTCCCTGGCTCCTCTCTATGTCCCTGGCTCTTCTGTATGTCCCTGGCTCCTCTCTCTCTATGTCCCTGTCATCTCTCTATGTCCCTGTCATCTCTCTATGTCCCTGGCTCCTCTCTCTATGTCCCTGTCATCTCTCTATGTCCCTGTCATCTCTCTATGTCCCTGGCTCCTCTCTCTCTATGTCCCTGGCTCCTCTCTCTCTATGTCCCTGGCTCCTCTCTCTATGTCCCTGGCTCCTCTCTCTATGTCCCCGAGTCCTCTCTCTATGTCCATGGCTCCTCTCTATGTCCCTGGCTCCTCTCTCTATGTCCCTGGCTCCTCTCTATGTCCCTGGCTCCTCTCTATGTCCCTGGCTCTTCTCTCTATGTCCCTGGCTCTTCTCTCTATGTCCCTGGCTCTTCTCTCTATGTCCCTGGCTCTTCTCTCTATGTCCCTGGCTCTTCTCTCTATGTCCCTGGCTCCTCTCTCTATGTCCCTGGCTCCTCTCTCTATGTCCCTGGCTCCTCTCTATGTCCCTGGCTCCTCTCTATGTCCCTGGCTCTTCTGTATGTCCCTGGCTCTTCTGTATGTCCCTGGCTCTTCTGTATGTCCCTGGCTCTTCTGTATGTCCCTGGCTCCTCTCTATGTCCCTGGCTCCTCTCTATGTCCCTGGCTCCTCTCTATGTCCCTGGCTCCTCTCTATGTCCCTGGCTCCTCTCTATGTCCCTGGCTCCTCTCTCTATGTCCCTGGCTCCTCTCTATGTCCCTGGCTCCTCTCTATGTCCCTGGCTCTTCTGTATGTCTCTGGCTCCTCTCTATGTCCCTGGCTCTTCTGTATGTCCCTGGCTCCTCTCTATGTCCCTGGCTCTTCTGTATGTCTCTGGCTCCTCTCTATGTCCCTGGCTCCTCTCTATGTCCCTGGCTCCTCTCTATGTCCCTGGCTCCTCTCTATGTCCCTGGCTCCTCTCTATGTCCCTGGCTCCTCTCTATGTCCCTGGCTCCTCTCTATGTCCCCGAGTCCTCTCTCTATGTCCATGGCTCCTCTCTATGTCCATGGCTCCTCTCTATGTCCATGGCTCCTCTCTCTATGTCCCTGGCTCCTCTCTCTATGTCCCTGGCTCCTCTCTCTATGTCCCTGGCTCCTCTCTCTATGTCCATGGCTCCTCTCTCTATGTCCCTGGCTCCTCTCTATGTCCCTGGCTCTCTCTATGTTCCTGTCATCTCTTTATGTCCCTGGCTCCTCTCTCTATGTCCCCGAGTCCTCTCTCTATGTCCATGGCTCCTCTCTATGTCCCTGGCTCCTCTGTATGTCCCTGGCTCCTCTGTATGTCCCTGGCTCCTCTCTATGTCTCTGGCTCCTCTCTATGTCTCTGGCTCCTCTCTATGTCTCTGGCTCCTCTCTATGTCTCTGGCTCCTCTCTATGTCCCTGGCTCCTCTCTATGTCCCTGGCTCTTCTGTATGTCTCTGGCTCCTCTCTATGTCTCTGGCTCCTCTCTATGTCCCTGGCTCCTCTCTATGTCCCTGGCTCCTCTCTATGTCCCTGGCTCCTCTCTATGTCCCTGGCTCCTCTCTATGTCCCTGGCTCTTCTGTATGTCCCTGGCTCTTCTGTATGTCCCTGGCTCTTCTCTATGTCTCTGGCTCCTCTCTATGTCCCTGGCTCCTCTCTATGTCCCTGGCTCCTCTCTATGTCCCTGGCTCTTCTGTATGTCTCTGGCTCCTCTCTATGTCCCTGGCTCATCTCTATGTCCCTGGCTCATCTCTATGTCCCTGGCTCCTCTCTATGTCCCTGGCTCCTCTCTATGTCCCTGGCTCCTCTCTATGTCCCTGGCTCCTCTCTATGTCCCTGGCTCCTCTGTATGTCCCTGGCTCCTCTGTATGTCCCTGGCTCCTCTGTATGTCCCTGGCTCCTCTCTATGTCTCTGGCTCCTCTCTATGTCTCTGGCTCCTCTCTATGTCTCTGGCTCCTCTCTATGTCTCTGGCTCCTCTCTATGTCCCTGGCTCCTCTCTATGTCCCTGGCTCCTCTCTATGTCCCTGGCTCCTCTCTATGTCCCTGGCTCCTCTCTATGTCCCTGGCTCTTCTGTATGTCTCTGGCTCTTCTGTATGTCCCTGGCTCTTCTGTATGTCCCTGGCTCCTCTCTCTATGTCCCTGGCTCCTCTCTATGTCCCTGGCTCTCTCTATGTTCCTGTCATCTCTTTATGTCCCTGTCATCTCTCTATGTCCCTGGCTCCTCTCTCTATGTCCCCGAGTCCTCTCTCTATGTCCATGGCTCCTCTCTATGTCCCTGGCTCCTCTGTATGTCCCTGGCCCCTCTGTATGTCCCTGGCTCTTCTGTATGTCCCTGGCTCTTCTCTATGTCTCTGGCTCCTCTCTATGTCCCTGGCTCCTCTCTATGTCCCTGGCTCCTCTCTATGTCCCTGGCTCCTCTCTATGTCCCTGGCTCCTCTCTATGTCCCTGGCTCCTCTCTATGTCCCTGGCTCCTCTCTATGTCCCTGGCTCCTCTCTATGTCCCTGGCTCCTCTCTATGTCCCTGGCTCCTCTGTATGTCCCTGGCTCCTCTCTATGTCCCTGGCTCCTCTCTATGTCTCTGGCTCCTCTCTATGTCTCTGGCTCCTCTCTATGTCCCTGGCTCCTCTCTATGTCCCTGGCTCCTCTCTATGTCCCTGGCTCCTCTCTATGTCCCTGGCTCCTCTCTATGTCCCTGGCTCCTCTCTATGTCTCTGGCTCCTCTCTATGTCTCTGGCTCCTCTCTATGTCCCTGGCTCCTCTCTATGTCCCTGGCTCCTCTCTATGTCCCTGGCTCCTCTCTATGTCTCTGGCTCCTCTCTATGTCCCTGGCTCCTCTCTATGTCCCTGGCTCCTCTCTATGTCCCTGGCTCCTCTCTATGTCCCTGGCTCCTCTCTATGTCCCTGGCTCCTCTCTATGTCTCTGGCTCCTCTCTATGTCCCTGGCTCCTCTGTGGGTAGCAGTGGCCGGTGACACAGCAGAGCCTGTTGCTAGGTGACACCATGAGGGTGAAAATGTGACACAAGGACCCCAGGGGCCCCTCAGTACCCACAGAGCCCAGTGCGCCTGCGCAGATCCGTCTAGAACACAGATTAGGGCCCCCCTTACACCCCGAATTATCCCCTCGCCCATCCCCCTCACCTGAATCCGGCGTGGAACATGTACATTCGGGGGCCCCCGGGCCCGGCGTACTTGGGGGTGGTGAAGATGTTGTCCTTCTTGAGGGAGACGTATGAGATGAGAGAGAGGATGAGGAGAGCGACACTCAGCATCACCAGACCCAGAACACTCGCCACCCGCACCATCTTGTACACTCTCATCCCTCAGATGATGGAGGAGGACGGGGAGTGAGTGAGGAGAGAGAGAGAGAGAGAGAGAGAAGGAGAGGACAGATAATCCTCATACACACTCACACTGTGCACCCGGCTGTCACTGAGAGACGGCGGACGGAGGGGAGAGCACCCTGACTATGGCGGAGCCGGCCTCCCTCATCCTACACAGAGAGAGAGAGAGGAGAGACAGGGAGAGAGAGGGCCCGACCGAGGAGGAGCCGCCTCATACACAGGGCTCCCCCAGGAATGTCTGTGCCAGGGGCCCCTCCTTCCTATGGTATCACCACAACACGGCCCCTCCCTCACATGGCATCACCATAACAGGGACCCCTCCTTCATATGGCATCACCACAACAGGGGCCCCTCCCTCATATGGCATCACCACAACAGGGGCCCCTCCCTCATACGGCATCACCACAACAGGGGCCCCTTCTTAAGTAGGTATCAACACAACAGGTGACCCTCCTTCCTATGGCATCACCACAACATGACCCCTCCCTCACATGGCATCACCATAATAGGGGCCCCTCCTTCATATGGCATCACCATAACAGGGGCCCCTTCTTCAGTAGATATCAACACAACAGGTGCCCCTCCTTCCTATGGCATCACTACAACACGGCCCCTCCCTCACATGGCATCACCATAACAGGGGCCCCTCCTTCATATGACATCACCATAACAGGGGCCCTCCCTCATATGGCATCACCATAACAGGTGCCCCTCCTTCCTATGGCATCACCCACAACACAGCCCCTCCCTCACATAGCATTACCACAAAGGCCCCTCCTTCCTATGGTATCACTACAACATAGGCCCCTCCTTCATATGGCATCACAACAAAACGGGCCCCTCCCTCATATGGCATCACCATAGCATGGGTCCCTTCCTCGCATGGCATCACCACAACACAGGCCCCTCCCTCACATGGCATCACCACAACATGGCCCCTACTTCATATGGTATCACCACAACATGGGCCCCTCCCTTATATGTTATCACTACAACAGAGGCCCCTCTCTCATATGGCATCACCACAACACAGGCCCCTCCCTCACATGGCATCACCACAACACGGGTCCCTCCCTCACATGGCATCATCACAGGGGCCCCTCCCACATATGGCATCACCACAACAGGGCCCCTCTCTCACATGGCATCACCACAACACAGGCCCCTCCCTTACATGGCATCACCACAGGGGCCCCTCCTTCACATGGCATCACCACAACAGGGGCCCCTCCCTCATATGGTATCACCACTACAGGGGCCTCTCCCTCACATCCCTTCAGTCTCTGACCATCTTCTCTTACATGTCTTCAGTCTCTGCCCATCTTCTGTTCCATGTCTTCAGTCTCTGACCATCTCCTCTTCCATGTCTCCAGTCTCTGACCATCTTTTGTTCCATGTCTCTGACCATCTTCTGTTCCATGTCTCCAATCTCTGACCATCTTCTCTTCCATTTTTTAAGTCTCTGACCATCTTCTGTTTTATATCTTCAGTCTCTGACCATCTTCTCTTCCGTGTCTCCAGTCTCTGACCATCTTTTGTTTTATATCTCCAGTCTCTGACCATCTTCTGTTCCATGTCTCCAGTCTCTGACCATCTTCTGTTCCATGTCTCCAGTCTCTGACCATCTTCTGTTTTATATCTTCAGTCTCTGACCATCTTCTTTTCCATGTCTTCAGTCTCTAAACATCACCTCTTCCATGTCTCCAGTCTCTGACCATCTTCTGTTTCATGTCTCCAGTCTCTTACCATCTTCTGTTACATGTCTTCAGTCTTTGACCATCTCCTGTTCCCTGTCTGTTTCCATCTCCTGTAGTATGTCTTCAGATTCTGACCATTTCCTGTTCCATGTCTCCAGTCTCTGACCATCTTCTGTTTTATATCTTCAGTCTCTGACCATCTTCTTTTCCATGTCTTCAGTCTCTGAACATCTCCTCTTCCGTGTCTTCAGTCTCTGACCATCTTCTCTTCCATGTCTCCAGTCTCTAACCATCTTCTGTCACATGTCTCCAGTCTCTGACCATCTCCTCTTCCGTGTCTTCAGTTGCTGACCATCTCCTCTTCTGTGTCTCCAGTCTCTGACCATCTTCTGTTCCGTGTCTCCAGTCTCTGACCATCTTCTGTTCCATGTCTTCAGTCTCTGACCATCTTCTGTTACATGTCTCCAGTCTCTTACCATCTTCTGTTACATGTCTTCAGTCTCTGACCATCTTCTGTTCCATGTCTCCAGTCTCTGACCATCTTCTTTTTCGTGTTTCCAGTCTCTGACCATCTTCTCTTCCATGTTTTATAAGTCTCTGACCATCTTCTGTTTTATATCTTCAGTCTCTGACCATCTTCTCTTCCATGTCTCCAGTCTCTGATCATCTTCTGTTTTATATTTTCAGTCTCTGACCATCTTCTGTTCCATGTCTCCAGTCTCTGACAATCTCCTCTTCCGTGTCTCCAGTCTCTGACCATCTTCTGTTCCGTGTCTCCAGTCTCTGAACATCTCCTCTTGCGTGTCTCCAGTCTCTAACCATCTTCTGTTCCATGTCTCCAGTCTCTGACCATCTTCTGTTCCATGTCTCCAGTCTCTGACAATCTCCTCTTCCGTGTCTCCAGTCTCTGACCATCTTCTGTTCCGTGTCTCCAGTCTCTGACCATCTTCTGTTCCGTGTCTCCAGTCTCTGAACATCTCCTCTTGCGTGTCTCCAGTCTCTAACCATCTTCTGTTCCATGTCTCCAGTCTCTGACCATCTTCTGTTCCATGTCTTCAGTCTCTAACCATCTTCTGTTTCATGTCACCAGTCTCTGAGCATCTCCGGTTCCCTGTCTTTAATGACATGAACCTTATTCTATGGGTTTTGTGTCTCTTTAAATAGGCGAGCTGCACTTGAGTCTTGCACGATTTAGGGCACGTCTAGTATCTTCACACAACAACGGCTCGCGCGATTTCCCTGACAGCCCCCCAGACTAGTAGAGTGTCACTATGGTGAGACAGAACTACTCTGATGACAGTATGTAAATAAAATTGTAAAACAAGAGGTTAGAAAAAGAAAAAAAAGGTTTAGACAATTGAATTAAAGTTTATTTAACTTTGTTTTCCATACTGTCAGTATCCCTGATCACTATCACACTAGTCATATGACGATGTTGTACTGAACAGTGTGTAAAAAGCAAAAAGTGAAAGAATTTCTTTTATTTCATTTCTTTATTTCCCAAAAATTGAGAAAAAAATGACAACTTCATAAAGCAAGCCAGGCCTCCTACTAAATACTTTGGACTGTCTACTTTCCAAAAACGTGTGGGACATTTGTACTGTCCTGGCATTTTAGGGCCTCAAGAAATGAGAGAGGTCTCCACTACATCAGGATTGGTCAATTTTCAATTCCAGTATACAGTTGTGCTCATAAGTTTACATACCCTGGCAACATTTATGACTTCTTGGCCATTTTTCAGAGAATGTAAACGATAACTTTTCTTTCACTCATGGTTAGTGTTTGGCTGAAGCCATTTATTATCAATCAATTGTGTTTACAGTTTTTAAATCATAAAGACAACAGAAACTACCCAAATTACCCTGATCAGAAGTTTACATACCCCAGTTCTTAATACCATGTATTGCCCCCTTTAACATCAATGACAGCTTGAAGACTCTTGTGGTATTTGTGAATGAGGCTCTTTATCTTCTCAGATGGTAAAGCTGCCCATTCCTCTTGGCAAAAATCCTCCAGTTCCTGTAAATTCTTGGGCTGTCTTGTATGAACGGCACATTTGAGATTTCCCCAGAGGGGATCCATGATATTGAGGTCAGGAGACTGAGATGGCCACTCCAGAACCTTCACTTTATTCTGCTGTAGCCAATGACAGGTCAACTTGGCCTTGTGTTGTCACGTTGGAATGTCCAAGTACGTCCCATGGGCAGCTTCCTGGCTGATGAATGCACATTAGTATTTTTTTATAACATACTGCATTCATCTTTTTGACAGAATTTCCTGCATGTTTAGAGTTAGAGGAGGTCTAGCACTGGAATCATTGCTCTCACTCTAACACGCCTCACACGTGTGGTGCAAACACTGTTTACATATGCGTGTGTGACCTATGTATGCGTGAGCACGGAAAGATGAGGGTGCTTTAAAATAAAATTAAAAAAATTACACTGTCCCTTTAATTTAACCACTTGCTTACTGGGCACAAATACCCCCTTCCTGACCAGGTGAAATTTCAGCTTCCAGCACTGCGTCACTTTAACTGACAATTGCGCGGTCGTGCGACGTGGCTCCCAAACAAAATTGACGTCCTTTTTTCCCCACAAGTAGAGCTTTCTTTTGGTGGTATTTGATCACCTTTTGCGGTTTTTATTTTTTTGTGCTATAAACAAAAAAGAGCGACAATTTTGAAAAAAAATACAATATTTTTTACTTGTTGCTATAATAAATAGCCCAATTTTTTTATTTATTTTTTAAAACATTTTTTTTTTCTCAGTCTAGACTGATACGTATTCTCCTACATATTTTTGGAGAAAAAAAATCACAATAAGCGACTGGTTTGCGCAAAAGTTATAGCACCTACAAAATAGGGGACAGAATTATTATTTTTTATTATTTATTTTTTTACTAATAATGGCGGCGATTTTATTGGGACTGCCATGTTATGGCGGACACATGGGACACTTTTGACACATTTTTGGCGCCATTCACATTTATACTGCGATCAGTGCTATAAATATGCACTAATTACTGTATAAATGTGACTGGCATTGAAGGGGTAAACACTAGGGGGTGAGGAAGGGGTTAAATGTGTACCCTGCATAGTGTCCTAACTGTGGGGGAGGGGGACTGATTGGGGAGGTGATCGATCTGTGTCCCTATGTACAAGGGACACAGATCGGTCTCCTCTCACACAGAGACAGGACGCTGTCTCTGTGTGAGTAGGCAATGAGAGATGATCTCATATGTTTACATTTGAGATCATCTCTCATTGGCCGCACAGATCGGGCTGTAAATAGCCGCTGTGATTGGCTATTTACCGCGATCTGTGATTGGCTGTGTCCAAGAGACACGGCCAGCACAGAAGTTCCCCCATGCGCACTCGGGAGCGCGTGCGGGGAACAAGGAAAGGGGCGGCCGTCAAAAGACGGCGTCCTAGAGAATTAGAGCCACCCCCCGGGAAGTGGTTAATTGATTTTTTATCACTTTTATTCCTTTTGCAAGTAATGTGAACATTCCTTGTAATAGAAATAAGTAGACATGTGCACAACAAAAATTTTCGTATTTTTTTTGTTCCGTTTTGTCTCGTTCCGTAGATTCGTAAAGATTCGTAATTTCGTAAGATTCAAGTTTTCCTATTCGGACCCGTTCGTATTTTGTAAGACGCAAGTTTTCCTATTCGGATCCGTTCGTATTTTCGTAACAGTTTTGTTTTCGTTTATACTGAATGATTCGTAATTCTGTCTACTTTATGTTCGTTGATTCGAAATTCGTAATTTTGTTAGATAATAATTTTCGTTTAATGGATTCGTAATTTTGTACTTTCGTAAATACATAGCAACACGCGGCTAATCCATATTAAGATATGCTTTCTCTTAACCGCTTCAATACCAGGCTTTTATACCACCTCCATACCGGGTCTATTCTGACACTTCTCTTCTACATGTAATAATCATCATTCTTTTGCTAGAAAATTACACAGTACCCCCAAACATTATATATGTTTTTTTTAGCAGACACCCTAGGGAATAAAATGGCGGTCATTCCAAAGTTTTATCTTGCACGGTATTTACGCAATTATTTTTCAAACGCCTTTTTTTTTGTAAAAAAAATTGTTTTATGAATTAAAAAAATAACAAAACAGTAAAGTTAGCCCAATTTTTTTGTATTATGTGAAAGATTATGTTACACCGAGTAAATAGAGACCCAACATGTCACGCTTTAATTATGCGCACACTCATGGAATGGCGCCAAACTTCGGTATTTAAAAATCTCCATAGGCAACGCTTTATTTATTTTTTACAGGTTACAGTTTAGATTTACAGAGGAGATCTAGTGCTAGATTCGTTGCTGGCACTCTAACGCACGCGGCGATACCTCACATGTGTGGTTTAAACGACGTTTACATATGTCGGCGGGACTTGCGTGTGCGTTCGCTTCTGCACGCGAGCTATCGGGGACTGGGGCATTTTAATTTTTTTTTTATCTTTTATTATTTTTTTTTACTTATTTTTTATTTATTTTTACACTTTTTTTCATTTATTTTAATTTTTTTTCCACTTTTATTCCTATTACAAGGAATGTAAACATCCCTTGTAATAGGAAATGTGTGTGACAGGTCCTCTTTATGGAGAGATGTGGGGTCAATAAGACCTCACATCTCACCTCCAGGCTGGAAACCATGAGATCGGTGAAAAAAAATTCACCGATCTCATGAATGGTGACTTACAGCCGCAATTGCGGCTTTGTTTACATACAGGGACCCGGGCGTGACGTCTTCAGATCGCGCCCGGGTCCTCCGACGGTCATAGAGATGACTGGTGACCATCTGGTCACCAGTCATCTCTATGCTTCCTGCCGCCGCCGACGATTCGTTCTCCGGGCCCCCGAAGGCACAGGTAAGCCCGGAGAAGCACCGGATGGCGGCGGGAGGGGGGGGATGCCTTTATGTTGGTTACACCAAATTCTGACCCTTCCATCTGAATGTCACAGCTGAAATCAAGACTAATCAGACCAGGAAACATTTTTCCAATCTTCTATTGTCCAATTTTGCAAATTGTAGCCTCAGTGTTCTTAACAGACAGGAGTGGCACCCGGTGTGGTCTTCTGCTGCTGTATCCCATCTGCTTCAAGGTTCAATGTGTAGTGCGTTCAGAGTTGGTATTCTGCATACCTTGGTTGTAACAAGTGCGTATTGGAGTTACTGTTGCCTTTCTATCATCTGCCCATTCTCCTCTGACATCAACAAGGCATTTTCCTCCACACAACTGCCACTCACTGGATATTTTCTCTGATTTTTTATTTATTTTTCATAATAAGCATCCTTTACCTGCAGACATTCCTCTTTTCACTTCCCTATTGTTCGTTTTTGCTCAGAAGTTGCTCTATTTCTTCTCTGTTCTGTTCGCTTTCTGCTTGTCTGATTGTAACTCACCACCGTGAAGGGAGGCTTTAGGCCCCTTTTACACGTGCAGACCGTATGTCCGCCTTTTCATCCATACGTTTGCGGATGAAAAAGGGACATACATTGGTCCCTATGTGATTGCAGGTGTCAGCGGATAAACATGCACTGACACCCGTAATCACCTGCCTCCGCAAAGATCCGATTTTGCAGACAGAAGAAAACCCTATTTTTTTCTTCCGTTTATGGATCGGATCGGATGAACACGGACACACGGTCCGTGTTCATCCGATCCCCCCATAGGGGAGAGCAGGGAAAAGACAGGGCGGTCCCTGTACAGTGTGCGGGGACCGCCCTTTTATCCGACGGCTCAGCGTGGATCTACGGAGCGATCCGGGCTGAGCTTACGAAGCACACATGTGAAAGGGGCCTTACTGCCTTACTGCGGTGGTCAGTGACGTGCTCGCCCCCCCTGGGAACTACAACTGTGGGCAGGACGCTCTCTACGTGTTTGAGTCTTCAAGGAGGTGTGAATTACTGGGCGTGCCCAATGCATACTGGGAAATGTAGTTCTTACATGAACGAGCGCCGCAAACCAGGAAGTGAATGAGAGAACAGAAACTAGAATGCCGGAGGTGATATAGATGAAGGAATTTAATAGGTTTTTACTTGTTTGTTAACAGAATTATTACACTATTCTGTCTGTCTACCTTGCAGACATTCATTTTAGGCAAAACAATTTTTTACAACTCCTTTAAATTCCCTTTCTTCCCCATTTTGATGCGCGGTTTGAACTTCAGCAAGTCATCTTCACCATGGGGGTCATTTACCAAGCCTGTGCGCCATGACTCATGGTGCACAAGCAGGAGTAAAACTGTTTTTGACATTTACAAAAGAGATACGCTGCCAGTGCAGTGTGTTATCTCATTTACTAAAATGCCTAATGCGCCCAGGAGAGGGCGCACGGTACGCCAGTACAGAGCTGGCGTACGGCATTTAGTAATGTAAATATCGGGGATTTGGGTGGGAGTTTATTAGGGGAGGGAGGGGGGTGATGCAGGGGAAGTGTAGTGACATGTGTTTGAACATGTGTGGCGGGCCGAATTAAAAGTGAAAGTGACTTTTAAAAACCGATCCCCGTGCGCTTGCAAAGTGCGCCAGAACCTCGGAAGGTTCATTTGCATACTGGGCATGCGCAGAAGGAAATTTCGGGGAATGCCGTGCGCCGCGTCAGTACGCCGAGAAATTCTTGGTAAATCCCAAGCGGCGTAGTAGTAATTGCACTGCGTGACGCGGCGCACGGGAATCTCCGAACGGTTTTCAGCCTGCGCTGACACTGAAGGGGAACTCCGCGCCAAATTTCAAACTTGAAACCGGCGCGGGTCCCCCTCCAGGGGTACAGTAGGCTCTTCGGCTTGGTCTGGAACGTGAGGGGTTAAACCCACGCCAAAAACGGCGTGGGGTTCCCCCCCAGATCCATACCAAGCTCCCATCCCAGGCATGCAGTCTGGCCGGACAGGAATGGGGGTGGGGACGAGCGAGCGCCCCCCCCTCCTGAGCCGTACTAGACCGCATGCCCTCGACATGGGGGAGTGTGTGCTTTGAGGGAGGGGGGCACTGCCCCCCCACCCCAAAGCACTCTTGTCCCCATGTTGATGGGGACAAGAGCCTCTTCCCGACAACCCTTGCCATTGGTTGTCGGGGTATGCGGGCGGGAGCCAATCAGAATCTGGGAGCCCCCTTTAATAAGGCGGCCCCCAGATTCCGGCCCCCCACCCTATGTGAATAAGTATGGGGTACATCGTACCCCTACCCATTCACCTGGTAGTAAAAGTGTAAAAATAAGACACCACACAGAATAAAATAATTTATTAGTCAGCTCCGGGGGTCTTCCGCCAACCCCCCCGGTCTTCGCCGGCGCTGTCTTCCGCCGCGACCCCCTTCACCACGAAGCTCCAAGCTTATGGGGGAGGGCCGCGGGCTTCGTCGTTTTCTGCCGGGGTGGGGGTTGAACATCCCACTCCGGTCTTCTAGCAGTCTTCTGCCGCGACCCACTTCACCACGAAGCTTCCTGCTTATGGGGGAGGGCTTCGCCGTTTTCAGCCGGGGGGGGGGCTCTCGATCGCCTCTTCTGCCTGGCGCCTCCGCTGGGGCCAGGGCTTAGCTCCGCTGTCTTCCGCCGCGGGGTGACACTCGCGGGCTTCTCCGGTGCCCTCCGCTTCTGCCTGGCTCCGCCGGTGGGGCCAGGGCTTCTTCTTCCATTCGATGTTGACACGACGAGGTCCGGCGCTG
This sequence comes from Rana kukunoris, assembly GCA_029574335.1. Classification (NCBI taxonomy): domain Eukaryota; kingdom Metazoa; phylum Chordata; class Amphibia; order Anura; family Ranidae; genus Rana; species Rana kukunoris. Next base: position 46,788,904 of record CM056049.1, on the reverse strand, counting down.
AAATGCAGACAGAGCGGTGGGCGTGGCATAGGGCGTGGGCGTGGTGATGCCACCATGTGACCTTAACCCATGTGACATCACATTCCCATCATGCCCAGTGATGTCACATGGGTTGAGGTCACATGGTGCATCACCACGCCCACGCCCTATGCCAATATAAGTCGTTGCCCACCGCTCTGTCGGCATTTCAGTGCCGGACCTCGTCGTGTCAACATCGAATGGAAGAAGAAGCCCTGGCCCCACCGGCGGAGCCAGGCAGAAGCGGAGGGCACCGGAGAAGCCCGCGAGTGTCACCCCGCGGCGGAAGACAGTGGAGATAAGCCCTGGCCCCAGCGGAGGAGCCAGGCAGAAGCCGATGAAGGCGGCAGCGAAGACCGGGCTGGGTTGTCGCCCCTCCCCGGCAGAAGACGGCTCTAGAAGACCGAGGAGGAGTGACGTCCCCGTTGTTCTCTGCCGTTTTCGGCCGGCCCCCCCGGATGTAAAAGAGCTTAATTTGGGGTGGGGACCCGGCCGAACATGGCGGAGAGCATTGGTGGGTGTGGCCCCCCCCCCGGCAGAAAACGGCGTAGCCCGGGGGGCCCAATGGGGTGGTGGTGGGGGGTCCCGGCAGAAGACCCCCGGAGCTGACTAATAAATTATTTTATTCTGTGTGGTGTCTTATTTTTACACTTTTCCACCCGGTGAATGGGTAGGGGTACGATGTACCCCATACTCATTCACATAGGGTGGGGGGCCAGAATCTGGGGGCCCCCTTATTAGAGGGGGCTCTCAGATTCTGATAAGCCCCCCGCCCGCATACCCCGACAACCAAAGGCCAGGGTTGTCGGGAAGAGGCTCTTGTCCCTATCGACATGGGGACAAGAGTGCTTTGGGGTGGGGGGGCAGTGCCCCCCTCCCCCAAAGCACACACTCCCCCATGTCGAGGGCATGTGGTCTGGTACGGCTCAGGAGGGGGGGCGCTCGCTCGTCCCCACCCCCATTCCTGTCCGGCCAGACTGCGTGCCTGGGATTAGGGTTTGGTCTGGATCCGAGGGGGAACCCCACGCTGTTTCTTTGGCGTGGGTTTAACCCCTTATGTTCCAGAAAAATGCCAAAGCTCCCAAAAATGTGTCCGCCATAATGTCGCAGTAGCCATAAAAATCACTGATCGCCACCATTACTAGTAAAACAAAAATATATTCCGAAAAAAAACATAAAACGAACCCCTATTTATAACTTTTGCCCAAACCAATCAAACACTTATTGCGATTTTTTGGAACCAAAAATATGCCGAAGAATACGTATCGGCCTAAACTGAGGGCAAAAAAGTTTATTTATATATATTTTTGGGGAGATTTATTAGAGCAAACAGTAAAAAAGTTGTCTTTTTAGTTACAAAATTGCGTGGGTTTAACCCCTTATGTTCCAGACCAAATCTAAGAGCCTGTTGTGCACCTGGAGGGGGACCCCCACGCTGTTTTTTTTTTTATTTGGTGTGGAGTTCCCCTTTATCCCGGTACAGTCAGGGGGGGGAATTCCTGCTCGTCTGTTCATACAATGTAGGAACAGCGATCTGTCATTTTCCCTAGTCAGTCCCACCCCCTTTACAGTTAGAACACACCCAGGTAACATAATCAACCCCTTCCTCGCCCCTAGTGTTAACCACTTCCCTGCCAGTGACATTTTTATAGTAAGCAATGCATTTGTATACCATTGGTCGCTAGAGAAATGCCAAAGCTCCCAAAAATGTGTCTGCCATAATGTCGCAGTAGCCATAAAAATCAGTGATCGCCACCATTACTAGTAAAACAAAAATATATTCAGAAAAAAAACATAAAACGAACCCCTATTTATAACTTTTGCCCAAACCAATCAAACACTTATTGCGATTTTTTGGAACCAAAAATATGCCGAAGAATACGTATCGGCCTAAACTGAGGGCAAAAAAGTTTATTTATATATATTTTTGGGGAGATTTATTAGAGCAAACAGTAAAAAAGTTGTCTTTTTAGTTACAAAATTGTCGCCATATTTTTGGTTCGAGCAAAAATAAGAAAAAACGCAGAGGTGATCAAATACCACCAAAACAAAAAATAACATTTTGTGGGGGAAAAAAAGAGGACGCCAATTTTGTTTGGGAGCCACGTCGCACAACCGCGCAATTGTCAGTTAAAATGACGCAGTGCCGAAACGCAAAAACTGGCCCAGTCAGTGACCAGTAATATGGTCTGGGGCTCAAGTGGTTAAAAATTAACAAAACACTGAAGTTAGCCCAATTTATGGCCATAATGTGAAAGATAATGTTACACCGAGTAAATAGATACCCAACATGTCACGCTTTAATATTGCACACACTCGTGGAATGGCGCCAAACTTCAGTACTTGAAAATCTCCATAGGCAACACTTTTTTTATATTTTGCAGGTTACCAGTTTCGAGTTACAGAGGATGTCTAGTGCTAAAAGTATTGCTCTCGCTCTAACGCACGCTATGATACCTCACATGTGGGGTTTGAATGATGTTTACACATGTGGGCGGGACTTACACATTTAAGGCCCGCCCACATATGTAAACAACGTTCAAACCACACATGTGAGGTATCATAGCGTGCGTAAGAGTGATAACAACAAGAACCTGGGGAATGCCCAGGGAATAACCAAGCCTACTTACCGACCAGCTAGAAGAACAACCAATTAACCTGTCTAACAATGTGCGTTAAAAACAGGGGTTTTGTCCACACGCATTTGCAAACGCATGCGTGAGCCACAGAGCCGCGCCAAGGCACCCCATAATTCTGTGGTCCTAACACTAACAGTGAGTGTCCTCACAATGGAGGCACATGCATTTTAATGGATAGATAGGGGCAGGTGGACTGAAGGGGAGCCACCCCTCCTTAAAGGTACAGAAGCACACCAAGCACCCAGCATATAGCACAATGGCTGCAAAGGTGTTGGTGCACTGCTGGACCAAAATAAACACCACAGGTGAAACAAAACGTATCCACCGCCCCCATCTATGGCTGGCAATCACAGTAAGTAGCAATGGAAGGCTAAAGCAGATAACAACAAGAACCTGGGGAGTGCGTAAGAGTGACAGCAATACTTTTAGCACTAGACCTCCTCTGTATATCTAAACTGGGAACTTGAAAAAAAAAATGTGCGTGTTCGCTTCTGACTGCGAGCTACTAGGGACAGGGGCGTTTTAATTATTATTATTTATGTTTGTTACGTAAAAATTCAATAAGACCTCCCCTTCAGGTTGTAAAGCATCAGTTCAGGGGGAAAAAAAAACAGCTCTAATGCTTTCATCCGCCATTGCAGCTTTGATTCTCTTAATGCATCTTGAGTGAACTGGGCATGCTCGGAGACTTAGAAAATGTAAGCTGGGTTTTGGTGCCACAAAATTACTTGCATGTTTCTGAGCATGCTCAGAAAGCTTGTTTTTTGGCTTAGTAATTTAAGGACATCCTTAACAGGTGTAAGCAGTTACAAGTGCACACAAACTAGAGGCTGACATTTCTTCATGTGTTTCCAATTGGTTCATTAGCACACATGTTATAAAAAGCGTGGATAGAGCACATGTCAGCTGCCCTGAGAGGGGGCAGACTTGCTGGCTGGCTGGAATGGCGGGGCGAAACAGAGATGTTTTGGAGCAAGTTAATATTTTTTTTTTGGGGGGGGGGGCAATTGTTTGATTTAATGATTTTGATGTTTTGGTCTGCTGCATAATTTAGCAAAATGTTTCTCAAGATGTTAATGAGTAATGTTTAATTACTGTCTGAACTAAATCTAGGTCTATTTTTTTTTTTTTTTTTTTTAGCGTGTTTATTTTTAATTGTTTGTTTTGCTTTCCTTGTTTTGTGGACCAATAAAATTAATTTCAAATTTTGAAGTTTGTTTTGTGATATTTTTTCATGCTACGGATTTTAACATGTGTGCAAGTGGTATCTCGCGCCAAATTTGTTGTGTAGTGCTAAATAATAAAGCTGCTACCCTAAAAATAATCAATGATTACCTGAATTTGGGATAAGGGGGTGGGTGCGCTAATAAATAAACATGATAAGAAAAAACAATAAAAGTACATAAGAGTGAATACAAATTATTGTCACGCTAGATCATCTAGCATCACAATAATTTGTATTCACTCTTATGTACTTTTATTGTTTTTTCTTATCATGTTTATTTATTAGCGCACCCACCCCTATATCCCAAATACGGATTTTAACAGCTGCAGCTGAAATAGTTTGGGCCTAAACCATCAAGTGTGATTTGTCTCTAAACGTCTTTGCTGGTGTGTATGCATGAAATGTTTGCCATGTTTACCAGAAAAGGAAAGCGGTAAGTATTGTTTCCTAGAATTGATGACCAATTTTTAAAGCACATGTGCAAGATAAAGGAAAACCTGCAAACAAGGCCTGTTGGGGGGGGGGGGGGGGGGTGTATTGGTGGGCAGGCTTGAAATGCTGATTTTCAGCACTGTGCTTCAATCTAGCACAAGACAATCCTATTCTAATTGGGGGTGTTTGAGGGAAGCCAAGTGAGTGTTAGAACCCCTGCTTGTGTTTTTAGGTTGGGCTTTGTGTCCCTTTTCTTAAAATTGGCTTCACTTCCTGTCACACAGCTGAACAGGAAGTGAGGTTAAAACCCTACCAATGTCCCCATTAAGCAAATTGCACTGCTGTGTACACCCCAAATGATTAGTTACTTTGGGGTTTAGTAAAGGCAAAGCTGCTCTGCAGTAGAAGCGTAGTCAATGAAAATCAGAAGGGAAGCACTGATGTTTTTAACATCCAATCCCTCCAATTTTTTCTTCTTCCTTGCTTGTCCACTTGTAGTACTAAGTGAATTTGCCTTTAGTAAATGGACCCCAAAGTCCAAGATCCCTACTAATTTGGGGTGTACACAGCAAAATGCAATTTCCATAATGGGAAACTATTTAGATTGATCTGTGTGTCCCCAACAAGACATTAATCAGGTTTTCCCCTCACTTCCTCTTTGGCTATGTGGCAGGAAGTGACTGAATTGAGTAGAAAGTGACAACATTTGTGAGGTGTCTTTACCCTATCAGGGGTGCAGGCATCCCCAAAACAAACAAGAAAATTGTTTATTTAACATTGGGTGGTGTTTGTGGGGGTCCCTAACACACATTCATACACATTAGCAACGCTGGATCCTGGCCTATTGGCATGGTTATATTTTCTTAGGCCTCTAAATAAAATGATCTGAAATTTGGGGTTAAACTGGAACTATAATCAACAATTCTTTTTTTTGTTTTCTTTCATTTTGGATAGAGTTGGGGGGGGGGGGGGGTTATAAGCCCTGTCAGTTTATTTTGTATTATCCCTGTCCGTTTGGGGAGATTGGCCTTCACTTCCTGCCCCATAGCCAAACAGGAAGTGATAGAAAAACTAGGCAAATTAAGGGATTCATGTGCCCCCCCCCCCCACATAACTTGTGTGTGTGTCCTGAAAATTCCTGGGCGGGTCATAAAAAAACAGAGTGTGGCCTTGACAGGAAGAGTGGGTCATTTTTCTATTAGGGTAAGGTGACCAGATTTTGAAAATGAAATCCGGGGACATATTTTTTGGTTACTAGTAATGGCAACAATCAGCGACTCTCTGCCCATTGCCGCCCGCCTCACAGCCTCTCAAGTCTTACTCTTCGTCCCCCGGCTACTACTGGGTGGGGAGCGGAGGAAGATCACTCCCACAGGGAAGGCAAGGAGATAAGCAGGTGGCTGGCCAAGATTTGTGCCAAGGCAGAAGAACACGTGAGCGAAGCTAAATGGGCATGTGCCCTAAACTGAAGAAATATTCCCTCCACTCCGACCAGCACATGATCATCAGAAAGGGACACTGATAATGGGAAAAATAAAACCCCCCTATGCTAGTAGGCACGGCGGAGCGGGGGGGTGTAATTCTATTTTTTTTTTTAATTCTTCACTGACTGTCTTTGAAATTGCCCCTACCCCCTATTAAATCCAATCTGGGGACAAACTTGGTCCAGGGACAGTGTCCTCAATCAGGGGACTGTCCCCTGAAACTGGGGATGTCTGGTCACCCTATATTAGGGGGTGCAGAAATTTGGTCAGGCCTAGGGAAGCACAAAACCTAAATATCCTACTGCATATTAGGGCTTATTTAGACAGGATCCGATTTACAGCATGTTTTTAGATTGTGGGAGGAAGCCCATGCAGGCACAGGGAGAACATGCAAACTCCAGGCAGATGGTGTCACAGGCGGGATTCGAACCAGCAACCCTTTTGCTGCTAGGTGAACGTGCTATACACTACACCACTGTGCTGAACGAACATGATTGCAGCTGAAAGCATGAGATGTTTTTTTTTTCTCAAATTCCATGCTTTCCAGCCTGGAGGACAGATGTGGGGTCTTATTGACCCCGCCTCTCTCCATAAAGAGGACCTGTCACACACTAGTCCTATTACAAGGGATGTTAGGTATCTATTTACTCGGTGTAACATCATCTTTCACATTATCCCTAAAAATTGGACTAGCTTTACTGCTTTGTTATTTTTTAATTCATGAAACAGGTTTTTTTTATGCCAACAAAAAAAAGGCGTTAGAAATTTTTTGCCACAAATACCGTTTGAAATTTAAAATAAAAAATGCCCGCCACTTTATTCCCTAGGGTGTCTGCTAATAAAATATATATAATGTTTGGGGGTCCTGAGTAATTTTCAAGGAAGAAAATATAATTGTTACATGAAGGAGAGAAGTGCCAGAATAGGCGCGGTATGGAAGTGGTTAAAGTGCAACAATAAAAATGAAATATTCCTTTAAATTTCGTACCATGGGGGGGGTGTAATCAGGGCCACCATCAGGAATTATGGGGCCCCTTACACAGCTTCAGGCATGGGCCCCCTGGAGCAGAGAACCGTGGGGGGGGGGGGTGCTGCCGCGATTTGATAAGCAGGGGGTTCCTTTACAAAAAAATAAATAAAGAGAAATATATAGTAGCCATCCGGGGGCCCTGGGGACCTCTGGGCCCTTTAACCACTTAAGGACCCCCGCACGCACATATACGGCCACAGAATGGCTCGTACAGGCACAAGGGCGTAAATTTACGTCCCCGCCTTCGTGCGGTTCGAGACCCCCTCCGCGGCGTGCGGGGGTCCCCCTTGCTCCGGGAGCGATCCGGGACGAGCGGGCGGATGTCGGTGTTTACCCGCCCCCCCGCGATCGTTTCCAGCCAATGCGCGCGCTCCCCCTTCTGTCACTTCCTCCTCCTGTGTAAACACAGGAAGGGGGAAGTGATGTAATCTCCCATCGCAGCGGTATTTCCAACCGCTGCGATGGGAGAAACACCTCACAGTAAGTCCTGCACCAACACTACACTGACACACACTCACATAGGCATACTTAACCCCTTGCGATCTGCCCCCCCACCCCCCCTGTCACAGTGTCACTGAATGCAGGGATCTAATCACTGCATTTAGTGTCAGTGTGACAGGCAGTGTAAAATCAGTTAGTGTTAGGTTCAGGATAGCCCCCCCACCCCCCCTAATAAAGTTTTAACCCCCTGATCACCGCCTTAGTTAACCCTTTCACTCCCTATTGCCAGCGTCACTAAGCGATAATTTTTCTGATCGCTGTATTAGTGTCGCTGTTCCCGCTAGGTAGCTATTTTTTTTTATTGCGATTTTTTTTTTTACTAAAGACATGTGGCTAAATAAATTTTGGCCTAAATGTTTGACTAAAATTTAGTTTATTTGATTCTTTTTTAACAAAAAGTAAAAAATAGTGTTTTTTTTTTCAAAAATGTCGCTCTATTTTTGTATATAGCGCAAAAAATAAAAATCGCAGAGGTGATCAAATACCACCAAAAGAAAGCTCTATTTGTGGGAAGAAAAGGACGCAAATTTGTTTGGGAGCCACGCCGCACGACCACGCAATTGTCTGTTAAAGCGACGCAGTGCCGAATCGCAAAAACACCTTGGGTCATTTACCAGCGTATTGGTCCGGGTCTTAAGTGGTTAATAAAAATAAACCTCTAGGCCCTTTAATGAAAAAGAAATAATAAAAAAAAATATATATATATATATATATATATATATATATAAAAATTATAAAAAAAAACAAGGGGGTTGCCTGGGGACCTCTGAGCCTTTTACTAAAAATATATCTATATATAAAAAAAATTAAAGAAAATATAAAATGTTTAAAACATTTTTATAAGCAAAAAGGTTGTCATCGGGGGCGTGGTCCGGCATACGGCGGGGATTTCAATTGGAAGCGGCGCCTCCGGCGAAGAAGAAGAAGGAGAAGATGCGGACGAGAAGGACAGCGGAAGGAGAAGAAGATGGAAGAACACGCCGGTCAAGATGCGGCACTACAAGACCCAAGAAAGAAGCAGAGGAAGAAGAAGATGAAGGAAGAAACCCGAAGGAAAGAAGAAAAGAAGGAAAAGAAAGAAGATAATAAAGGAGTTGTCAAAAACCGTCTCTTGTCTTTTTTTACACTTGACACTTTTTTTTGGGGTGAAATTGTAGAGGTACAATGTACCCCATTACCATTTCACACAGGGGGGGGGGCGGGATCTGGGGGGCCCCTTTGTTAAAGGGGTCTTCCAGATTTCGATAAGCCTCCTGCCCGCAGGCCCCCAAAACCACCGGGCAAGGGTTGTGGGGAAGAAACCCTTGTCCTCATCAACATGGGGACAAGGTATTTTGGGGGGCACCCCAAGGCACCCTTCCAATGTTGAGGGCATGTGGCCTGGTGCGGTTCAGGAGAGGGGGGGCCGCACTCTGTCCCCCCCTCTTTTCTGCGGCCGGCCAGGTCAACGTGCTCGGATAAGGGGTCTGGTGTGGATTTTAGGGGGAACTCCACGCCATTTTTTTTAAATTTGGGGTGGAGTTCCCCTTAAATTCCACACAAGACCTGAGGGGTCTGGTTATGGATATTTGGGGGGAACCCCACGTCATTTTTTTTTAAATTGACGGCGGGGTTCCCCTTAATATCCATACCAGACCTAAAGGGTCTGGTTATTGAATTTGGGGGGACACCCACACTTTTTTTTTGGTGTTTTTTATGAATGAATTCTCCTGCAATTGCCGGGAGCCGACAATTCATTATTGCCGCGAGTCAGTTTTAAACGGCTATTTTTCTTTGGAGAATGTAATTTTGTGCAGGGACAGTTCTAACCACAGGAAAAGTGCGCTTTTTCACATGCTGACATTAGAGCCCCCCATGGTACGAAATTTAAAGGAATATTTCACTTTTATTGTTGCACTTTAAGCATTATTAAAATCACTGCTCCCGAAAAAACGGCCGTTTAAAAAAAAAAAAAAAGCATTGATACATGTCCCCTGGGGCAGGACTGAGGTCCCCAAACACTTTTTAGGACAAAACTTGCAGATTAGCCTTTAAAATTAACACTTAAGATTTCCCCCATAGACTTTAACAGGGAGTTCGGCGGCGGCTTTACTTATCAATTGCATTGCACTGCTGTGCTACGCTAGTTCATGCGCCTTATTAGGGCTTCATCCAGCGCACTAATTAAGGCATGTACAGGCGCAGCGCAGCTTCAATAGTAAATCAGCCCCCATGTCTAGATGCCTATATGCACTGAGTTGCTACAATGTGATTGGCTGATTAGCAATTTTTTTTATACCAAGCAATTCAACAGGTGTACCTAATGAACTGGCCGGTGAGTGTAAATGACTAGGTTAACATATCCTATAGAACAAAAGTATACTATATTTAAACATATTATTACATACTACATATTATTACTGGCATTTTTTAATTTTTTAATGGCTATTGTTTTGACTGACATCCCCCTTTCAGGACCTCTGTCCATCAACCTACAGCTAAATTCCATTACTGAAATGAATATGCCCTCAATCCTTTTAACAAAGCTAAACAGTCTTTAGGACAACACAGTAGATTCAATACAAATCATAGAAAAGCCACTGTCTATATATTGACTATGGGGCTGCTTGACTGATCCTATTCCCAAAACCACAGAACATGTGTATACTCAATAACATCTAAAAGAATGGCTCTATTTTATTCCTACAAAAAATCTTTAATTTGTTGATCAATAGCTCCCATGTTAACAGGCCTTTGAATCATAGTATCCACTTTAATTCCTAATACACGTGGAGCCTTTTATCTCTGTTATAATAGGTCTGTTCTCCTATGCAGGAGCGTTTTATATTCCAGGCTGTATACAGGCGGATTTTGTTTTGTTGAATCAACAAAGATCTGAGCATGGCATGAGATGACTGATGACCAGAAAGAAAACGCTTCGAAATAATGAAAATCTGTATTAATGATTTATAAAGGTATTAAATTACTAGGAAGCCTATGATGCTGAATCATAGAAGGTGTGTTGGCATCTTTATATATTTCTTGCTTGTTTTTCAAGTGTTTTGCCTCGTACGCACGACCGTTTTCACGAAGAGAAAACTGCCATTTATTATATTGGTCAGGAAAACCGGTTTTGCGTATGCTCCCTAGCAGTTTTCTCGACGAAAGAAATGCCTGCAAAAAAAATTAAAACCAGTTTGTTTTTTTCTCGTCGTGTTTCACTTCAGTCTTTTTCTCGTCGTGAAAAACGGTCGTGTGTATGCTTTTCCGAGGGGAAAAAACCGTGCATGTTCAGAATCAAGTTTGCAGCCCAAAAGCAGCCCAAAGGGTGGCGCCATTTGAAAGGAACTTCCCCTTTATCGTCCCGATGTATGTGTTGTACGTCACCGCGCTTTGGTCGGACTTTTTTTTGCATGAACGTGTGTATGCAAGCCAGGCTGGAGGGGAATCACGTTGTGAAAAACAACGGGTTTTTGAACGACAAGAAAAACGTTGGTGTGTACGCGGCATAAGAGTGAGGTGGTGTACACACGACCGAGTTTCTCGGCAGAATCCAGCGAGAACCTCGATGGGAGCCGTATTCTGCCGAGAAAACCGGCCGTGTGTACACTTTTCGCCGAGCATCCCGTCGGGAAGCTCGTCGAGCCAAAAAGAGAGCATGTTCTCTATTTCCTCGTTGTTCAATGGGAAAATTTGGCTCGACAAGCTTTTTGACTGCCGAACTAGGAACTCGACGGGCGGAACGATGAGTTTCGCCCGACGAGTTTCTCGGTCGTGTGTACGCCACCCGAGGCTTGAACATTTTTGTTTTAGCAAATGGAGATACCAATTTTTTTTTCAGATGTCCTCAAATTAAGTCTAAAAGACCCCTTTCACACTGGGTTGGTTTGCAGGCGTTATAACGCTAAATATGGCGCCTGCAAACTGACCCTAAACAGCCGCTGCTATGTCTCCAGTGTAAAGGCAGGTAGTCCTGCTACCTGCATCTTTGGAGCGGTGTGTAAACCGCCCCTCCACCGCTCCTGCCCATTGAAATCAATGGGGCACCACCAGGGCCGGCCTTTGGGGTGTGCGAGCTGTGCGGCCGCACGGGCCGCCATGGGCAACAGGGGTGCCATGCGGCCATCCAGAGGCGTACCAAGGGTGGGCGAGCCGCCCCAGAGTACCACACACTGGGCGGGGGATGTCAGATCGGCACCCCCTCCGTGATTGTATTACACCAGCGGTGGCAGCGTCGTGGGTTTAGGCAGCGGCACACTGGCACAGGCAGGGAGAGGCGAGCTAGCTACAGTGGCGAGGGGGAGGGGTGTGCGGGGTGACACCGCTGCACCTACCATTCCCTCCTCTTGCAGCCATGGGCTTCCTGTCTGTGCGATCCCGGATGTCACACAGGCACAGCCGAGTGAAGCCGCCTCCTCTCTGTTTATGTGTAAATAGGGGGAGGGGAACTGCTGTGCATGTGCCGTCGCGCTGATCTGAGGTACTAAAGGGGGCCTGCGGCTACACTGAACGGGGGGGCTACACTGAACGGGGGGGGGGCTGCACTGATATGAAATATTTTTTTCCTCTTTGTGTATGTTTAGGTGACCAGGGGGTGAGTGGTGAAGATGGGGGGGGCGCCACAGGATTAGCTCGCACAGGGCGCCTGAACACCCAAGGCCGGCCCTGGGCACCACAGCTATACCGCCGGCAAAGTGCCTCTGTTTTTAACCCTTTCTCGGGCACTAGTGGGGGGTTAAAAAGTAGGAGGGTCTTAAAAGGGCATTTAATATCAGGATTGCATTACATACATAGTGCAGAGCTGTCACTTGTAAACACAGAAACCAGACTTCTGTGTTTACAAGTGATTGTGGTGAGCAGATACCAAAGGGTCTGAGCCAGGGGTGGTGGAATTGAGTTGCACCAAGTTCCCCTTGAAAATAAGCCCTATATTCTTTTCAGTGAAGGGGCTATTGGCAGTGCGGGCAGCAGGAGGGGTAAGAATTAACTGTCTTCTCTACAGAGACATCTTTTGAGGACAGTTTCAGTCTGACATAGATCAGACCCTGCTGTAGCCTCTTGCTTTCTGAAACGTTAGAATTTGCTATCTGGGGGCAGAGGAGACTGAGGAAATGTTTCCTCCTGTCTGCAGTAGATTGATGACATCATCTTAGCCTAGGCAAACTTACCTGACTGGAGCTCAATGATGGTTTTTAAATTATGACAGTAATGCAGTTTTGAAAAATGTATTTATTTTATTATAGGGGTTTATATAACCCCAATGTATGCAACAATTTACATACTGTAAAATCACATAATCCCTGCACCCAAGGAGCTTGCAATCTAAGTTCCCTAGGTCACATGTATACATACACACATACTAGGGCCAAAACAATCATATTGTTGCTATATTGTGACATGGCGGGAAATTATTCAACTTATTCAAGATTTACTTCAAGTATATATCAGCATGTAATATAGAGGAATACACGATATGCATTTATTTCCATTTTTGAGGATCAAAGGGGAAGTACTACTTTAAGGAGTGACTCCATCCAAATTATTCCCATGAACAGTCCAGTCAATATACTGCCTAAAACTACATTAGTAATTAGTGACATCACGGGTGCATAGGGCTCAGCTTTCATTCTTTATGATTGATTGCTACACTTTAGTCAGATTGCTGTAACCATTAACACAGTTCCTCCATGTTGCTGACCAGCAAATTTGAGTATGGTGTTTGGAATTTGACCCGATAAATGTAATTGGCTAATTGTATTTTGTAATAAATCCAGAGTTTGGTCAACGGCCTTTGAGACCTGACCTGGGGAAGACCAATTATGGGCAATGCTTTAGTGTGTGTGTGTGTGTATATATATATATATATATATATATATATATATATATATATATATATCCAGGCCCGTCGCTACAGGACAGGCAAAACAAACAACTGCTTGGGGCCCCGAGCTGCCTGGGGCCCCCAACTTCCCCTTCCCAGGCTGTAGCGTGGCCAAGCTCCTCTTCCTTCTTCCTGGAGTCCAGGTACCGCGCACGGTACAGGAGATTCAGTTTTCTGTTCCCGGCCGGACTGACAGGAAGATCACACTAAGTGCTCACTTCCTTTAAGTCGGGAACACAGGAAACAATCTCCTGTACCGCGCGGTACCCGGGCCGGCCCGGGCACTATCTGATAGGGGACTGGGGACCTATAATGATAGAACACCGGACTGACAGGAGGAAGAGGAGCTCGGCCACGCTACAGCGGCAACCTACAGGGAAGAAGGGGAGGTGAGAATAGAAAAACATAGGGACTAGGGAGGGGGGGGAGTAAGAACATGGGTGTAAAAAATTAGTGTAGCGCTAACGTAGGCTTTGCGTGAGGGGGGGGGGGTGCTTGGGGGCCCCCAAATTCCTACAAAAGGCCCTGTATATATCCTAAGAAGCCAATCAACAGGTCACTGCCACCTGATGAGGAGGACTTCATCAGCCAAAACAAATGCAAGGAAGGTAAGTGGGTCAAGGGGTGGGCTAGCAAGAGACTTTCGCTGCCCATTCACTCTTTAAGCACATACTGGGCACTTTCACCCCTTTCCTTCCTAGGCCAATTTTCAGCTTTCAGCGCTCTCGCATTTTCAATGACAATTGTGCGGTCATGCTACGCTGTACCCAAAATAAATTTTTATCATTTTGTTTGCACAAATAGAGCTTTCTTTTGGTGGTATTTACTCAAGTTTTTTTATTTTTTTTCGATATAAGTGGAAATTTGAAGAAAAAAAATATATTTTCTTTATTCTATTTTAAAACAAATCCAATAAAATCGAATTTTGTCATAAATTTAAGCCAAAATATATTCTGCTACATGTCTTTGGTAAAAAAAATCCTGTTAAGTATATAATAATTGGTTCATGTGATCACGGACATATGTACGCAGATGATCATGTACAGATGTGGGCAGGTGATCACGGACATATGTGTAAAGATAATCATTGGGACATGTGATTTTACTGTTACATATGTGGGGGACAGGTGTTTTTACTGTGTGGATTGTGAGGGATTAGCTCGGTAGCGGGTGTGTGTGACCCCCTGGATGGGTTCACTACACGCTGAACTGTACAAAAAGGCACTTGAGGATGATTGAAAACGAATGATATGGTTTATTTTTCCATATTGCTGGATACACGTGCAAGCATCAAAACAGCATAAACAAAACAAAACATAAAATAAACCCTTGCCACTTGGGGCGTCTACCTTCCCAACACAGGAACCTACCTATGGAGTCTGGCACAGCCTACTGCTGGGCAGACACTGCTGGTCCTACAGCAAAAAACAAAAAGTCTCTTTGATATTTCTCACACAGAAATATCCATTAGCACCTCACCTCTTCAGTAGGGTTTGTCGTCATCCCTAGGCTGTCTTTATAGGGGCTTTAATTGTTTAATTCTGAACAGCTGAAACTTTTAACGCCCCAAACCTCTCTGGCCATCTCTGCAGCCGACGCCCATTAGTAATTGGTGTATTGTCTAAACAAGGCAGAAATATATCTCCTGTCTGGGACAACACACACAGATTTACCTGACTTCCTGTCACAGGATACATGTGTGTGGGGAGATGTGTTTTGGGGACTTTGTGTGGGGAAGTGTGTTTTACATTGTGTGTTACTAGGCTGGTGATCAGTGTGTAAAAAGCTATAAAAACCAGCTCATACACACTGATCCGCTCACCTCTACTTACCAATAACTAATGTTTGAGGAGAGCCGATCGCCTAGCAACCGGCTCTCTGTTTACATCACATGACGGCTGTGATTGGACACGGCCGTCATGTGATCAGAAGGGCCAATCACAGAGTCCTCCTGCCGATCTGAGATGCGCCGTGTCTGGGTGACACGAGCGCATCGGGATCGCGTCGCTGCGTGGGTGCACGCATGCGATTCCCCTCCTTCTAAAGGGACGATCCTGAACGTCCACTCAGAAAAAGAGAGTGGCCTCCCGGCCGTACATATACAGTTGCCCAGTGGAAAGTGGTTAAAGCTGAACTCCAGGGGAACAACTAAATGCATTGAAGCTACTTAACCTGCAAAAGGATTTGTATTTCTGTCCATCAGGTTCTGAGATTTACACAGCTTTACAAAGCAAACACTGCTCAGTCCCGATTTGACAGCCAGTCCCATCTGTAGTGGGGGTCCCCGCAGTGGTGATTCCATACCACTGCCGGCTGCCTCTCAAAACTATGCAAAGCAGCTTCCCCTGGGCTCCTCCTCGACAGTGAGGCCTTGTACACACGAGGGGATATTTCCGCTGAACATGGTCCGACGGACCATTTCAGCCGAAAAATCCCCTCGTCTGTAGGGGCAAACGGACGCTTTTTGCCGGATTCATCCGGCGGAAAAATTTCAAAGCATGCTTTGAAATAATTCCGCCGGATAGCTGGCCGTCAGATATGTCCGCTGGTTAGTACGGCAAACCAGCGGACATATCTTGCCGCACATGCGTCGTATCCTGTGAATGGATCCGACGCATGCGCGGGGAAGTGTTTACTTCCTGGTGCGGTGACGTGGCGGTCACGTGGCGGCGTCAACGTCACCGCCGCGTCACCGCGCTGTCCGCCGGCGGGGAATTTGATCCGATGGTGTGTACAGCCATCGGATCAAAACATCCCGGCGCAAATATACGCTGTAAACGGTCCGGGGACCGTTTACAGCGGATATTTCCCGTCGTGTGTACAAGGCCTGAGGTGTCAAAATGAGGAACATCCATCTAAAATTAATGAAGATTTTGGATAGAGGGCGGATGTGGTTATGCTGATAAGTAATTGCTGAGGGTTATTTTATTTGTATTATTGATTTTTGTGTAACTGAAATTTTTGGTGGGATCTGCCCAGAGACTGAGCACACACAAGGTTCCTGTCAAAGAAAAGGCCAGACTGTACACTGCAGGGAGCTGGTGATACTAGCGGGTGGAAAAGTATATTTTCTAATGGGGAACCTGCAACTGATTTCATTTTTTTCTGTTATATGGCTTTAACCAATTTTCTCTTGGAGGGGAATTGTCAATTTGTAGTAGTAGAGGAGAAAAGCACCAGCAGCTACTAGTGAGCAAAACAGAAGTAGTAATGATGATTGATGGACCTCTGAGGGTTCATTCCCACAGGCGGTAAAGCACGAGGTTGAACCATGGTTTTACCATCCCCCAGACTGTCCAACTAAAACAGGGCATGCAGATTCGCAGGTTTGTACACATGCCGCAGCCGCAATGCTTTGAGGCAAAAATTAAATGGCATGTTGCATTTGGCGGCAGTAATGCTGCTGAACATATCCAATTCAAGTGAATGGGGCTGTGCCACTGCTTGCTTGGCACACAGATGCAGCAAAGTTGGTATGCATTTTGAGGGTTGTCTAGAAAGTTAGGAGACCCCTGATTTTATATATATATATATATATATATATATATATATATATATATATATATATATATATATACACATATATATATATATATATATATATATATATATATATATATATATATATATATATATATATATATATATATACAGTGGGGAAAATAATTATTTGGTACCCTGCAGATTTTGTAAGTTTTCCCACTTTTCTAAAGAAATTAAGGGTCTAAAATTGTTATCATAGATGTATCTTAAGGCTGGATTCACACTAGTGAGAATTGGAACCCAGATGAATATCCTCTGTTGCAAATAACTCAGGTGCAAGCAATGCACTTAGCAAAGCAGGAACAAAAATGACAGCAAAATAAAATAAAAACCTGACTACTGACACGTTTCGCACAGAAACTAGTGCTTAGTCTAAGCACTAGTTTCAGTGCGAAACGCGTCAGCAGTCGGGTTTTTATTTTATTTTGCTGTGACTTGTAGTGCTGTCCTTCTTTTAATAAAGGCTACAATTTGTTCAGAATGCGGCTGTCTAGAGACAATTTTTGTTCCTGCTTTTCTCAATGGAGACGGTTTACACATCTACGGAGCAGCTGCGGAGCTGATTGCACAGGAGATAAAAACATTATCAGAAGAGTTGTCCAAGAGCCAAGGACCACTTATGGAGAGCTTTAGAAAGACCTACAATTGTTTCAAAGTGAACAATAAGTAATGCACCCAACCACCATGGTCTGTATGCACGCTCAACACCACGCAAGACTCCATTGCTTCGACAAAAAACAATATATGTTGAAGTTCAGTTAAAGTTTCCTGCACTACATTTAGACCAGCCTGTAAAATACTGGGAGAATATAGTTTGTTCAGAGGAGATCAAAATTGAACTTTTTGGATCATGGTTGGAGATCAAATAGCACTGCACATCACCCCAAAAACACCCCCATACCAACAGTGAAGTTTGGAGGTGGCAACATCATGATGTGGGGCTGTTTTTCAGCATACGGCACTGGCAAACCATATCTTTGAAGGAAGGATGAATGTAAAAATGTACCAAGACATTCTGGATAAAAATCTGCTGCCATCTACCAGGACGATGAAGATGAAATGATGGTGGACATTTCAGCAAGGCAATGATCCCAAACACAAAGCTATGGAGACTCTTACTTGGTTTCAAAGACAGAAAATAAAGCCGCTAGAATGGCCCAGCCAATCACCTGACTTAACTCCAATAGAAAAATCTATAGAAAGAACTAAGGATAGAAGAGGTCCACGGAGCCTTCAAGATTTGAAGACTATTTGTGTGGAAGAATGGGCCAAAGTTACAACTGAGCAATGCAATGCGACTAGTTTCTCCATACAGGAGGCGTCTTGAAGCTGTCATTACAACAAAGGATTTTGTACCAATTATTAAATACATTTCAGCGTGTTCAATACTTTTTCCTGGTATCATCCCATTTTATTACACATAACATAATTTCTGAACTTATTTGTTTTGGTTTCGTTCTATGTATGGTTTACATGGGTTGTTACTGACATGTGGTGAACATTTCATGGGCCAGATTCAGGTAGATGGGCGCTTCTTTACTTTGGAGTAACGTTTCTCATTTACGTTACTCCGCCGACACTTTCGGCGCAAGTACTGTTATTCACATAGCAGTTGCGCGTAAACTTGCGCCAGAGTAACGATAATGCGCTGGCGTAACCCGACGCAAGTGGAAGTGGGTGTGATCATATGTAAATGATGGGCGGAGCCCAGCGCAGAGGATTACGTTCAGCGCATCATCCACGGAGCATGCGCAGTAAGTGAGGCTCCACTCGCCCCCTTGTGCGCATGCACACAACTTCCGTCGGCACCACTCCACGGGAAACGCCAGCGCAATGTGTTCCGTTGCGCGTATAAAAGCGCTAGCGGAAACGCCATTCCGGCGCAAAAGTATATCCGTTTCCCCCCACCCCAGGGAAGATACTTTTGCACTGTCATGGCTGCTCGCGCTACCCCCAAAGAGAGGAGGAACCTCAACTTTAATGCCCAGGAGGTCTCTGTGGTCATCTCGGCTATGGAGACGTTTAATGATTTCCTCCACGGCAAAAAAAGTAGGAAGACCAGCCGGGAGAGGAAGCAGGGCATCCTGGAGACCATTGCTGCCAGGGTCAATGTGTTGGGGTATTCCACCCGGACTGCTGGGGATATTCAAAAAAAAATAAACGACCTGCGGCGCAAGGTCCGTGGCAAGGTGGCCACCATTAGGAGCCACGAGAGGGGCACAGGTGGTGGTCCACCATGTCCGGTCAGCCTGACCACGGAGGAGGAGGTGGTCGCCCGCTGCCTGGACAGGGAGCAGTTGGAGGGGGTCCCTGGCTATGACTCCATGGAGGAAGGCTCCAGGACAGGTAAGTGCTTTTTATCCCCTATTTGGTGTGTTGCATGTGGGGGGGGGAGGGTACATGTGCCAAGTGTGTGGGACCACCAACATGTGTCTGCTTTGTGTCATCCACAGATGACGGAGCTGGGCCATCATCTCGTACCGGCCAGTCCACCCCAACCTCCCAACGGGATGCTGATGACGAGGCCCTGGGTGCTGGAGACACTGAGGTGGAGGAGGAGAGTGCCCACACCACTTCAGCAGAGGTGGTTGTGGAGGAGCCTGTCCCAGAGCAGGACTTTATTTTATTGTTGGAGGAGTCCTCCTCCTCTGCAGGGCCCTCTGTCATCCCCTCCCCCATCCTAGGTAGCCCCTCAAGGGCGACTCCATCCCCACAGGGACAACCTTCGTCTGCCCCCAGGAAGGCGACCCGTAAGACCAGGGGGGTGTCTGATCTGGTCCAGGACCAGGTAGTGTTGGACCACGCAAGGTAGACCCAGCAGATGGGGGAGATTGCTGGCCACTTAGACCGGGTCGCTGACAGCCTGGGCTCCATGTCACAGCTGCACAGTCGTGTGCAGGACGTTGTCACCAGCCTGGGGGAGGTGCAGGCTGATGTACGACACCTGACAGCAGCCATCCAAGCCAACACAGCTGCCATCCGGGAAGAGGGGAGGCAGCGGCAACGTGACCAGCGGCATCAGATCACCCGCCAGCTGAGGATGCAGGCCCAGACAAACCTGTATCTTAGCCGTATTGCCGTGGCCTTGGAGGGCAGGCAGCCAACAGCTCCCAGGAGTGGCCCACCCGGGGATCAGCCTCCTCCAGTTCCCCCCCCACCCCCACCACCACCCACTCCCTCCAGGCAGCTGAGGAGCCCGAGAGTGCCCCCAAGGAGGAGCCCCCGTCATCCCAGATGAGGGTTTTTTGTTTTTTTGGTTTATATATATTTTTTTTGATACTCAGGTTATGAGTTTTTGTTTATTTTTGAATATTTATTTTATACTCAGGTTATGAGTTTTTGTTTATTTTTGAATATTTATTTTATACTCAGGTTATGAGTTTTTGTTTATTTTTGTTCTCATGTTATGAGATATGTATTTCTTTTTTTACTGCACACGGTCAGGAGTGCAGGGGACAGTGTGAAAGGTGTGTGAATGTGAGGGGGTGGCACTCCTGCCAGTAAGGGGTGTCACCCTCGGCCGTGGTGGTGAAGTTAACCCCACGGCTGTATGAATGACGTGTGAAAGGTGTATGAATGGACAGTGACATCATTGGGGCCTTGACGCTGGCGTTGCTGCTCCCAAGTCCTACATGCTGGACTTGGGCTAATCCAATGCGATGTGCATGTGGTGTGTGTGATCTAGGGACATCAGTGGTGTACACGCGTGCATTGTCTGTGTGATTAATGTTTTGGTTTAGTGTCCAAAGATGCCTACGGCGAGGCCCCTCCTGATTGCTCTTCCATCAGCAGACTGGGTCTCCTCTGGCAGGTGGGGACTGTGTGGGTCGGGGGTCAGGTCATCACGTATGTCAATCTGCAGGCCTTTTCTCATAGCAAAGTTGTGCAGAATGCAACATGCACCGATGATCTGACACACAAAGGTAGGGGAATACAATAGGGTCCCCCCGGACTTATCCAGGCAGCGGAAACGGGACTTCAGGAGCCCAAATGTTTGCTCCACCACTGCACGGGTTTTGATGTGGGCTTCATTGTATTTTCTCTCTCCTCTGGTTTGGGGGTTCCGGAAAGGAGTCATTAGATGGGGTCCCAGTGCATATGCAGAGTCACCTGTAAGGGAAAAGACAGGAGGATGTTAGTCATGCATGTGCCACTTTTGATGTGCATCACGGGAGGGGATAGTCATGCCTGCCACCCATGTCACTCACCAACCAGCCAGCTGTCCCCATACATGTTCTGCTCGAATTCTGCTGGGATGGGGCTCTGACGTTATATGAAGCTGTCATGGCTGGACCCGGGGTGTTTGGCACGGACGTGCCATATGAGGCGTTGGGCATCGGCTATCACCTGTACGTTGATGAAATGCCAATGCTTCCGATTGCGGTATATGTGCTCTGTGGCACTGGGGGGCTGTAGGGCCACATGTGTGCAATCAATGGCCCCGATGGTGCGTGGGAATCTGGCAATGCTGTAGAAATCTGTCATTGCCTTCAGCCGCAGCTCCTCAGTGGTGGGTCTGATGAACTGGTTGGACATGCGTCTGAGGATTGCAGGGACAACCTGGTGCACACATCTGCTTATGGTGGACTGTGACATCCCAGCCACCACTCCACTTGTACGCTGGAATGATCCACTTGCAAGGAAATGAAGTGTTGCCAGTACCTTCACCAGTGGCTGCACTGCTTGTGAGCGGTGTGTCTTGCTGGTGATGTCACCCTGCAGGGTTGTGGTTAGTTCAAGTATTGCATCAGGGCTGAATCTGAAGAGGCGATACACCTCCTCATCCCCCATGCCAAAGAGGCTCATGCGCGTGCGGTATATCCTCTCACGTGCCCGCCTCCTTCGTTCCGGGGGACCCAGTACTAGTGCTAGGACCACGATTGCCCCTGGCATGTTGGCACACAGAGGTGTTGTCCTTGCAAGTGTGGTTGTTCAGCTTGCTAGTTTCGTCGGTAACGCTGCTGTAGCTGCTCTCCTGCTGACCTGAGGCCGTCTGGAGTAAACATAAAGCAGCTATTTGTAGAAATAACTTTGCGCCGGACGGACGAGATACGCGCGGCGCATGTAGCCGGCGTATGGTGCTAATCCGTTCGCGAATCGGGAAATCTCCCTCATTTGCATATTTGCAGGGGAAATCAATAGGCGCGACTGATGCGCCAAGCGAAATTATGCGCTGACGATACTCTGGCGTTGGAAAGTTAAGCCGATCGGAAATGGCCCGTTTTCTGTCGCATCTAGTTTGGTGGGTACGGCCACATAGAAACGACGGCGCATCTTCACAGTTACGCGGCGCATATCGAATTACTCCAGCGCAACTCTACCTGAATCTGGCCCCATGTCAATAGCACCTCTAAACCTGGTTCACACTGCGGCGGCACAACTTCGGGGGTGACTCTGCAATTCGTCCTAAAGACGAGTTCAGAGGCGATTAGCAAAATGACTTCTGTATAGAAGTCAATGCAGGTCGCCCCGAGCCACCCCTGAAGTCGTGCAAGAACCTTCTTCTAAGTCGGAGCGACTTGCGTCGCTCCTATTAGAACGGTTCTATTGCATAGAATGGGACGCCGCCTGACGAGTCGCCCCAGTGTGAACCGGCTCTTGGAAATATATTTAACTGGGAAAAATTATGAAGTGTTTATATTGGATAGACCAGGACCATCTAAGTATCAGTTGGCAGACTTGTATAATTGGGCGCAAGCAACAGATATGACAGAGATATGGAGATGGATAAATCCAGAAAAAAAGAATGTATTCCTGCTGTTCTACATCCTATAAAACAGCATCTAGGATAGATTTGGCCTTCGAAGATTCAACAATGTTAAATGATATTATAGATGCAACATACCTACCAAGTGGTCTTTCGGATCATGCCCCCCTGTTGGTATCAATACGCATCCCTACCTCTAGAAATGTAGCATTGTGGAGACTATTCCCACAGTGGGTGGAATACCCAGAGATAGCAGAAAAGATGGTAACCATAATAAAGCAATACTGGGAAAGTAACGAGGGATCATCCTCAGCAGATATAGTTTGGGATGCAAGGACAAAATATTTCAAATAGTGAATAAAAAACAAAAAACTAAGGTATTGGAGTTGCAAATACAGGTAGAGAATAGTAAGGAAAAGTATAGTCAAGACTCAAGTACCGGTAATTTTGATGTAATGATGTATACACAACGAGAATTGCCACTACATATGGAAGAAATAACAAGGTTGGAACTGCAAAGGAAGAGACAAAACATTTTTGAACAAGGTGATAAAAGTGGGAAATTCCTAGTGGGACTGGCACAGCAACAATATAAGGCTACAATTATAGCAGAAAAAGAAACATTAGAGGGACAGAGAGTAAAAGAACCAGAAGAGATTTTTTTTTTTTGGTGAATACTATAGTAGGTTATATGCCTCCCCTTTCCCCTCCGATTTCCACCCAGGGGTCATGACCGAACTGTTGGACCGGGTGGCCCTCGGGTGGCTCTCAGACAGGGAGAGAGGGGCATTGATGGATCCAATAACAAGCGAAGAAATAAGTAAGTTTATAAAAACTTTTTCGGGAGAAAAAGCACCAGGCCCGGATGGAATTCCTATTGAATTTTACCAACAATATGAAGCTCTATTGGCTCCAAAATTAGCAATAGTATATACAAGTGGATTAATGAAAGGGATACTGCCAGATTTGATGAGACAGGCACATATAACATTAATATAAAAAGAAGGAAAGGAACCAGAATTATGTTCATCATATAGACCGATAGCTTTATTGAACACAGATTTTAAAATATTAACAAAAATACTGACATTACGATTACAGCCAATATTACAGACTATTATAGATTCAGACCAGACAGGGTTTATGCCACAAAGAACTACAGATGTAAACCTACGAAGACTATTTACAAATATACATGCCTACCATATGTGTGAAGGAACAAGAACTGTGGCCTCCCTAGATATAGAGATACGGTGGAATGGCCTTTTTTATGGGAGGTACTCAGGAGAATGAGATTTCCAGTAACATTCATAAAATGGATACAAACAATATATAGACAACCTATGTCAGCAATTAAACTAGGGGGAAAGTTGTCATCCTTTTTTCAATTGTATAGAGGTACAAGACAAGGTTGCCCTCTCTCTCCGGCATTCTTTTCAGTGGCAATAGAGCCAGCGGCAGAGGCTCTGAGAACTTCACGTGACATTCAAGGACTTCGAATAGAAGGAGCTGTGGTGGCTCAACGTGATTGGCACTGCGCTGACAAGCCGTTCACCTCTGCAGCCAAGGGTTCGGATACCGGTCTCGGCTGTGAATTGAGTTTGGTGGTCTCAGCCCGGCTCCCGGTGGGTGTGCTATGCAAGGTATGCCTGTGCTTAGTACGCCCACCCCCCCCCCCCCACAAAAACCACCACACTTGCACGCACACGAAATTGGTTTAACACGCACGCACATTGGCCATGCGGTCTCCTAAAAATAAAAGAGAGGCGAAGGACCTACGGGGCTGGCTGGGTGGGCTAGACCCCCTCACTTCTTCATAGGGGGAGTCCCTCTGCCCCGTTGGGGTCCCGTTGGGCCCCAGTCGGGCTCCCAAGTGGAGCAGGTAGGGTGGGGTGAGTGGGAGGCCCCCCCTCACACCCACCATTGCCACCGGGGGCATGGAGAAGGATGGCGATTGCCTCCGGGGGGAGGGTCTGCCTACTCCCAACTCCTGCAGTCCGGCTCCTCTCTATCGAGTTCACGCACAAAATACACTTTAAAAAAAAAAAAAAAAGGACTTCGAATAGGAGGGCTAGAGGAGAGGGTAGCCCTGTATGCAGATACTATGCTATTATTTTTAAAAGATGCAGGGACATCACTGAAGGGAGTTTTCAGGAGTTACAGGACTTAAAGTGAACTGGGATAAATCTCTGTTATTTGCTATTGATCAGGGTGCGCGGGATATGGCGACTCCAAATCTTCCATTAAAATGGGTAACAGAGTTTACATTTTTAGGTATAATAATATCACGCCAAGCTGAGGAATTTAAAAAGCTAAATTTAGATCCAGTGCTACAAGAGTATAAGAAAAAATTTAAGATATGGGAAACGCTTCCTCTGTCTCTTCTGGGACGCATTAATCTAATAAAAATGAAGATTCTTCTCAGACTGTTATATCTGTTTCGAAATTCACCACAATGGTTACCCAAAAGTTTTTTTTACACAGTTACATGGTGTTTTATCTTCATTTATATGGAAAAACAAAATAACCAGAATAAAACTAAAAACACTTATGCGCCCAGTGGAACAGGGGGGGTTAGCATTCCCGGACCTACATAAATATTACCTGGCAACTCAGTTGGTGACAGTAAAGAGATGGCTGAACCCAGACGGATACGACCCCGCTACAATGGTGGAGGCAGCAGGGGTCCAGTCGTTGGAGGCACTGCAGGCATTACCATTTCGAGGGTTGAAATGTAGACGAGATTTAACCCCATCAATGATAACAACAGTTATGCCCCGTACACACGATCACTTTTTGTGATGAAAAAAAATGTAATTTTCCTTCATGAAAAAAAATGACATTTTTCAAACTTCATTTTAAAAAATGACGTTGCGTACACACCATCATTTTTGGAAAATGATGAACAAAGTGACGGCACTCTAAAGGGGAAGTTCTATTTGCCTCGAGGCTGCTTTTAGCTGGTTACTTGTTAGTAAAAGACGATTCCTGCTTTTTTGTCTGTTACAGCGTGATGAATGTGCTTACTCCATTATGAATGGTAGTTTTACCTCCCGTCTCCTAACTTGCTTCTGGGCATGTGCGGGTTTAAAACGTCATTTTTTACGTAGTTTTGCCCACACACGATCATTTTTTATGACACAAAAAATGACATTTTAAAAAATGACATAAAAAATTCGAGCATGTTCGAATTTTTTTTTGGTCATTTTTCAGAAGACATAAAATGACATTTTGCCCACACACAATCATTTTAAATGACATTTTTAAAAATGTCATTTTTTTTCATCACAAAAAGTGATCGTGTGTACGGGGCATTAGGGCATGGAAGGCAGGTATAGCAGGAGAGAGTAATCTAAAAACAGATATATCTCCAAATACTCCATTATGGAGAAATCCGGAGTTGGCACATTTGAGTTCCATTTAGGATCCCAGAGCATGGACAAAATTTGAAGTAAAAAAATATCTCAAGTAATACATGAAGGAAAAATATCCTCATTTGTGGAGATGAGGGAAAAATGGAATGTGCCGGAGAATTTTTTTTTCCGGCATATGCAGCTGGTCCATGCCGTGGTAGCTCAATTTCCGGATGGAGTTCCACAATTAATGGAGACAGGTTTAGAACAATTGGTGAGGAAGAAAAAAGAAAAAGGGTGGATCTCAATTTTTTACGACCATTTAGTAAAAATAGATGCATCAGATATGAACAAGCTATGCGAGTGCTGGTTGAGAGACGATCCAAAATTGTCACTGGAAAACTGGGGGGAAATATATAAATTTCCATTCCAGATCTAAGGCCGCGTACACACGAGGAGACAAATCCGATGAAAACGGTCCGACGGACCGTTTTCATCGGACATGTCTCCTGGGATGTTTTGGTCTGATGTGTGTACACACGATCAAACCAAAATGCCCGCGGACAGACAGCGCGGTGACATTGCCGCCGCGACTTCCGCAAACCAGGAAGTAAAATGCTTCCACGCATGCGTCGAATCCATTCGACGCATGCGGGAGATTTCGGTCCGCTGGTTAGGCAGACCAGAAGACATGTCGGAGCATGCTTTAAAATTTGTCTGCTGGAAAAACCTGTCTGCTCGCCCGTACACACGATAGATATTGTCTGCTGAAACCGTTTCCAGCAGATAAATTTGATCGTGTGTACGCGGCCTAAAACTTTTGTCTGCTGGAAACCTGTCTGCTAGGCCGTACACATGATCGGATATGTCCGCTGAAACTGGTCTGCGGACCAGTTTCAGAAGATATGTTCGATCGTGTGTACGCGGTCTTAGTCTCTCTCCGAGACAAACTAATTCAATTTAAGATAACACATAGATGTTACTATACACCATATAAATTATTTAAGATATTTCCATCAAACCCTCAAAATTGCTGGAGATGTGCAGGTATTCCCGGGAATTTTATACATATATTTTGGACCTGTCCGAAGATAAGGTGGTTTTGGAGAGAGGTTTTGAGAGTAATTAATGAGGTGACGTTAATACAACTTGATATGGAGGTGGGAATTTGCTTGCTAGGACTTGTGGGAGAAATTGTGGCCCCTACAGAAAAGAAAATACAGGCAGGTCTTCTACTTTTCTATGCAAGAAAGGTCATAGTGGTAAATTGGAAAAGAGTAGAACCCCCCTCGGTGGCACAATGGAAAAACTTGATAAATAACAATTTGTCACTGTATATGACATATCATAATAGAGGAAATGGGGAGAAGTATACAAAAATATGGGCATTATGGATAGAGAATGGGACAACAGCTTCAGGGTAGGGCGGAACTATAGTAAGGGTAGGATGGAAGAAGAGGGTAAATGGCAAAAGGATGTGAGGTATGTAATGAAATGATTTTGTTAATGTGATTTTAAGATGCTGATAAATGAAATGTGAAATGAATATTTGATATGAAAAGGAAAATTTAATAAAGAGATTTAAAAAAAAAAAGTGTTCATAACTTTTTTTACTCGCTATACACAGTATCTTGAAAAAGTATTCATACCCCTTGAAATTTTCCACATTTTGTCAAAAACGTAAATGGATTTTATGTGATAAACCAACACAAAGTGGCACATAATTGTGAAGATGAAGGAAAATGATAAATGGTTTTCAGGATTTTTTACAAATATCTTAAAAGTGTGGAGTGCATTTGTATTCAGTCAAGACTTTGTAGAACCTCCTTTCACTGCAATTACAGCTGCAAGTCATTTTGGGGATGTCTCTACCAGCTTTGCACATCTACAGAGTGACATGTTTGCCCATTCTTCTTTGAAAAATAGCTCAAGCTCTGTCAGATTGGATGGAGAGCATTTGTGAACAGCAATTTTTAAGTCTTGTCACAGATTCTTAATTGGATTTAGGTCTGGACTTTGACTGGGCCATTCTAACACATGAATATGATTTGATCTAAACCATTTCATTGTAGCTCTGGCTGTATGTTTAGTGTTGTTGTCCTTCTAAAAGGTGAACCTCCGCCCAGTCTCAAGTCTTTTGCAGACTCTATCAGGTTTTCTTCTAAGATTGCATCTTCCCATCAACCCTGACCTGGTCCCCTGTCCCTGCTGAAAAAAAGCATGCTCACAACATGATGCTTTCACCACCATGTTTCACGGTGGGGGTGGTGTGTTCAAACGTGCAATGGTAGTTTTCCGCCACACGTGTTTTGCTTTTAGGCCAAAAGTTCAATTTTGGTCTCATCTGACCAGAGCACCTTCTCCCACATGTTTGCTGTGTCCCCCAAATTGCACTCTTGCAAACTGCAAACGGAACCTCTTATGGCTTTCTTTCCACAATGACTTTCTTCTTGCTGATCCCCCACCTGAGCTATGGATCTCTGCAGCTCCTTCAGAGTTACCATGGGCCTCTTGGCTGCTTCTCTGATTAATGCTCTCCTTGCCCAGCCTGTCAGTTTAGGTGGACAGCCATGTCTTGGTAGGTTTGTAGTTGTGCCATACTCTTTCCATTTTTGGATGATGAATTGAACACTGCTCCATGAGATGTTCAAAGCTTGGGATATTTTTGTATAACCTAACCCTGCTTTAAACTTCTCCACAACTTTATTGCTGTCCTGTCTGGTGTATTCCTTGGTCTTCATGATGCTGTTTGTGCCCTAAGGTTCTCTAACAAATCTCTGAGGGTTTCACAGAACAGCTGTATTTAAACTGATATTAAATTACACCCAGGTGGACTCTATTTACTAAATAGGTGACTTCTGAGGCCAATTGGTTTCACTAGATTTTAGTTTCGGGTATTATCGGTAACCCGTTTTAAAATATTCTGATGGTTAAAAAAACGATAGAAAAAAACGAACGTGGGGAAATCCATCGGTCAAAAATCCACGCATGCTCAGAATCAAGTCGACGCATGCTCGGAAGCATTGAACTTCATTTTTCTCTGCACGTCATTGTGTTTTACGTCACTGTGTTGGACACAATGGGATTTTTAACTGATGGTGTGTAGGCAAGACTGATGAAAGTCAGCTTCATCGGATATCTGATGAAAAAAATCCATCGGCCCGTTTTCATCGGATGAACCGATCGTGTGTACGTGGCATAACTGTTTCAATGTTACTATTATCATATTTATTATTTATTCCAAAATTCCAGTTTTACTGTGGTCACGTGGATCGCAAAGATAGCATTTGAAAGTCCCTTTCACCTCCCCCCAGGCTGCGAATTGAGCACCGCGGCTTCCAAATTAAAAAGAAGATACATAGAGAAACGGCTTACATGTGGCATTTAGTGCTGAGTTTGTTGTGGGCAGCTGGCCAGTAAATGAGGCCTGGAACTTATGGACACAAGGCCTGACCCCCTCCAGCTAAGGCTAGCGTTGCCTAGCAACCAAATGACCAGAGATTTCCCACTGGCCCCTCCGCTCGGAGCCTTCACATTCCATAGCCTGCAGACTCCTTTAATCAATTCTCCCTCTTCAATACATGATTAGATATTTGTGGGACATTTTTTTCCGCTAATCTTGTTTTAACAAATATTTCTCCCCGTTCTCTGCCACTGAAGAAATGTAATTATGTAGGCGTTTGGAAGACGGCCTACAGAAAATTAATTTAAAAAATGTGGAACTTCGCTTCAATTAAAAAATAGGATAGTGTTTTACAATGAGGATCTGCTGGAATAACCAATTTCTGACCTTCTTTCCTGTAACCAGAGGGCAGCAAATATGCAATTCAGCGGTACCTGACTCCCAGATAACGTTGGGGTATTTTAGATACATGGTTTTGTTTGATTGCCAGAATTTACTGGCGATCTGCTGGCCTTAATTCCCCTCCCCCAGTGTATAGGGGCAATATAACATTTTGCACTACAGACATACCCCGCTTTAAGTACACTCACTTTACATACACTCGCGAGTAAGGACATACCCGTGAGTGTATGTAAAGTGCCTTACGAGTACTGTACAGACATTTTGCAGGCGCAGAAAAAGGAGCTGAAGCTCAGAGAGCATAGCCCGCCCTGTTTCAGTGTGCCCCTGACACCCCCACTGCAGCCCCTGAGACCTCAACTACAGCTCCTAACAGCCCCTTGACCCCCCACTACACCCTATAAGTGAAAAAATGTATTGTTTCACTTTAAGTACATTTTCATTTTACATACATGCTCTGGTCCCATTGTGTACTTAAAAGTGGGGTATGCCTGTATTAGGTGCAGGGGACACATTTTTAACTACAAATGTGCCCAAAATACACGTCATATAACAAGAGCAGGCGTGAGAGCAATGGGGGTGTGCATAGTAATCAATGGCTTCACAGCCGTGCGCGCACTGCGCATGCCTGTGCCGCACTGCGCATCGTGATTGGCCGAGCAATCAGCTGGGACCTGTGACATGTACCAGATGATTCCTGAGAGGGAGGGGGGAACGGTGACCTTCCTTCCAGTGGAAGGAAGTTTTTTTTAGAGGGTTTCCACTCCCCCCCCCCAAAGAAAAATTACATGCCAAATGTGGCATGTCAGGGGGTTACCTTCCCTTAAAGCAGAAGTTCCATATTTGGGTGGAACACCGCTTTAAGAACCATAAAGGGTAAAGCAGTCAATGCTAATGTAACATTGGCCATACATTTAGGTCTCTTGTGCATGGGGAACCTAAGCCTGTTCGATGTAATTTTCAACGTTCTAGCCCAGGTGCTGCATTAATCAAACAATAACAAATAAAAATTCCCAGCTCAGCTTACCAGCCAGCCTGCAACAAACTGAATTGTCCTGTCTAACAGTTTGCGTTAAAAACAGGGGTTTCATTTGTACATATTTGCAAATACATGCATAAGCTGCAGAGGCCACGACAAGGCACACCAGTAATATCTGCAGTCCTAAATTTTAAGAGCATCTATAGTTGGAGCGCATAAATATTAATGGATAGATTTAGGGCAGGTTTGACTGGAGGGAGCCTACTCCTCCTTAACCGCTTCAATACTAGGCTTTTATACCACCTCCATACCGGGCCTATTCTGACACTTCTCTCCTACATGTAATAATCATCATTCTTTTGCTAGAAAATTACACAGTACCCCCAAACATTATATATGGTTTTTTTAGCAGACACCCTAGGGAATAAAATGACGGTCATTCCAAAGTTTTATCTTGCACGGTATTTACGCAATTATTTTTCAAACGCCTTTTTTTTGTAAAAAAAATTGTTTTATGAATTAAAAAAATAACAAAACACTAAAGTTAGCCCAATTTTTTTGTATTATGTGAAAGATTATGTTACACCGAGTAAATAGAGACCCAACATGTCACGCTTTAATTATGCGCACACTCATGGAATGGCGCCAAACTTCGGTACTTAAAAATCGCCATAGGCAACGCTTTATTTATTTTTTACAGGTTACAGTTTAGATTTACAGAGGAGATCTAGTGCTAGATTAGTTGCTGGCACTCTAACGCACGCGGCGATACCTCACATGTGTGGTTTAAACGGCGTTTACATATGTCGGCGGGACTTGTGTGTGCGTTCGCTTCTGCACGCGAGCTATCGGGGACAGGGGCGTTTTAATTTTTTTTTTATCTTTTATTATTTTTTTTTACTTATATTTTATATATTTTTACACTTTTTTTCATTTTTTTTTTTTTCCACTTTTATTCCTATTACAAGGAATGTAAACATCCCTTGTAATAGGAAATGTGTGTGACAGGTCCTCTTTATGGAGAGATGTGGGGTCAATAAGACCTCACATCTCACCTCCAGGCTGGAAACCATGAGATCGGTGAAAAAAAATTCACCGATCTCATGAATGGTGACTTACAGCCGCAATTGCGGATTTGTTTACATACAGGGACCCGGGCGTGACGTCATCAGATCGCGCCCGGGTCCTCCGACGGTCATAGAGATGACTGGTGACCATCTGGTCACCAGTCATCTCTATGCTTCCTGCTGCCGCCGACGATTCGTTCTCCGGGCCCCCGAAGGTACAGGTAAGCCCGGAGAAGCACCGGATGGCGGCGGGAGGGGGGGGATGTCCCCTTCCGCGGCCTGTAAGAACGATCAAGCGGCGGAACCGCCGCTATGATCGTTCTTACATTGTGCAGAATCGCCGGCTGAAGAAGAGGATATCTGGATGATGCCTCTGGCTGCAGGCATCATCCAGATATTCGCCTGCAATACCCAGGCCGTCAATTGACGGCCACTTAGGATGGTAAATCCCATCCCAGGCCGTCAATTGTATATGGCTGGGTATTGAAGTGGTTAAGAGCACAGGGGCAGACAAGACACCCAAAAAATAGCACAATGGCAGCGAAGGTGTCCTCCTCACCAAATAACTAGTGATGTCGCGAACATAAAATTTTGCATCCGCGAACGGCGAATGCGAACTTCCGCAAATGTTCGTGAACGAGCGAACCGGGCAAACCGCCATAGACTTCAATGGGCAGGCGAATTTTAAAACCCACAGGGACTCTTTCTGGCCACAATAGTGATGGAAAAGTTGTTTCAAGGGGGCTAACACCTGGACTGTAGGGATGAGCCGAACATACCCACATTCGGTTCGCACCAGAACGTTCGAACAGACCGCGGGTTCGCGCGAACATTTAGAACCCCATTGAATGGGACTCGAATGTTCAAATTCAAAAACGATCATTTTAAAGACCAATATTCAATTCAATGTTGGAAAACGTCTTTCAGAACCCGGGTCTTGCCCCAGGGAACATGTATCAATGGAAAAAACGTTTTAAAAACTGTCGTTCTTTCTGGAGCAGCGATTTTAATGATGCTTAAAGTGAAAAAAAAAATAGAAAAATTCCTTTAAATATCACACCTGCTGGGTGTCTATAGTAGTGGCACGTGTTCAGGGCTGGTGCAAGGATTTTTTTTTTTTTTTAAAGGTGTTTATTTTAGCTTTTTTATATATAAAGAATACAAACAAACAAAAGGCGGCAAAGGCGAAACCTTATTTTGCCGCCCCCTTGGCTCCTTCCCTGACCCCACCCCCTTTGTGCTTGCCCTGACCTTTTTAATGGCTGCTCAAAAACAAAATAAAAATACCTTAAAAGTTGCTGCTTTCTCCACAAACCAAACTTCTCCTGCAATCCTCACTCCCAGCACCCTGCCATCCTGCTCCCAGCAATCCTCACTTCCAGCACCATGCCATCCTGCTCCCAGCAATCCTCACTCCCTGCACCCTGCCATCCTGCTCCCAGCAATCCTCACTTCCAGCACCATGCCATCCTGCTCCCAGCAATCCTCACTTCCAGCACCATGCCATCCTGCTCCCAGCAATCCTCACTTCCAGCACCATGCCATCCTGCTCCCAGCAATCCTCACTTCCAGCACCATGCCATCCTGCTCCCAGCAATCCTCACTTCCAGCACCATGCCATCCTGCTCCCAGCAATCCTCACTTCCAGCACCATGCCATCCTGCTCCCAGCAATCCTCACTTCCAGCACCATGCCATCCTGCTCCCAGCAATCCTCACTTCCAGCACCCTGCCATTCCTGCTCCCAGCAATCCTCACTTCCAGCACCATGCCATCCTGCTCCCAGCAATCCTCACTTCCAGCACCATGCCATCCTGCTCCCAGCAATCCTCACTTCCAGCACCCTGCCATTTCTGCTCCCAGCAATCCTCACTTCCAGCACCCTGCCATTCCTGCTCCCAGCAATCCTCACTCCCAGCACCCTGCCATCCTGCTCCCAGCAATCCTCACTTCCAGCACCATGCCATCCTGCTCCCAGCAATCCTCACTTCCAGCACCATGCCATCCTGCTCCCAGCAATCCTCACTTCCAGCACCATGCCATCCTGCTCCCAGCAATCCTCACTTCCAGCACCCTGCCATTCCTGCTCCCAGCAATCCTCACTTCCAGCACCATGCCATCCTGCTCCCAGCAATCCTCACTTCCAGCAACCTGCCATTCCTGCTCACAGCAATCCTCACTTCCAGCACCCTGCCATTCCTGCTCCCAGCAATCCTCACTTCCAGCACCATGCCATCCTGCTCCCAGCAATCCTCACTTCCAGCACCCTGCCATTTCTGCTCCCAGCAATCCTCACTTCCAGCACCCTGCCATTCCTGCTCCCAGCAATCCTCACTTCCAGCACCATGCCATCCTGCTGCCAGTAATCCTCACTTCCAGCACCCTGCCATTCCTGTCCCAGCAATCCTCACTTCCAGCACCCTGCCATTCCTGCTCCCAGCAATCCTCACTTCCAGCACCCTGCCATCCTGCTCCCAGCAATCCTCACTTCCAGCACCCTGCCATTCCTGCTCCCAGCAATCCTCACTTCCAGCACCATGCCATCCTGCTCCCAGCAATCCTCACTTCCAGCACCCTGCCATTCCTTCTCCCAGCAATCCTCACTTCCAGCACCCTGCCATTCCTGCCCCCAGCAATCCTCACTTTCAGCACCCTGCCATTTCTACTCCCAGCAATCCTCACTTCCAGCACCATGCCACCCTGCTCCCAGCAATCCTCACGTCCAGCACCATGCCATCCTGCTCCCAGCAATCCTCACTTCCAGCACCATGCCATTCCTGCTCCCAGCAATCCTCACTTCCAGCACCATGCCATCCTGCTCCCAGCAATCCTCACTTCCAGCACCCTGCCATTCCTGCTCCCAGCAATCCTCACTTCCAGCACCCTGCCATTCCTGCTCCCAGAAATCCTCACTTCCATCACCCTGCCATTCCTGCTCACAGCAATCCTCACTCCCAGCACCCTGCCATCCCACCTCCCAATATCCTGCCATCACTTAGCCCAGCCTGCCACCTCTGTGACATGTGACAGCTAACGCGTTTAGGTGCTATTAAACAGCACACACGCATTAACAGCGACTGTGTTTAGGTGCAAATAAATAGCACACGTGCAGTTACAGCAAATGCATTTAGTTGCTATTAAACAGCACACACGCAGTTACAGCGACTGCGTTTATATGCAATTAAATAGCCCACGCGCATTAACAGCGACTGCGTTTAGGTGCAAATAAATAGCACACGTGCAGTTACAGCAAATGCATTTAGTTGCTATTAAACAGCACACGCGCAGTTACAGCGACTGCGTTTATGTGCAATTAAATAGCCCACGCGCATTAACAGCGACTGCGTTTAGGTGCAAATAAATAGCACACGTGCAGTTACAGCAAATGCATTTAGTTGCTATTAAACAGAACACTCGCAGTTACAGCGACTGCGTTTATGTGCAATTAAATAGCCCACACGCATTAACAGCAACTGCGTTTAGGTGCAAATAAATAGCACACGTGCAGTAACAGCTATGCAGTAAACACTATGCAGGCAATACAACACGTTAGAGCACTGCATCAAGCACAATCTCTTGCCTGACAAATACTAATAGCAGATCTAGCTAAGCTATACAGTGTTTAAATATATGTACAACTCCTAAGGATGTATATATATTCTCTACACACTGTAAATTTAACTAAACTGACTAGCCCTCCTGCTCTATCTATCCATCTATCTATTTTTCTATCTATCTGGTAGAAAAGACACTGTGGGCCAGATTCAGGAACACTTGCGCTGGAGTATTTCGATGTGCGCCGCGTAACTGTGATGATGCGCCGTCGTTTCTATGTGCCCGTACCCACCAAACTAGATGCGCCCAATAACGGGTCATTTGCGACTGGCGGAACGTTCCGACGCCAGAGTATCGTCAGCGCTTAATTTCGTTGGGCGCATCAGTCGCGCCTATTGATTTCCCCTGCAAATATGCAAATGAGGGATTTTTCACAATTCACGAACGGATTAGCACCATACGCTGGCTACATGCGCCGCGCGTATCTCGTCCGTCCGGCGCAAAGTTATTTCTACAAAAGGCTGCTTTATCTTTACTCCAGATGGCCACAGGTCAGCAGGAGAGCAGCTACAGCAGCGTTACCGACGATAAGAGCTAGCTGAGCACCCCCACTTGCAGGACAACACCTCTGTCCATGCTTGTCTGTCAAATTTTACAGCCATGGAGGAAGACATCATAGGTCTCCATAGCCGAGATGACGGCTGACAGCTCCTGGCCATTAAAGTTCAGCTTTCTCCTGTGTGTTTGCGGGGAACGGGAGCAGCCATCTCAAAACAAAAGTAACATCACTGCGGGGAGGGGGAGCAGGATATACTTTAGTGCCGAAATGGCGCTTCTACGGGCGCATTTAAACGCCCAACGGAAGGCATTGCGCTGACGTTTCCCGTGAAGTGGTGCCGACGGAAGTTGTGAGCATGCGCACAAAGGGGGCGAGTGGAGCCGCACTCACTGCGCATGCTCCGTGGTTGATGCGCTGAACGTAAGCCTCTGCGCTGGGCTCCGCCCATCATTTACATATGATCACACCCACTTCCACTTGCGTCGGGTTACGCCAGCGCATTATCGTTACTCTGGCGCAAATTTACGCGCAACTGCTATGTGAATTACAGGACTTGCGCTGAAAGGGTCTTCAGAGTAACGTAAATGAGAAGCGTTACTCTGGAGCAAAGATGCTCTCATCTACCTGAATCTGGCCCTGTGTCTCTATCTATCTCTCTCTCTCTAACTGTCTGACTGATCTCTTTAACAAAGCCGGAACACACTACACGAGGACACCTTGCAGGCTGCCTTTTATAGTGTGGGGCAGGTAATAAACCCCCTGAGCCATAATTGGCCAAAGCCACCCTGTCTTTGGCCAATTATTGTTCTTCGTTTTTTGCGCATTGTGATTGGCCAAGCATGCAGGGTCATGGTGCATGCTTGACCAATCATCAGCACGCAATGCTGCAGTGAATTATGGGCCGTTTTGTTTCACTCGAACATTGCCGCGAACGATCGTTTTTGTTCTAATTCGTCGAATGCGCGAACGGACGATGTTCGAGTCGAACATACGTTCGTTTCGAATGCGAAGCTCATCCCTACTGGACTGTGGCATGCCGGAGGGGGATCCATGGCAAAACTCCCATGAAAAATTACGTAGTTGACGCAGAGTCTGGTTTTAATCCATAAAGTGCATAAATCACCTAACATTCCTAAATTGTTTGGAATAACGTGCTTTAAAACATCAGGTATGATGTTGTATCAATCAGGTAGTGTAAGGATTAGGGTTACAGATAGAGTTAGGGTTACAGGCAGGGTTAGGGTTACAGATAGAGTTAGGGTTAGGGTTACCGATAGGGTTAGGGTTACAGACAGGGTTAGGGTTAGGGTTACAGATAGGGTTAGGGTTACAGATAGGGTTAAGGTTAGTGTTACAGATAGGGTTAGGGATACAGACAGGGTTAGGGTTAGGGTTACAGACAGGGTTAGGGTAAGGCCTCGTACACACGATCAAATCTGTCTGCTGGAAACGGTCGGCCCGACCGTCCCAGCAGAAAGATTCGACCGTGTGTACGGGCGAGGAGACGGATTTGGCCACCCGACAGATTTCAAAGCATGCTTTGAAATCTGTCGGCTGGGAACCCGTCCGCCCGACATGTCTGCTGGTTAGTATGCTAACCAGCAGACATGTCTTCTCGCACACGCGCCGAATGATTTTGACGCATGCGCGGAAGTGTTTTACTTCCTGGTGCGGTGACGTGGCGGCGTCAACGTCACCGCCACGTCACCGACACGTCTGCTGGCGGGGATTTTGGTTTGCTCGTGTGTACACGCGAGCAAACCAAAATGCCAGCAGACAGATCTGTTCAAATCGGTCGGTCCGACCGATTTGAACAGATAGATTGCCTCATGTGTACGAGGCCTTAGGGTTCACAGTGACAGACCAAACTCTGACAGACCAAACTCCCCGTTTAACGCACCACAAACAACCGCAAACAGTCAATTTGCACAACCGCAAACTCCCCATTTACACAAGGTTGAATACCAAATATATGAATGGTGGCACTGGACAAGTGGGCACAGTATACACTGTGAGCCTGACACACACTGGCAGAAAACTGACTACTATTCTCTATTGCAGTCAAAATTGTGTTTTTTTTTTTAATGTTATCTACTGTGCCAACAAATATATGAGTGGTGGCACTGGACAAGTGGGCACAGTATACGCTGTGAGCCTGACACACACACGCTGGCAGGCAGATTACAGGGGGAAAAAAAAGCAGACTGATGTACTAGCCCTATACAGGCTCTCAGTATATTAGGAAGAGCGGATCTAGTCAAGCTAAACTCAATACAGTGTATAAATATATATACAACACCTGGGATGCATATATACTGTATCCTCTACACACTGTGGGCCGGATTCAGAAAGACTTTACTTTGGCCATGTGTATATCAATGTATAATGTACTATGTTTGCATAATGTTTTGTGGGGTCGGGCCACTGCGAAGGGATGGCGTGTTCGCGGCCCCTTCCCGGTCTCCCGCCCCATGACTTGTATTATTACATTTCTTTTTGGTCATTTCTCATTCATCCTTTCTCTTTTGTCTGATCGGCTACTTAAGAGATGTCACTACAACATTTTTCCTACCGTTTTCCTCCTTTTCCTCCTTCACCTCTCTCCTTTTTCTTGGTCTCTCCTACTGTACTCACTCATCTCTAGCACATTCTTCTTTTTTTTATTTACCATGTTTTCTGCTTATCCGTTGTACTTTGCACTGTTCTCTCGTATCAAACATTGTTAAAAATGGAGTTATGTATTCACATTTCTTCTGTGTAATGCCTTTTGATTTTCTCCTAATAAAACATTTTATAAAAAAAAAAAAAAAGAAAGACTTTACTCCGGCATATAAAAAGATAGATGCATCATTTACGTGGGGTCACGGCTCATTTCAATACTACACGCCCACCTCCTTCCTATTTTGAATTACGCAGGCTTACGCCGGACCAGATATGCTACGCTGTCGTAACTTAGGGAGCAAGTTCTTTCTAAATACTGTACCTGCCGCTCTAAGTTACAGCGGTGTAGTGTATCTGAGATATGCTACGCCCACCTAAACATAGGCGATTCTTTTTGAATCTGGCCCTGTAACTCTAACTGACTAGCCTACTTGCTCTATCTAACTAGAAAAAATTACACACTCTCTCTCTCTCTCTGTCTCTCTCTGTAAACCACGCAACACTGGTGGACTAGCCCTAAAAAGATGCTGTCCTTACAGCAGAGATCAGAAGAGTCTTTTAGGACTGGAGTGGACACTCAATACACTGGCCTAGCTATCGATTTCCCTATTAAATTAGCAGCAGCTACACAGCCCTCCTCTCACTAAGACTGCAGCTTCCGAATGTATCTAAAATGGATGCTGTACAGGAGGTGGGAGGGTCAGGGAGGGAGGGTATACTGCTGATTGGCTGGAATGTGTCTGCTGACTATGTGGTACAGGGTCAAAGTTTGCTCAATGATGACGAATAGGGGGCGGTTCGAACATCGCATATGTTCGCACACGGCGGCGAACGCGAACAAGCGATGTTCGTCGGGAACTATTCGCCCGCGAACAGTTCTTTATATCTCTACAAATAACCAACTGTACAAAGAAACAGCAACTGCCCCAACCTATAACTGGCCTTAACAGAAAGGAGCAGAAAAAAGGGCGACGCATGGCAAACAAAAACAAAGAAATATTCCCAGCTCAGCTTAACAGCCAGACTGCAACAAACCGAATTGTCCTGTCTAACTGTTCACGTTAAAACCTTATCATTTATAGATTTAGGACTGCAGATAATACTGGGGTACCTTGTCGTAGCCTCTGCAGCTTACGCATGTATTTGCAAATGTGTGCTATATAAACTCCTGTTTTTAATGTAAACTGTTAGCCAAGACAATTCGGTGTGTTGCAGGCTGGTTGGTAAGTTGAACTGGGACTTTTTCCTTGTTTTTGTTTGACATGCATTGCCCTATCATGTACTTTTTGCTGTTAAGATTGGGGCAGTTGCCGTTTGTCCAGGTGCTGTGTACAGTCTTTCGCAGACATGTATCTTGCTGTATGCCACCTCGGCAACATTAGTATAGCATAGAAGGTGCATACGCCCATATACTATGCTCATGTTTACAAATATGGGGAGTATAGCCATGCACAGCCATATCCATCAGCAAGGTACATTGGTGTGCCATAATGAATAAAAAAAGTTCAGCATTGCACCAATGAATATATCATGCTTTGCAACATGTTACTGCAAGGCAATAGAAAAAATTATCCCTAAGCAT
The DNA here is from genome assembly GCA_029574335.1 of Rana kukunoris. NCBI lineage: Eukaryota > Metazoa > Chordata > Amphibia > Anura > Ranidae > Rana > Rana kukunoris. Next base: position 46,748,908 of record CM056049.1, on the reverse strand, counting down.
TGATTTAGCTGTTCGGTTAAGATATAACTCTTCGGTAAAAGAATAGTGAAATCCCAACCCTGAGCTGCTTTTAAATGTATCCATACTGTGGGGTGCCCCCCCATAGGGCACGAGTTAAATGCTCATTTTACTAGGAGGGAAATGAATAAGTACAAATACTTACCTAATTCTTTTCTCCTGCAGGCCTCTTCCTTTTTGTGTGACTGGTCCTTCGGAAGACTCTTCTGGCTCAATGGTGTTGCATAGTTCTCTATTGTCATCACAATGCAGGACACAGGAGGATGGCATAGAACTGCCCATATCTAGGCGCGTCAGACAGTGGAAGAGAGTGTTGGCTCCCTAGGGAGCAAGGCCAAGGTAAGTATTTGCACTTATTCCTTCCTTCCAGCTGAACAAGCCTTTATCCCATGCAGAGTTGGGGGATGCCTACATTTAAAAGTAGCCTGGAGTTGGGCTATAAGCATTTAGTTCAGCCAGGTTAAAGGGGTAATTCCCCCAAAAACCTTTTTTTAACATTTATTCAGGCTCGTTATGTCAAGGGGAATCATTTTTTTTTTTTTTAGAAATGAAGCCGTACTTGCCGTTTTACAGATGCATCGTCTCCGTCGCTTCCGGGTATGATCGTCTGGTCTGGGCGTGCCTATTTGATTGACAGGCTTCCGACGGTCGCATACATCGCGTCACGAGTAGCCGAAAGAAGCCGAGCGACGGTGCGGCTCTATACTGCGCCTGCGCACCGTCGTTCGGCTACTTTCGGAAAATCGTGACACGATGTATGCGACCGTCGGAAGCCTGTCAATCAAATAGGCACGCCTATAGTCGGAGCCCATACCCGGAAGCGTCGGAGACGATGCATCTGTAAAACGGTAAGTACGGCTTCATTTCTAAAAAAAAAAAAACTGATTCCCCTTGACATAACGAGCCTGAATAAATGTTAAAAAAAAGGTTTTTGGGGGAACTACCCCTTTAAGTGTAGCGCCCCCTTTACTTTCAGTGCGGGCACTAGTTTAAATTTAGCAAGAATGGGAGAGTTACCTTGCTCCCATTCACACAATAGTTAGATGGTGACCCCTGTTATTTCAGAAGTGTTCTCTGGGCCAGTCTGCACTCTAGGGATGTGTCATCATCCCTGGTCAGCAGTTGATGACAGAGGGGTTTCTGACAGAGCAAGCTTTCCCCAGCAGCCAATTGGAGGAGTTTTCCCTTGCGGGGCATGCTGGGAGGGATATATCTGTGACAGGTGTCATGTGCTCAAGGCAGTTCTTCAGGGTGTGCGCATCCATGGACCCCGCCAGCGTGGCCCACCTGGCCAAACTCACAGGCTATGCTGGACCTCAACCGGAGGTCAGAGGGACCCCAGTACTCTACTGGGTTCCCAGTTCTTTTAAAGGGGGTCCCAGGCTAGGTGCCGTACGATTAGGTGATCGGCTTGAGGAGAACCCGGAGGCAGGTTGTCCAACAGGGCTTGAATGAACCAATCGGGGATCTGGTGACTGGGATGCTGACAGGTACACTTTGCTGTCACGGGGACCCATGACCCATTGCTGTCCGGGGACCCATGCTAAAGGAAATTTACTGAGAGGATTCACTCCGTTCACCCATCCAACTTATTAAAGTAATTGGCCGGTTACAAGGGCCCTAGGGCCAGGTCTGAGATAGAGAGACCTGTTCCTCCCAGCGATCCGAAGTGACACCTCGGCTGCCAGGTTAGTGTGGGAAACCTGCCCGTGGGTACTTTATACACTCCACTCGTGGAGACAAGTTCAACTATTGCTATTGTCAAGGGCAGGCCTGCCATATTCACATCCAGGCCTGATACCACAAGGTTCTCTTATTCTTCCTTCATCAATTTTCCTTTCACTAAACTGAAGATGATGTTTGCCTTGTTGGCTGCAAAATAAAAAAAAAGGCATTGAAGGAAACTTTATTGACTGTCTGGACATTCGCTCATCACTCCACCACTGGCATTTCACCCCTAGACATCACCAGGGTAACTTGGTGTGCCAATTCCAGTAATTAACCAGCGGCTCCTTTGGGGGTAGCGCTACATAAGGTAGAGGTTAAGGATATGAGGCCTTGGTTAGCATTTTTCACTTATTTTTGGTGCAACAAATATTAACTTTACTGGTTCGTTTTTTTTTTTAATTCATTAAAGTAATTTTTTCCCAAAAATTTGCATTTGAAAGACCGCTGCGCAAATGTAGTGCGACATATCGCAACAATTCTCTAGGGTCGCTACTAAAAAAAAACATATATATAATGTTTGGGGGTTCTAAGTAATTTTCTAGCAAAAAAATAATTATTTTAGATTTTAACTTGAAAAGAGCTGTCAGAAAAAGGTTTGGTGTTTCAGTGGTCAAAAGTTCCTAATTTACATACAGAAGTCTATTCCTTTGATGTAAAAGTCAAATTGATACAATGTTTACTTAACATTCCACTGATAGAATGTTTTCAAAACTTGGCAGACTGCCCAGACTTGACTGATTGCCCAGACTTTGACTTTTGGCTGAGAGCAGAGAGAAAATTCTTTGCATACCAAAGTGCAGAGAGAAAATTCTTTGCATACCAAAGATCTGTGAAACCCTGTGTCAAGATCGCAACGGGAAAAAGATTGTGATAACGATTCTTGACGATTAATCGTGCAGCTCTACTTAGAAGTATACTGATGGAATTTCTCACTGCCTTACCTGACTAGCAATAATTACATTCTATTGTTCTTGTTAATTTTTAGCAACTGTCTGTCAACTGAGAATAATGTCTGTCTCGGGTGCTGAGATAACCACAGACTTTATTCTCTATGGTTGGTCCCAGTATTTGTATGATGATTACAAAGGAGACTGGAGGAAGAAAATGCCAACCAGCACTGAGGAGCTCAAAACTCCATTGGTCTGTGTCTGATGTCTCTAATGCTATGAAAGAATTTGATGGGGAACTACTATGGTGGAATTTGACAAGGAACTATTATGGTGGGATTTGGAGGACAATGAATGAAGGACATCAATAAAGAACTACTATGGGGGAGTTTGATGAGGACCTACTATGGAGGACATCAATGAGTAACTGCTATGGAGAAATTTGATAAAGACCTACTATGGAGGACATCAACAAGGAACTACTTTGGAGAAATTTGATGAGGACCTACCTTGGAGGACATCAATGAAGAACTACTATGGAGGAATTTGATGAGGGCCTACTTTGGAGGACATCAATGAGGAACTACTGTGGAGGAATTTGATGGGAGGTTGAGTGGAATTCAAGGTTTGTAATTACACCACACTCAACCTGTAAGTAACTACTATGGGCCAGATTCAGGTAGAGTTAGGCTGGAGTATCAGTGATACTCCAGCCTAACTGTCACTTTAAGCCGGCGTTTTTGTTTTCTGTAACCAGAAAACAAGAAACGCCGGGTTGGAGTTCCGATGCGATCGGCGCAATTGAATTTCGCCATCGCATCGCAACTTTAATTTAAAAATGGCGCCGGGGGCGTTCCCGCTGATTTACGCTGAAAAAATATGTTAATCAGCGGGAATCGGCAATTCACGATCGTATTCGGGCGCGACGCAGTGACTTTCCGACGTTTCCGTAAGCGATACACGGCGTAAAGATAAAGCAGCCCCCTAGTGGAGTATCCTATGTTAAGTATAGCCGTCGTCATCGCGTCGAAAAAAATAAATCGCGTTGCTTGCGTAAAACGTCCATGAATGGGGATTTGACGTCATTGACGTTTACTGACAGAATTTGGAGCATGCGCACTGGGATGCATTGACAGTCGACGCATGCGCAGTACGTTCGCCGCGGGATCGCGCTTAGTTTAAATAATACACGCCCCGTACCCGCCCAATTTGAATTCCGCCGGCTCATTTTCGATACGCTGCCGCAACTTTAAGAGCAAGTGCTTCATGAATAACAGCACTTGCTCCTAAAATTTCGCCAGCGTAACGTAAATGAGAAACGTTACTCCAGAGCAAAGATGCTCCAATCTACCTGAATCTGGCCCTATGGAGAAATTTGATAAGGACCTACTATGGAGGACATCAACAAGGAACTACTACAAGGGTCTACTATGGAGGACATCAACAAGGAACCACTATGGAGAAATTTGATGAGGACCTACCTTGGAGGACATAAAGGAGGAACTACTATGGAGGAATTTGATGGGAGGTTGAGTGGAATTCAAGGTTTGTAATTACACCACACTCACCCTGTGAGTAACTACTATGGAGAAATTTGATAAGGACCTACTATGGAGGACATCAACAAGGAACTACTATGGAGAAATTTGATGAGGACCTACCTTGGAGGACATCAATGAAGAACTACTATGGAGAAATTTTCTAAGGGCCTACTTTGGAGGACATCAATGAGAAACTATTGTGGATAAATTTGATGGAAGGTTGAGCGGAATTCAAGGTTTGTGATTACACCACACTCACCCTGTGAGAAACTACTATGGAGAAATTTGATGGAGGACATCAACAAGGAACTACTATGGAGAAATTTGATAAGGACCTACCTTGGAGGACATCAATGAAGAACTACTATGGAGAAATTGGATAAGGACCTACTATGGAGGACATCAACAAAGAACTACTATGGTGGACATCAACAAGGAACTACTATGGGAAATTCGATGAGGACCTACCTTGGAGGACATCAATGAAGAACTACTATGGAAGAATTTGGTGAAGGCTTACTTTGGAGCACATCAACAAGGAACTCCTATGGAGGAATTTCATGGGAGGTTGAGTGGAATTCAAGGTTTGTGATTACACCACACTCACCCTGTGATACGTATCTCGTTGCTACAGGCTTCAGGCTAATTCTTCATTTGGTGCTTTCAAACAACAAGGCCTTTGCTTTATATTCATTATCTCTTGTGAGTAGCAAGCTTACATGACCGGCTACAGCCTGCCATATTATTAACGTTCATCCCACCTCACAATATTTCACTCGTTCCTTCAATTAAAAAAAGCCAACGCTCTATTAACCTTTTGCCTTTTTTAACATTATTTATTACATCATGGGACAGTGACTGTAAACTGTGTGATAGAAAGGCATATATTATCCAGTTGAATGCCATCTTAAAGATAAAGTGTTCATTTTTCCTCCTAAAAAAAGACTTGATGTTTCATCAAATCTGTGACCTCTGAGGCACCTCGTAATATCTTTGTTACAAGTGGAGAACGGGAGATATTAGAAGCTCAGAGCAGCGCTGAAAGCTTTCAAAAATTAGTGCTGGGACACCGTGTGCTGGTAGATGGTCACCTGTATGTTTATCACCTTCATAACCTGGGTTATTATTTGTCTATGATGCTGGAGTCTTTCTGGTCAGAAAGCTTTCATCTTTATTTGTAATTATTTATACTTAAGAGGATAGCTATTGAAAGCAAAGGGGAACTATTGGACCCAATTTACTAAAAGCAAGTGCATACGAATAAGGAGGAATTGCTGTGAAGATACTGTAATTGGTAGGCTTAAAATGTGGGTTTGCATTAGCCTGTGAAAGTACACAGATTTAACAATGGCATTCTCCCTACTAATTTTATGCTCAGTTCATATGTTGTAATCCCTTTTTTGCAATGTTTATAAAACCAAATAATCCAAATTATTGTGTTTTATTTTATGCATTAAGAAATGTGTGTTAAAATTTAAATTTAAACTGTATGTATAGCCAAAACTTACATTTTTAGCTTTAGATAAAATTGGGAAGGGTTAAACCCGCTCAAAATCATTTTTATCAAGATCCATTTTTGTATCCACATGTCTCCTGATTTTTTTTTCTTTCCAGTTTTTCCTCTGCCAGCCGTTTAATGTTTTTTTCTCCACTGAACACCAATGTAAGAGGGCATTTTTTTCCACTGAACACCAATGTAAGAGGGCATTTCGCCACTAAACACTAATGTAAGAGGGCATTTCTCCACTGAACACCAATGTAAGAGGGCATTTCGCCACTGAACACCAATGTAAGAGGGCATTTCGCCACTGAACACCAATGTAAGAGGGCATTTCTCCACTGAACACCAATGTAAGAGGGCATTTCTCCACTGAACACCAATGTAAGAGGGCATTTTGCCACTGAACACCAATGTAAGAGGGCATTTCGCCACTGAACACCAATGTAAGAGGGCATTTCTCCACTGAACACCAATGTAAGAGGGCATTTCGCCACTGAACACCAATGTAAGAGGGCATTTCTCCACTGAACACCAATGTAAGAGGGCATTTCTCCACTGAACACCAATATAAGAGGGCATTTCTCCACTCAACACCAATGTAACAGGGCATTTCTCCACTGAACACCAATTTAAGAGGGCATTTCGCCACTGAACTCCAATGTAAGTAGGCATTTCTCCACTGAACACCAATATAAGAGGGCATTTCTCCACTCAACACCAATGTAACAGGGCATTTCTCCACCGAACACCAATTTAAGAGGGCATTTCGCCACTGAACACCAATGTAAGAGGGCATTTCTCCACTGAACACCAATGTAACAGGGCATTTCTCCACTGAACACCAATTTAAGAGGGAATTTCGCCACTGAACACCACTGTAACAGGACATTTCTCCACTGAACACCAATTTAAGAGGGAACTTCGCCACTGAACACCAATGTAAGGAGATATGTTTTCACTGACCACTAATGTAAAGAGCATTCTTCACACTGACCACTAATGTAGGTGATTCATTTTTCACTGAAGACTAGTTCACTAGATCTGCACATGTGAATCTAGGATTAGGGGCAGACTGACCATTTGTGCACTTGGTCAGTGCCCGATGGGCCCCATGCCACTAGAGGGCCCCATCAGGGTTGCCAGCCTCAGTAAAACCAGGGACAGTATGTATGTGTTTTTTGAAAAATCCCAAGATTATAGCTGCCTCGCCTCTCCAGTATCTTTTCAATGTGTGTATGTGTATTCTGTGTGTATGTATACTGTGTGTCTGTGTGTGTATACTGTGTGTGTGTGTGTATACTGTGTGGCCCCATAATCCATTGCCTATTGCCTGTGGGCCCCATAATCTCCTATTGCCTGGGGGCTCTATGAATTGTCAGTCCGCCCCTGTCTAGGATGGAAAAGGACCTAGGGTTCCTAGTAGATGATAGTCTCAGCAATGGCATGCAATGCCAAGCTGCTGCTAACAAAGCAAACAAAATATTGGCATGCATTAAAAAAAAGCGATAATTCTTCCGCTCTACAAGACTCTGGCCCGGCCGCACCTGGAGTATGCTGTCCAGTTCTTGGCACCAGTCCTCAGGAAGGATGTACTGGAAATGGAGAGAGTACAAAGAAGGACAACAAAGCTAATAAAGGGTCTGGAGGATATTAGTTATGAGGAAAGGTTGCGAGCACTGAACTTATTCTCTCTGGAGATGCTTAAGAAGGGATATGATTTCAATTTACAAATACCGTACTAGTCACCCCACAATAGGAATACATTTTTTTTGCAGAAGGGAGTATAACTAGACACGTGGCTACTTAAAATTAGAAGAAAATAGGCTTAAACTATACTATGTAGAGGGTTCTTTACTGTAAGAGCAACAATGATGTGGAATTCCCTTCAACAGGCGGTGGTCTCAGCGGGGGGCATCGATGGTTTCAAGAAACTTTTAGATAAGCGCCTGAACGAACACAACATACAGGGATATACAATGTAATACTGACATATAATCACACACATAGGTTGGACTTGATGTACTTGTGCCTTTTTTCAACCTCACCTACTATGTATTATGTAACTATGTGCAATCAGGGGAAACAAAATTTGTAGCTCGAGGCTCAGCAGATTTCTACAGGCCACTGCACCTGATTCAGGTTTACAGGGAGTGCAGAATTATTGGGCAAGTTGTATTTTGACCACATCATCCTCTTTATGCATGTTGTCTTACTCCAAGCTGTATAGGCTCGAAAGCCTACTACCAATTAAGCATATTAGGTGATGTGCATCTCTGTAATGAGAAGGGGTGTGGTCTAATGACATCAACACCCTATATTAGGTGTGCATAATTATTGGGCAACTTCCTTTCCTTTGGCAAAATGGGTCAAAAGAAGGACTTGACAGGCTCAGAAAAGTCAAAAATAGTGTGATATCTTGCAGAGGGATGCAGCACTCTTAAAATTGCAAAGCTTCTGAAGCGTGATCATCGAACAATCAAGCGTTTCATTCAAAATAGTCAACAGGGTCGCAAGAAGCGTGTGGAAAAACCAAGGCGCAAAATAACTGCCCATGAACTGAGAAAAGTCAAGCGTGCAGCTGCCAAGATGCCACTTGCCACCAGTTTGGCCATATTTCAGAGCTGCAACATCACTGGAGTGCCCAAAAGCACAAGGTGTGCAATACTCAGAGACATGGCCAAGGTAAGAAAGGCTGAAAGACGACCACCACTGAACAAGACACACAAGCTGAAACGTCAAGACTGGGCCAAGAAATATCTCAAGACTGATTTTTCTAAGGTTTTATGGACTGATGAAATGAGAGCGAGTCTTGATGGGCCAGATGGATGGGCCAGTGGCTGGATTGGTAAAGGGCAGAGAGCTCCAGTCCGCCTCAGACGCCAGCAAGGTGGAGGTGGAGTACTGGTTTGGGCTGGTATCATCAAAGATGAGCTTGTGGGGCCTTTTCGGGTTGAGGATGGAATCAAGCTCAACTCCCAGTCCTACTGCCAGTTTCTGGAAGACACCTTCTTCAAGCAGTGGTACAGGAAGAAGTCTGCATCCTTCAAGAAAAACATGATTTTCATGCAGGACAATGCTCCATCACACGCGTCCAAGTACTCCACAGCGTGGCTGGCAAGAAAGGGTATAAAAGAAGAAAAACTAATGACATGGCCTCCTTGTTCACCTGATCTGAACCCCATTGAGAACCTGTGGTCCATCATCAAATGTGAGATTTACAAGGAGGGAAAACAGTACACCTCTCTGAACAGTGTCTGGGAGGCTGCGGTTGCTGCTGCACGCAATGTTGATGGTGAACAGATCAAAACACTGACAGAATCCATGGATGGCAGGCTGCATGAGTGTCCTTGCAAAGAAAGGTGGCTATATTGGTCACTGATTTGTTTTTGTTTTGATTTTGAATGTCAGAAATGTATATTTGTGAATGTTGAGATGTTGTATTGGTTTCACTGGTAAAAATAAATAATTGAAATGGGTATATATTTGTTTTTTGTTAAGTTGCCTAATAATTATGCACAGTAATAGTCACCTGCACACACAGATATCCCCCTAAAATAGCTAAAACTAAAAACAAACTAAAAACTACTTCCAAAAATATTCAGCTTTGATATTAATGAGTTTTTTGGGTTCATTGAGAACATGGTTGTTGTTCAATAATAAAATTAATCTTTAAAAATAAAACTTGCCTAATAATTCTGCACTCCCTGTATATGTATCTAGGGCAGGGAAGGAGGTTTCCTTTAGTTCGTAGGTGTATGTACAAAGGATAGCTGTATTTTCTTAAATAAATACACATATCCTTAAATAAATCATCGGAGAGACATACCCCATCCCCTGTTGCTGAAACATATAGACTTACATTCATTTTCATTCACACAGAGGCAGATGACAAGCAAGCAGTCATAAACAGATGCCATGTATGTGCTTCATAATAAATGTTTATTTGTAAAATAGATTTTCTAAAAGCATAAAAATTCTATAAAACATACATTTATAAACCTGTAAAATGTAAAGTAAAAAATGAAAGTAAAATCAGCCAAAACCCATTATTGTTTTCTTTTCGGGTTTTCAAGGTTTTGTGCACGTCATAATAACAACTTTAAGCTTTCATATAGAAATATTTCCAAGAATCCTACCTTTAGCTGAGAGATGACTGCTTGCAATTTTCATAATACAACCATTTACACCACCCTGTCGCTCCACAAGTATAGATGCAATGCGTTTTACAGATGATTATCACCCTGAACACCTTGATAAATGTGTTGGGAAAGGTTCTGATGTTCTATTGATCTGTCAGAGAAGGGGCTAAGGTGGCCTAGAACCGTAGCAGGATATTGCAAGATTGAACGTCAAGTGAACTTGAAGTGGCCGGTTTAAGGTAGAAATGGTCCATTTAGGAGATGATTAGGTGTCCTCTAGGATATCTATGGCCATTTGACCAGTGCAGGGTCGCTGATTACAAAGAAGAATAATGACTGTTTTTGCAGCGTGCATTTTAGGAAGGGGGGCAGTTCAATTCAGTTGGGCTGCAGTGCGGAAAATTCAAGTTTGACATATATTTGCAATGTGCGGTCATTTGGTAAGATTGCTATTGATGTCTATAACGGCAACATCCTCCACAGCTCTGTACAAAGTGGAGATAATCAGGGTCTAAAAATAATATTATGCCATGCACCAAAATAAAAGGAACGTTAGGATTATAAACTTTGAGAATTTATTTTAGACGGTACAAGAGTAGATCTGCTGTACAACCGATCTCAGTACCAGACCAGTACGTAAAAATCAATCTCACTATCACATTTATATACCCCATATGTATGTCTCATATTATACTGGCCACACATAAGTACATTTTTTTCAACACAACAAAATCAGAATTTTCATTTGTACAGGTGAATATTCATTTTTTTTTCTTAAAGGGTTTTTTCATCTTAATGCATCCTATGCATTAGGGTAAAAAAACACCTTGCAGTGTTCGGCCTCCCGTTTTACTTACCTGAGCCCTGAATTTCTGTGGGCGCGATCATGTGTCGCTCTCTCCGCGGCTTATTGGCTCTTCATTGGATAGATTGATAGCAGCCATTGGCTCCCGCTGCTGTCAATCAAATCCAATGTTGCGGCCATGGGAGGGCAGGGCCGAGTCTATGGACACCGAGTGTATGACACAGGAGCGAGCCAGCAAGGTAACTCCCTCGGGAGATAGCTTCCCAGATGTCGGGAGGAGCTGCGAGAACCGCCGTGGGACCCCAGAAGAGGACAATCAGGTCCAATCTATGCAAAACTAACTGCACAGTGGAGGTAAGTATGACATGTTTGTTATTTAACCACTTGCCGACCGCCCACCGTCGTTCTACGTCGGCACTTTAAAGATGGATATCTCAGTAACGGCAGCAGCTGCTGCCACAACCGAGATATCCATCTCTATAGTGGGCGGTCGGTCAAACGATAATGGCGGTCTCCACGGCGGATTCACCGCGAGATCGCCATTATCGGTGGCGGGCGAGGGCCCCCCCACCCGCTGCGCTCCCGCGCCCTCCGCTTACCGGAGCCGTCGGTAGCGGCAGAGGCGATCGGGTCCTCTCCCGTGCTCAGTGGGGATGCGAGTGAGGGAAAAATTTTCCTCATCCGTCCCCGTAGCTCTGCTGGGCGGAAGTGACGTCAAAACGTCAGTCCCGCCCAGCGTCTTAAAGAGACATTTTTTTTTATGTCATTTGAAAAATTACATTTTACATTTTTTTTTTGCATTTAAGCCTAGATATGAGATCTGAGGTCTTTTTGACTCCAAATCTCATATTTAAGAGGACCTGTCATGCTTTTTTCTATTACAAGGGATGTTTACATTCCTTGTAATAGGAATAAAAGTGATAATTTTTTTATTTTTTTTTATTTTAGTGTTAAAAATTGGTAAAAAAAAATAAATAAATACGAAAACAAAAAACATTTTTTTAAATCGCCCCGTCCCGACGAGCTCGCACGCAGAAGCGTCCCTGGCCCTTTTATGGAAAGGGCCAGGGAATTTTTTTCAGTTTTTTGGTTCCATAGACTTCAATGGTTTAAAGATATGTATTCAAAAATGCAAAATGCACCTGCAATATGCAAACTGAAACCTCCATAGGTGTGAATCAGGCATAAAGCCTCGTACACACGTCCGGTTTTCCCGGCAGGAAAACTGTCAGGAGAGCTTTTAGCCGGGAAAACCAGACGTGTGTATGCTTCCTCGCAGTTTTCCCATCAGGAAAACAGCCGGGAATCCCAGTGGGAAAATAGATAACCTGCTCTCTATTTTCCCGTTGGGATTCCCAGCATTTTTTTTCCTGCCAGATCTACTACTTACCTATGGGAAACACTGCAAGGCAGTACCGATGGGGCATACACACGGCCAGGATTCCCGGCCAAAGGTCTATGGCAGTTTTCCTGCCGGGTTCTCAGCTTTCCTCTTGGTTTTCGACTTTTTACTGTCGAAAAAAAAAAGCGTGTGTACAGGGCTTGAGATAGGAGATGATTACTGGCTAGACCAGCAGGTGAAAATAAAGGAATGAAAACACTATAAAAACACACACAAAAAAAAAAAATGCAGCCACATCATTTTAAGAATTGGGCTTAAAGGGGTTGTAAAGGTAAATTTATTTTCCTAAATGGCTTCCTTTACCCTAGTGCAGTCCCCCTTTCACTTACCTCATCCTTCGATTTTGCTTTTAAATGTCCTTATTGCTTCTGAGAAATCCTCACTTCCTGTTCTTCTGTCTGTAACTCCACACAGTAATGCAAGGCTTTCTCCCTGGTGCAGGGTGTCGTGCTCGCCCTTTCCCTTGGACTACAGGAGAGTCTGGACACTCTCTACGTTGCAGATAGAGAAAGGTGCTGTGTGTTAGTGGGCGTCCTGGCTCTCCTGTAGTCCAAGGGAGGGGGCGAGCACGACACTCCACACCAGGGAGAAAGCCTTGCATTACGGTGTGGAGTTACAGACAGACAGAGGCTTTGCTGTGGGGTGCGGGGGGTGTGGTCCACACCCGGGTGACACCCACTAGAGGGGTTACACCCTCCCTACTCTCCTGAGGGTGAGGAAAGTCAAAGCCCTGGTAAAAAAAAATTACACTCCGCAGCCCGCTGAAACAACTTCTTCTCTTCTTGCTCCTCCCTACCCTACTGAGCCAGCCTGTCACATCTCACGCTAACACTGCAGACATGATGTGACATCACTCACTACACTCCACACACGGCGCGGCTGCACGCTGTGTGTGACGCTGCCCTCCTCTCCTCTCCAGTCTCCAGCTACCACCCGCGACCAGATTCGGAACAGCCGACAGGTGTGTGAGTACAGACAGTACAGGCGGGAGGGAAGGGTGACATTGAGCTTACGAGGGGGGGAGGGGTTGGTTGCCATGGTACCGAGACGCCACCTAAGAGCTGTGTGGGATGACTCTCAGTGTCTGGCGCCCTGACCCTGTGCTGTGCAAGTATGATAAGGAAAGGGGGGGTGCAAGGTGGACACAGCTATAGATACTATATATATGTCCAGCTGCCCCCCTCCCCCACCAAACCAGCTCACTCAGCTACTGAACTCTGCACCCTGCACCCACCTCCACTTTGCACCAATTCGTACCCTTTACCCACCTGCACTCTGCACCCTGTAACCACCTGCACCCTGTACCCACCTGCACCCTGTACCCACCTGCACTCTGCACCCTGTACCCACCTGCACTCTGCACCCTGCACCCTGTACCCACCTGCACTCTGAACCCTGCACCCACCTGCACTCTGCACCCTGTACCCACCTGCACCCTTTACCCACCTGCACCCTGTACCCACCTGCACCCTGTACCCACCTGTACTCTGCACCCTGTACCCACCTGCACTCTGCACCCTGTACCCACCTGCACTCTTTACCCTGTACCCACCTGCACTCTTCACCCTGTACCCACCTGCACTCTGCACCCTGTACCCACCTGCACTCTTCACCCTGTATACCCACCTGCACTTTGTACCCTGTACCCACCTGCACTCTGCATCCACCTGCACTCTGCACCCTGTACCCACCTGCTCCCTGTACCCACCTGCACTCTGCTCCCTGTACCCACCTGAGCTCTGCACCCTGTACCCACCTGAACGCTGCACCCTGCACCCACCTGAACTCTGCACTCTGTATGTAGCACCCTCATTTAATAACCCTTTAGGACCCTCCCACACCCAGTTTCTGTGGCATGCTCAACCCCCCCCCCCCCCCCACCCCCTACTTTGGGGAAAGGTGTGGAGCATGGTTGAGTTCCTGCACCTTTTCCCTGAGAAGACTGCCCTGGGTGACACTATCAATTAGCACTGCGGCAGGCCGGGGGGGGGAGGCGTAGACGTGAGAGGTGCGTAATGCCTGTTCTGCTGGGGGGGAGGGGGGTGACACAATTTTTTACCGCACCGTGTGACACCAACCCTAGTGACGCCACTGCAGAAAGAAGAACAGGAAGTGAGGATTTCTCAGAAGAAATTAGGACATTTAAAAGCAAAATGGAAGGATGAGGTAAGTGAAGGAGGACTGCACTAAGGTAAAGGAAGCTATTTAGGAAAAATATTTTCACCTTTACAACCCCCTTTAAGCCCAATTCTTAAAATGCAGTGGCTGAATTTGTTTTTTTGTGTTTTTATAGTATTTTTATTCCTTTATTTTCACCTGCTGGTCTAGCCAGTAACGCATCTCCTATCTCAAGCCCTCTACACATGCTCGGTTTTCTTGGCGGTAAAAAGTCACCCGAGAAAACCGAGGGGAAATCCGAGAACCCGCCAGGAAAACTGCCATAGAGCTTTGTCCGGGAATCCTGGCCATGTGTATGCCCCATCGGTACTGCCTCGCAGTGTTTTCCATAGGTAAGTAGTAGATCTGGTGAAAAAAACGCTCGGAATCCCAATGGGAAAATAGACAGCAGGTTTTCTATTTTCCCACTGTGATTCCCGGCTGTTTTCCTGATGGGAAAACTGTGAGGAAGCATACACACGTCTGGTTTTCCCGGCTAAAAGCTCTCCTGGCAGTTTTCCTGGAGGGAAAACTGGTTGTGTGTTTGAGGCCCCGTACACACGTACGAGAACCTCGACGGGCCAAACACATTGTTCCGCCCGTCGAGGTTCTCACCCGGCCATCGAAATCGTCAACCAAGCCGTCGGGAAAGGCGTCGAGCCATGGTTCTCGATGGACCATCGAGCAAATAGAGAACCTGCTCTCTATTTTGGCTCGACGGCTTTCTCGACGGGACGCTCGGCGAAAACGTACACATGACCGAGTATCTCGGCAGAATATGGATCCTAGCGAGCTTCTCGCTGGATTCTGCCGAGGTTCTCGGTCGTGTGTACGGGGCCTTAGGCTTTAGACCTCTTTCACACCGGGCGGATCAGTGATGATGACCCCCGCTGAGCCGGCGGATGACAGGGCGGTCCCTGCACACTGTGCCAGGACCGCCTTGTCTTTTCTCCGCACTCTAAGTAAAGGAGGACTGCACTAAGGTAAAGGAAGCTATTTAGGAAAACATTTTTTTTACCTTTACAACCCCTTTAATACTGCTTTAAGTACATAATTCCCAAAATATCTTGAAGGTGAGAACTGGTTTATGTTGAATCATTCATAAACATGACGTTTTATTGAATGTACCATCTATTATATAGTACAGGTATGTTTATATTTTCCAGCGTTGTTGTTGTCTGCACACGACGAGAAGGGAAAAAATTTGCACATTACGTTCTGATTCCACATCAAAGCAAAACAGTAGTCATCTATTTTTCATTCACACACAAATCAATACTCTATCAGGCGGCTTTGGGTTCCCCGAGGAATTTGTTCATATGGAAAGGTTCATATTATAAAAAGGTGTTTCTAATAGAATTCAGAAGATTGGTGAACAAAGATTCATAGGCTCTATATCATAAATGACACAGGGGAAAGAACAGACAGAGGGATCGTTGGAGCAAGAGGAGTCTTCTGCATACAAAACAAACTGCCGGCAATTTCATACACGGTCTGTGCATTCCAGGATGGTCATGTTCACCATGGTGATGGCAATAATTGCAATAGCGCAGATGATATTGTTCTACACTTGTCAGATCATTACTTGCAGGATATATATATACGTATGGCCAATGTGATGGTAAAGGGAATCTATAGTCTATTGGAATCTATTTGTGTCTGCAGCTTAAAGCGCCACTTAACTCCCTATTGTTTTCCTTTTTTCTTTTTAACCACTTCCCTACTGGGCATGTAAACCCCCTTCCTGACCAGGTGAAATTTCAGCTTGCGGCACTGCGTCGCTTTAACTGACAATTGCGCGGTCGTGCCATATGGCTCCCAAACAAAATTGGCGTCCTTTTTTCCCCACAAGTAGAGCTTTCTTTTGGTGGTATTTGGTCACCTCTGCGATTTTTATTTTCTGCGCTATAAACAAAAAAGGACGACAATTTTGAAAAAAAAATACAATATTTTTTACTTGTTGCTATAAAAAATAGCCCAATTTAAAAAAAAAATTCAGTTTAGGGCGATACGTATTCTTCTACATATTTTTGGTTAAAAAAAAAAAAAAAATCGCAATAAGCGACTGTTTTTTTTTTTTTTTTTCTTCGCCATCCTTCTCCATGCCCCTGGTGGCAATGGCGGGTGTGAAGGGGGGCCTCCCACTCACCCCGCCCTACCTGCTCCTCTTGGGAGCCCAACTGGGGCCCAACGGGACCCCAATGGGGCAGAGGGACTCCCCCTATGAGGGAGTGAGGGGGCCTAGCCCACCCAGCCAGCCCCGTAGGTCCTTCGCCTCTCTTTATTTTAAGAGACCGCATGGCCAAAGTGCATGTGTTTTAAACCAATTTTTTTGTGTGCGTGCAAGTGTGGTGGTTTTTTGTGGGGGGGGGGGGGTGGGCGTAGTAAGCACAGGCGTACCTTGCATAGCACACCCACCGGGAGCTGGGCTGAGACCACCAAACTCAATTCACATGTAGCCGAGACCGGGATGCGAACCCTTGGCTGCAGAGGTGAATGGCTTGTCAGCGCAGTGCCAATCACGTTGAGCCACCACAGCTCCCATAAGCGACTGGTTTGCGCAAAAGTTATAGCGCCTACAAAATAAGGGACAGAATTGTTATTTTTTATTATTTTTTTTTTTTACTAGTAATGGCGGCGATCTGCGATTTTTATTGCGACTGCGACGTTATGGCGGACATATCGGACACTTTTGACACATTTTTGGCACCATTCACATTTATACTGCAATCAGTGCTATAAATATGCACTAATTACTGTATAAATGTGACTGGCAGGGAAGGGGTTAACACTAGGGGGTGAGGAAGGGGTTAATGTGTTTCCTGCATTGTGTTCTAACTGTAGGGGGAGGGGGGGGTGACCGATCTGTGTCCCTATGTACTAGAAACACAGATCGGTATGCTCTCTCTATGACAGGACGCTGTCATTGTGAGAGCAGGCAATGAGAGATGATCTCATATGTTTACATATGAGATCATCTCTCATTGGCCCATCAGATCGCACCCCAAACGGCCACTCTGATTGGCCGTTCGTGATGATCTGTGATTGGCTGTGTCCAAGGGACACAGCCAGTACACAAGTTCCCCGCTGCGCGCTCTGGAGCGCGCGCTGGGAACGAGGAAAGGGGCTGCCGTGAAAACACGGCAGCCCGGAGATTTAGAGCCACCCTGCGGCCGTATATACTCGTACGGCCGTAGGGAAGTGGTTAATAAAATATATATGATGCCGGATTATCTTCAAAATACATACAGTATTCACTCATACGATGAATCCAGTGTTGTCCCACTGCTATCCGCTATTCCGGTTACATAGGTCCTGCGCCGCCATCTTGATGCCCTTCAGCTGGCAGCCTCTCCAGGGCTTAGACTTACCTCTGATTCCCCTCCTGACTCCTCTGTGTCCTGCATCCTTTTGGGATAGGTGAAATGAGTATTCAAGGAGGATGCAAGATCAGGAACACAGAATAAAAAAACACACACATTTGCGATTGCGGAAGGAGGGGGGGAGGGGATTGAAAGGAACAGACTAAATTTTTTGGAATTGATTTCTGGTTTAGTCCCTGAGCCCTGGTTCACACTGGGCTGCGGGAGTGAAGCAGTGCGAGTTCAGCTGAACTCGCACGATTTCACTCCCGCCCGGCAGTCCCGATTTCAGCCGCGATTTCAGAGACATCTGTGCAGGCTTCTGCACAGATGTCAATGTAAATCGCAGGCTGAAATCGCAAAAAGTAGTACAGAGACTACTTTTTGAAATCGGTGCAATGTCGCAGATGCAGCGTCGCACCGATTAGGACGGTGCCATTGCCGTCAATTTGAGGCAAAATCTGCCGTTTTGACATGCGATTTGACATGCCAAATCGCATCTCAAAACGCACCAGTGTGAACCAGGGCTTAGTCCCAGGGTCATCTAGGAGATACATATTCCTCCCAGTGTTTTAGTGTGCCCGAGAGGGGTAGGTGCAGGGTCCAACAGGTTTTCTGCATTCTGTACTTTCACTGCTGAACGCACAGAACCTTATATGCGGGTACCACTTGTCAAAGCCTTCATCCCCTTACAGTAAGGCAACCAGATTTTTAAAATGAAATCCGGGGACATATATTTTTTTCATTGGCAAATGATGAACTATTTTATACGCATATTTCCCTCAATTTATATATGCAGTCAGTGGTGTAGTATGCAGGGGCGTTGCTAGGTGCCACAGTGGAGTGGAGTGATGTGGGGTGACCTACCTGACACACATACCCTGACCTACGTGTGTGTATGTCAGTGTGCATGTCAGTGTGTGTATGTCAGTACACACACTGACATAACCTACATACACTGACCTGTCCTACATTCACTGACCTTTCCTGCATACACTGACCTGTGCTACATACACTGACCTGTCCTGCATACACTGACCTGTCCTACATACACTGACCTGTCCTACATACACTGACCTTTCCTGCATACACTGACCTGTCCTACATACACTGACCTTTCCTGCATACACTGACCTGTCCTACATACACTGACCTGTCCTACATACACTGACCTTTCCTGCATACACTGACCTGTCCTCCATACATTGACCTGTCCTACATACACTGACCTGTCCTGCATACACTGACCTGTCCTGCATACACTGACCTGCCTACATACACTGACCTGTCCTACATACACTGACCTGTCCTACATACACTGACCTGTCCTGCATACACTGACCTGTCCTACATACACTGACCTGTCCTACATACACTGACCTGTCCTACATACACTGACCTGTCCTGCATACACTGACCTGTCCTACATACACTGACCTGTCCTACATACACTGACCTGTCCTGCATACACTGACCTGTCCTACATACACTGACCTGTCCTACATACACTGACCTTTCCTGCATACACTGACCTGTCCTACATACACTGACCTGTCCTGCATACACTGACCTGTCCTGCATACACTGACCTGTCCTACATACACTGACCTTTCCTCCATACATTGACCTGTCCTACATACACTGACCTGTCCTGCATACACTGACCTGTCCTGCATACACTGACCTGTCCTACATACACTGACCTGTCCTACATACACTGACCTTTCCTGCATACACTGACCTGTCCTCCATACATTGACCTGTCCTACATACACTGACCTGTCCTGCATACACTGACCTGTCCTGCATACACTGACCTGCCTACATACACTGACCTGTCCTACATACACTGACCTGTCCTACATACACTGACCTGTCCTGCATACACTGACCTGTCCTACATACACTGACCTGTCCTGCATACACTGACCTGTCCTGCATACACTGACCTGTCCTACATACACTGACCTGTCCTACATACACTGACCTGTCCTGCATACACTGACCTGTCCTACATACACTGACCTGTCCTACATACACTGACCTGTCCTACATACACTGACCTGTCCTGCATACACTGACCTGTCCTACATACACTGACCTGTCCTGCATACACTGACCTGTCCTACATACACTGACCTGTCCTACATACACTGACCTTTCCTGCATACACTGACCTGTCCTACATACACTGACCTGTCCTGCATACACTGACCTGTCCTGCATACACTGACCTGTCCTACATACACTGACCTTTCCTCCATACATTGACCTGTCCTACATACACTGACCTGTCCTGCATACACTGACCTGTCCTGCATACACTGACCTGCCTACATACACTGACCTGTCCTACATACACTGACCTGTCCTACATACACTGACCTGTCCTGCATACACTGACCTGTCCTACATACACTGACCTGTCCTGCATACACTGACCTGTCCTGCATACACTGACCTGTCCTACATACACTGACCTGTCCTACATACACTGACCTGTCCTGCATACACTGACCTGTCCTACATACACTGACCTGTCCTACATACACTGACCTGTCCTGCATACACTGACCTGTCCTACATACACTGACCTGTCCTGCATACACTGAGCTGTCCGGAAATACACTGACCTGTCCTACATACCCTGACCTGTCCTACATACACTGACCTGTCCTGCATACACTGACCTGGCCTACATACACTGACATGTCTTACATACACTGTCCTGTCCTACATACACTGACATGTCTTACATACACTGACCTGTCCTACATACACTGACCTGTCCTGCATACACTGACCTGTCCTGCATACACTGTCCTGTCCTACATACACTGACATGTCTTACATACACTGTCCTGTCCTACATACACTGACATGTCTTACATACACTGACCTGTCCTACATACACTGACCTGTCCTGCATACACTGACCTGTCCTACATACACTGACCTGTCCTACATACACTGACCTGTCCTTCATACACTGATCTGTCCTACATACACTATACTATGTATACTGATCACTATACTAACTCACCTGATTCCTACACTGACCACTAAACTGACCTATCTGATTGCTATATTGACCACTACACTGACCTACTTGATTCCTATATTAACCAGCCCTCCTCCTTCCCCCCAGTCTCCGCACGTTCACAATCCCTGGGATCATCATGGATGGTCTTCAGTGTAAATTTACTCACTGCTGTGTTAGTGTCACCGCTGGAGCCTAAGCCAGGACTGCATCACAACTTATTTCTCATAGCGAAGCGGAAGAGCTCACAGTCTCCCAGACTGCACAGCGCAAGAGAAGCACTGCAGGTAACTTGCAGCCTGCCTCCCCTCTAAGTTTGGCCCCCGGGCAACCACCTCCTGGTCCCCCAACGCTACGCCACTGCCTCTACCTGCTTCCTTGTAGTCTCATGGACGCACTCATCAATGCCCATGACTAGTTGGGGACTTTAGTAATAATCTGTCACTACACACTGCAACTTGAATGTTTGCATTGGAAGGGGCGTGCTGAGCCTGCACCCACTCCACCAATCCAGTGTACCCCTGTTACCTCACTCCCAGTAACAGAATATGGTCCCTCCCGGACCTCATGCATGCTCTCACCTAAATCCTTCCTTCCCGAACCTTGACCAGGCCATAGAGCTCTGTGATACTAGTCTGCTCTCCGGTTACCATGGGAAATGGATTGCTAGGGCAGGAGCCAGAACGCTGACCCCCTCACTACCGGAGACCTGCTACCTTACCAGGTACCACGGTACCACGTCTAAGGACTGGATGCTTGTTCCTTCACTTGGTGACCCATAGCAACTACATTTCTCTTCCTTGCCTTGCCGAAGTAACATTTTGTAAGTCTTTGTTGTACGAGAATTTGCATATGCAAATGCAAAGGGGCTCTCTGGTACAAGGGGGGGGGACACTGATGCAAGGGGGAACACTTTGGTGTAAGGGGGGACACTCTGATGCAAAGGGGGCTCTCTAGTGCAAAGGGGGGACACTCTGATGCAAGGGGGGACACTCTGATGCAAGGGTGGCACTCTGATGTAAGGAGGACTCTCTGATGCAAGGGGGGACACTGAAGGGGAACACTAATGCAAGGGGGACTCTCTGCAAGAGGGATCTCTGATGCAAGGGGGGACTCTGATGGGTCTTACCGGACGTAATGGACACACTACGTCCGGTATCCATTACCTACCTTTTTCCATGTGTTGTCGTGTCCTATGCTGAATTTCGATTGAGTCCTATATTCTTGGATTTTCTGGTCCCTCAGGATTGATGCGATTCATCTCACATGTTTAAACATAATCGCACAGTATGATTTCCCTATCACGGGCCATGAAGGACGATATTTCATTTGCATACTCAGATCTGCTTTTTTCAACATAGAGCGGTCAATTTGGACTTTACAATCCTTACTGGTTCCTTTATTTATCAATTTATCATTTCTTACCATTTTTGTATATTGGAATTTTATAGATTTATTTTTACACTTTAGGTGTTTTACTTTAATTCACGTGCACTATTTATGTAGATATAGTTTTACGCTATATTTTTTCTAGCGCTGCATTCCTTGTTTTTTCATGCTTTATAATTGCACGCACTTGTGGAATGGCGACAAACTACGGTACCTAAAAATCTCCATAGGCGACGCTTTAAACTTTTTTTACGGTTACCAGGTTAGAGTTACAGAGGAGGTCTAGTACTAGAATTATTGCTCTCGCTCTGACAATTGCGGCGATACCTCACATGTTTTCATATGCGGGCGCGACTTCCGTATGCCTTTTCTTTGTTGCGCAGGCTCGCGGGGGAGGGGGGCACTTTAATTTTTTTTTTCTTATTTTTTTAATTTATTTGTCTAATATTAAATTGTGGTTTTTTTTTGTTTGTTTTACATTTTGATCACTTTTATTGCTGTCACAAGGAATGTAAACATCCCTTGTGACAGTAATAGGTGGTGACAGGTACTCTTTATGGAGGGATCGGGGGTCTAAAAGACCCCCAATCCCTTCTTTGCACTTCAAAGTATTCAGATCGCCGAAAACTGCGATTCTGAATACTGTGTACTTTTTTAAATCCGGCGCCATTGGCAGCCGAAAAACCCGGAAGTGACGTCATGATGTCGCTTCCGTGTTTACAATGCGGAGACTGAAACGGCTTTGACGTAAACGGCTTTGATTCAGTCAGCGCCTGGAGGTGGAGGAGCCAGAACGAAGATCGATTTTAGCCGCATCGGTTGTTATGTCTGGATAGCCAATCGCCGGCTCTTCACAACGGTACCGGGATAATGCCTGCAGCTGCAGGCATCATCCCAGTATAACCCTCAGTAGTCCATCGACGCCTGAGGCGGCGTACACACGACCGAGGTTCTCGCTGGAAACCAGCGAGAACCTCGCTGGAAGCTGCATTCCAGCGAGGACCTCGGTCCTGTGTACGCTCTCGGCGAGCTTCCCGTCGGGAAGCCCGTCGAGCAGAAATAGAGAGCACGCTCTCTATTTGCTCGACGGCCCGCCTGGATGAATGGCTGGTTGCCATTCCCGACGGGCGGGTCGCCGATTTCGACGGCCGGCAGGGAACCTCGACGGGCGGAACGATGTGTTCTGCCCGTCGAGGTTCTCTGCCGTGTGTACGGGGCCTTAGATGGAATTGCACTGTATGCAGTTGCTTGTTGGTGTTTGGAACCCACCAAAGATAGGCATTGTCAGAGACAGGCTTCATTTTTTTTTTTTTTATAATAATGAACCATTATTCTTTCAAGGGACTCAAAAGAATAATATATAACACAGGTAACTAGTTATTGGCAATGCCTATTTATTATTAAGATAATGTGTGGCCAGGAGTTCATCCTGTAGGAAACAATTTATACTTGCAGTGATGGCTTATGACTCAATATGATTGCTTGTACCTCTGACCTTAGTTAGTGGGCCCTACATATTGCCTGTGACCTTCACTTTGGCCCAGTGCTGGACTTTCTATTTCCGAGTGTTTTTGACCTTTTCTAGATGCTGCCTTGCACCTGAGTCCTACAATCATTGCTCCTGGAGGCAGTTTTCTGAATGAACTATCCTTGGCCTGTAGATTTTGCTGTTGTGTCTTTGTGACAGTGGCCTGAGTTTTCTCGTCTCCAGGGCTTCTGGCTTGTAAGGCACCAGCACAAGAAGCCCCAATAAGCATTCTAAATGTGTCTGTCACTCTCTCTACTCCTATGTCATAGCTGAACTGTTTTAATAAAGGGGCAAAACACCACAGAGCAGTATTGGGATCTAGTTTGACAGACAAACTCAATCATTAACCACTTAAGCCCCGGACCATATTGCTGGTCAACCGGGCCACTTTTACGATTCGGCACTGCGTCGCTTTAACTGACAATTGCGCGGTCGTGTGACGTGGCTCCCAAACAAAATTGGAGTCCTTTTTTTCCCACAAAAAGAGCTTTCATTTTGTGGTATTTGATCACCTCTGCGGTTTTTAGTTTTTGCGTTATAAACAAAAATAGAGCGACAATTTTGAAAAGAAAATAATATCTTTTTACTTTTTGCTATAATAAATATCCCCCAAAAATATATATACATTTTTTTTCCCTCAGTTTAGGCCGATACGTATTATTCTACATATTTTTCGTAAAAAAATCGCAATTAGCTTTTATTGATTAGTTTGCGCAAAAGTTATAGCGTTGATAGTTTTATGGCATTTTTCTTAATATTTTTTTTTACTAGTAATGGCGGCGATCAGCGATTTTTATCGGTACTGCGACCTAATTGCGGACAAATCGGACACGTTTGACACATTTTTGAGACCATTGGCATTTTTATAGCGATCAGTGCTATAAAAATGCATTGATTACGATAAAAATGCCACTGGCAGGGAATGGGTTAACACTAGTGGGTAAGGAAGGGGTTAAGTATGTTCCCTGGGTGTGTTCTAACTGAAGGGGGGTTGGGACTGACATAGGGAAATGACTGATTGCTGTTCATACATTGTATGAACAGACAATCAGGCATTTCTCCCGTTGACAGGACCAGGAGCTGTGTGTTTACACACACAGCTCCGGGTTCTCGCTCTGTAATGAGCGATCGCGGGTGCCTGGTGGTGATCGCGCCGGCCGGCCACACGCGTCGGGACCAGGGGCGAGCGGGGGGCACGCGCCCATATTGGCTGATTTGCGAGATGACGTAATATTACGTGATCTCGCCAGCCGAGCCGGCCTGCCTCCGTAAAACTGCGGCGGCTGGTCGGCAAGCGGTTAAAATAGTTGTAAAGAAGGGCAGCCTTTCGATATACAGTTACTGTATATTACTTACCAGTAGCAACTGCACTGCAGTTGGTCTGTGCTCTCTTGCAGCTGTCACTGGACCTTTATGTGTCTGACACTTCTGAGTGTGTCGGATGCCTATGTCTCTCCTTAGCATGCTGTGGCTCCCCTACATCACACGTGTGTCTCTGCAGCTCGGAAGAGGCTCTAAAATGATGTAATTACATTATTGCCACCCTTTCTGTAAAAAAAAAAAAAAAAAATAACGAGCCCAACCCTATCAGACATACTATTATTAGGCGTCCCAGTACCTATTATCAAAAGTACTGGGACGCCTGCCTTTATTATTATTATTATTATACATGATTTACATAGCGCCAACAGTTTACTATGTATAGGGGGGACAACACAATTACAGTACAGTTCAATACAAAAGGTACAGGAGGGCCCTGCTCATAAAGCTTACATTCTAAAGGGAGGGGGTGGTGGTACTAAAGGTAATAGCTGCAGAGAATGATTTGATGGGGAGGCTCGGGGACAGTTGTTAGGTGGGTGTAGGATAGGCTTCCCTGAACAAATGAGTATTCAGGGTACTCCTAAAGGTGGACAGGGTAGGGGCTTTACACACACATGAACTTTAATGGCATCCCAGTCTTAGTACGTAGGGTTCAATATTGAGTTGGCCCACCCTTTGCACCTATAACAGTTTCAACTCTTCTGGGAAGGCTGACCACAAGGTTTAGGAATATGTCTATGGGGATATTTGACCATTCTTCCAGAAGTGCATTTGTGAGGTCAGGCAATGTTGTGGACGAGAAGGCCTGGCTCACAATCTCTACTCTAATTCATCCCAAAGGTGTTTTATCACAGTTGTTCTCAACCTCAGTCCTCAAGTACCTCCAACCGTCCACGTTTTCAGGTTTTCCTTTACTTTGCACAGCTACTTTAAATCAATATCAATAACATTCCCATAGATACACTCCTAAACCGTTTGGACAGCCTTCCCAGAAGAATTAAAGCTGTTATAGCTGCAAAGGGTGTGCCAGCTCAATATTGAACCATACGGACGAAGACTGGAATGCCATTAAAGTTCATGTGTGTGTAAAGGCAGGTGTTCCAATACTTTTGGAAATATAGGCCCAGATTCACAGAGCGATTACGCCTGCGTAACAGGAGATGCGCGACGTAAGTCTAAATGTGCGCGTGCGTTTCGATGCACGACATCCCCAAAACGAGATACGCAAGAAATCTACTTTTTTTTGTCCCGCGTAATTTCGTTAGACAGGCGCATCCGTCCGCGCAAGACTGCGCTAGACAGCCCATTGATTTGCTAGTCAAATATGCTAATGAGGGACTTACGGGGATCCACAAAAGAACGTTGGGGCAGCGCAGGCTACGCAGTGTGCGCAACAGCAAAATGTCCTGTCTAAAATTAGACCATATAAAAGCTGGTCTAAATAGAGAAAAATCGTCTACATGTCAGATAAAGCAACACTGTTAGTGAGAAGCTCAGCAGTCACACGTGTTGCACAACAATCTGTATGCCAACATGCCAGGGGCATCGTCGCGCATAGCTATACTACTGACTTTAGATGAGCAAAGAAGGAGGAGGGCATGGAGGATGGCACGGGAGAGGATATACCGCACACTCATAGACCTCTTTGGCATGAGTGATTCTGAGGTGTATCGCATCTTCAGATTCACCCCTCATGCCATCCTGGAATTAACCACAACCTTGCAGGAGGACATCACCAGCCCAACACAACGCTCACATGCAGTGCAGCCACTGGTCAAGGTCATGGCAACACTCCATTTCCTTGCCAGTGGCTCTTTTCAGCGTACAAGTGGAGTGGTGGCTGGGATGTCACAATCCTCCATGAGCAGATGTGTGCACCAGGTTGTCCCTGCAATCCTCAGACGCAGGGCCAACCAAATCATCAAACCCACCACTGAGGAGCTACGGCTGAAGGCAATGACAGATATCTACAGAATTGCCAGATTCCCACGCACCGTGTGGGGCCATTGATTGCACACATGTGGTACTCCAGCCCCCCCAGGAGACAGAGCACATGTACCGCAATCGGAAGCATAGGCATTCCATCAACGTACAGGTGATAGTCGATGCCCAAGGCCTCATATGGCACGTCCGTGCCAAACACCCAGGGTCCAGCCATGACAGCTACATATACAATCAGAGCCCCATCCGAATGGAATTAGATCAGAACGTGTATGGGGATACCTGGCTGGTTGGTGAGTGACATGGGTGGCAGGCATGACTGCCCCCCCCCCCATGATGCACACATCACAAGGGGCACATGCATGACTAACATCCTCCTGTCTTTTCCCTTACAGGTGACTCTGCATATCCACTGGGACCCCATCTCATGACGGAACCCCCAAACCCCAGGAGAGGAAAGATACAATCAAGCCCACGCCCAAACACGTGCAGTGGTGGAGCGCACCTTTGGCCTCCTGAAGTCACGTTTCCGATGCCTGGATAAGTCTGGGGGTACCCTCTTGTATTCCCCAAACTTCGTGTGTCATATCATCGGTGCCTGTTGCCTGCTGCACAACTTCGCACTGAGAAAGGGCCTGCAGATTGACCTACGTGATGACCTGACCCCTGAACCAGACAATCCCCCCCAACCGAGGATACCCTGTCTTCTGAGGGAAGGGCAGCCAGGAGACAGCTCACATTGGGCATCTTTGCATGTTAAACACACACATTAATCATGGCACAATGAGAATGCATGCATGCACACCACTGTGGTCCCTAGCACACACACCCCACATCCTCATCAAATTGGATTGGCACCAGTCCACCATGCAGGACTTGTGAGCAGCAACGCCAGGCCAAGGCTCCAATTATGTCACTGTACATTCATACACCATTCACACGGACCTGGGGATCACTTCTCCCTGGTCCTGGGGAACCCTTCTCCACCAAAATTGAGGGTGACACCCCTTTTCCGGCAGGAATGTCACCCCCACATTCAAATAGCATTCACAACCCAAAAAAAAAAAATTACCAGCAAAATCAAAAACATTCCAGCCCAAAAAAAAAAGGGCCAAAAAAAAGGGGAAAACAAATTAGTGCCCTTGACATGAGCCACGCCTAGGGCGCCCCCGGCCACGGCCCCGGCTCCTCAGGGGAGACTCATGGGGAGGGGGGGAAACCGGGGAAGGAGGAGCAGCCCCTGGTCTCTGCCCACCTGGCGGCCTGCCCTCCAAGGCCACGGCTATTCTGTCCAGGGCAGCACCTAGTGTTGCCGTGTTGGCCTGGATAGCCTGGGTAAGGGCCCTCACATCCTGCCCAAAGCCTGCTGATGTAGTCTGCAGGTCGTTAAGGCAGTTTGTGAAAGCCCGGGAGTGGCAGTCCAGGTTCCCAAGCGTATCCTTGATGGAGGACAGGCTCTCCTCCATCCGCACCAATGTCTGGCTGACCTGTCCCAGATGGCGGGTCTGGAGGAACTGGTCCCTTCTCAGAGTGGCGGGCAGGAGATCAGCCACCCCCCCTGGTCTTCTGGGTCGCCTTCCTGCCTCCAGCTGATGCTTGTGGCCGGGGAGAAGGAGAGGCCCTTGGGAGGGGAGCCATGTTGGGGGAGGAGGGGGGGGCTCCCCCTTAGGGATGGCTGGCTGCTGCCAGCCAGAGGGGAACAGTCCTCCAACAAAAATAGTCCAGTGCCTGACATGGACTCCTCCTCCTCCACAACCTCCTCCTCTTCAACCTCCTCCGCGGACTCCGGCCTTGTCGGGGGGGCCTCATTAGGCTGCTGTCCTGGGGTTGGTGCGGTCAGGCCAGATGGCCCAGCACCCTCCTGCACATCTGTGGATGACACAAAACATTCACAGGTTGGAGGATCCACACACTTGCCACATATTCCCTTTCACCCCCACCTGGCATCACGCCTTTATGACTTGAGTCATAGCCGGGCAGGCCCTCCACTTCTTGCCTATGAAAGGTCTGGGCCACCGCACGCTCCTCCGCTGTCAGCCTAACAGGGCATGGTGTGCCCCCTCCTGTGCCCCTGGCATGGGAAAGCATTCTGGCCATCTTCTTTTTGACCAGACGCCGGAGGTCATTAATCTTTTTCTCAATCCCAGACCGGTTCCGTGTCTCCCCCTCCCCCGCTGAATTCACCTGGTCAGTGATGATGTCCAAAATCTCTCTCCTCCTGGCCGGGTGGTGTTGGCACTGTCCGGGCCGTGGAGGAAACGCCCATAATCGCTAATGGCCCGGGCAAGAATTTGTTTCTCCCTCAAAGAAAAATTGAATTTTCTCTTCCTCTCAGTCATACTCTGACCAAAAATCACTCCCAGTCAACAAAAAACACTCACAAAAACAAGCACGACCAATCAAGCAAGAAAACAAACAAACAGAAAAATACCAAACAAAATATCTCACAAACACTTAGCAAAAAACACTCACAAAAACAAACACGACCAATCAAGCAAGAAAACAAACAAACAGAAAAATATCAAACAAAATATCTCACAAACACTTATCAAAAATCACTTTCAAAGGTCTTCAAACACAAACACTAGATCACACAGTACACAAATCTGACAAATACAAATCACAACGCAACTAACAACGGAACAAAAGCACCTTGCTGTATAGGGAGGGATACAAAGGGATGTACTTTTGCAATGGAAGTGTGTTTGTGTGTGTCTATTTATGCTGTCTGCGTAGTTCATGATTTTGCCCTAGTCCATTTCCAATTTCACTGATTGCGCCGTTCCCGAGTTGTGAGCATGCGCATAGAGGTGCTGACATGGTCTGCTTCAAGCGCGCATGCGCGAGTCGGCCGGCCCTTCATTTGCATGGGGTCACGGCTCATTTCAATGTAACACGCCCACGTCCTTCCCAATTTGTATTACTCCGCCTTACGCCTCTGAAATAACGTTACGCAGGCGCTATTTTCTGCGTAAAAGCGCAGAGAATAGGGTGATTGCGCGGCTACATTGCGCAAGTCTAACGTAAAGGCGGTGCGCTACGCCGGTCCAATAATGTGCAGATGTACCTGAATCTGGCCCATAGTGTATACTGCTCTTTACATTTTCATTCAAGAGATTATTCCCATCACACATTAATGGGATTCATCACCCCTGTAACAATGTGTTTTAAGTGAATGCTTGTTGTGGTGGATTCCATTTGCATTTATTTAACAATAGGTTGAATTCAAAGAATCTGCTTTAATTTTCTCTAATAAGCTAACCATAAACAGATTGAAGTTAAAAACTGATGCTGAATCAACCAAAATTCGAACTGCCGATGACCCTGTCAGAACCACCTGGCTTACCACTGCTGATCAATGATTGTATGCCATTTGCTGCAGTCACTGTTTGGGTATTTAGGCAGCCCTGGGTGCTGTGGCTGCCTGAACACAATAGCCAATACTAGAGATTCCTATTGCCTTTCTCTTGGTCAACCCACAGACTGAATGGAGGAAACCTAGTTGTATAAATAAAAAAGTCAGTGCTACTACCCATACAACACATAGCAGAGCTTCCGGGTGCTTGACTCAAAGTTGCTGGCTGAGTAAAGTAATGTAGGAAAAATGATCCTCACTCCGGTTGTTGCGCTTTAAAAAATCTTAATTTTTATTGAAAAGCCACAGTGAATAAACACTATAAGGTTATAAGGCTATAAGGCCTTAGTGATAGGCATGTGCAAAAGTGAAAAATGAAAAACTCGCCAACTGGTTTCATCTGCGTTTGTTCACTGTGGCTTGTCAATAAAATCTACGATTTTTTAAAGAGTGCGGATCATTTTTCCTACAGAAATCTATTTGTGTATGACAAGCATTCCCTTCAGGCCTACAGTATACAGTAAGATAGCCTTTGGGTCTTATTGTGATTCCACCCTGATGATACCATCAGGGTGGGATACCCCTGTCAAGAGCCAAGGCGAGCTGTGCTTAGTGGCAGTCCATGGCATGTGAGCAGGCAGTTGACCCATTTTGGAAACCTAAAGCTAGAGGCTTAAAAGAAAGCTTCTAGACAAGGATAATTGGGGTTGTCACTAAAGTTGAACCATTGCCTTTCAGCGGATAGCTATTTGTAGATCTCCAACTCAGCATTATGGTGTCTGGTTCATGAAAGCCAACTATGTTGAATCCATGCACACCACCAAGTCTATAATTGAGATCACCGACATTTTCTTTATTTATTAGGTGTACATGTGAAAGTGATCGACTTGATTTAAATAAACTCAAGCCAATGATCTAGAAACCTTTGTTGGTAAAGTCTATAACTTAGCAGGTACATGAGGCAGCCATATTGGCACGTTTAACACAGGTTTTATTTTTGCAGTTATGTTTTTAATAAAAAATAATGACATGAATTTTTTTTAAATTCCAACTAGTGTAAGTACCTAAATTTAGTTTGGAATCAGAATTCTGTAATATCCTGGTTGGCCACATGGAGATTGGTAGAAGGAGGAGAAGCTCTAACAGCCAATCAAATGTGCTGCATACACATAGGATGACAAAGATAGGAGGAGAGAGCAGAAAGATATGCCTCGTACACACAACCGTTTTCCTCTGCAAAAACCATCAAGAAAAAGAGCTTTTTTGCCGAGAAAAACGGTTGTGTGTATCTTTTTCGTCGAGAAAACTGTTGTGGATCTCGATGAGAAAAAAAGAGAACATTCTCTCTTTTTTTTGTCGGGAGTCTCAATTTTTTCGTCGTGGTTCTCGTGGGGCTGGTTTACGACGAGAAACATGTTCGTGTGTATGCTTAGAATAAAGTATGAGACGGGAGCGCACCTTTGGTAAAAGTAGCGTTCGTAAAGGAGATACCACATTCGTAACAGACTGAAAAGCGTGAATCGTCTCTCAACAAACTTTTACTAACACTCGGTAACATGAGATTAGCAAAAGCAGCCCCAAGAGTGGCGCCAGTTGAATCGAACTTCCCCTTTATAGTGCCATCGTACGTGTTGTATGTCACTGCGTTTGAGAACAACGAGATTTTGTCTCGACAGTGTGTATGCAAGGAAAGCTTGACAAGAATCTCGTTGAGGAAAACTACGTTTCTTTTACGACGAGATTCTCGGTCGTGTGTACGAGGCAATACGCTCATTAGTTTGCTGTTTCTCCTTTATTATTCAATCGTAGGCTGGGGAAAAGAAGGTGATTAGGCTGTATTACTGAAATGCAGTTGACAAGAGTCAGATCAACATCCTTGGTCGAATTTATGACAATAAAATTGACAAAAAGAGCACCAGGTGATTGTCTTCAGAGTAAATAATCATTTATTGCTGATAAAATTGAGACAACAGGAAGATAAAGGGTATCCAGTGCAATCACGCTTCATTAGGGCTCGAATCAGAAATTAAAACGTTTTTTTATAGGACTATATCAATAAAAGCTCCTGGAAAGTGTTCTGTGTCAGAGAAGAAGCATCAATAGCTGTGAAGGGCATGTGCCCAAGAAACTTGTGCAGCTGGATTTTACAGTATTAACCATTGCCCTTTTTTTCTTGGCAGGGGGCTTTATGGTTGAGCTGCTGACATTTTTTTGTTTTGTGAGAGAGCTGCGGAGGTTCGGTGATCAAACCCCACCAATGGCCTAATGCCGCGTACACACGATCGGAAATTCCGCCCAAGAAAACCATGGAGTTTTTCCAGACGGAATTTTGGCTCGAACTTGGGTTGCATACACATGATCACACCAAATTGCGACCTTTAAGAACGCGGCGACGTACAACACTATGACAAGCCGAGAAAAAAGAAGTTCAATGCTTCCGAGCATGTGTCGACTTTATTCCCGAGCATGCGTAGGATATTTCTCAGTCGGAATTGCATACAGACGATCAAAATTTCCAACTAGAACCTTTCCCGTCGGAAAATTTGAGAACTAGCTCTCAAATTTTTCTTGGCATAAATTCTGACAGAAAAATTCTGATGGCGCCTACACACGGTCGGAATTTCCAACCAAAAGTTTACATCGGACCTTTCTGTGTATGCAGCATAAGACTGACGAATAAGACCCACGTCCAGTACTTCACATCCGCCTTTCCTTCGAACTGCTTTCTAAGGCCCCGTACACACGACCGGTTTCCTCGGCAGAATCCATCAAGAAACTCAGTGGGAGAGCCTTTTTGCAGAGGAAACCGGTCGTGTGTACGTTTTTCATCGAGGAAACTGTCGAGGAACTCGATGAGCAAAAAAGTTCTCTTTTTCCTCGACGGGAGTCAAATTGGCTTGTCGTGTTCTTCGTCGGGCTGCTTTTCAACGAGAAACTTGAGCGTGTGTATGCTTGGAAAGGCCGCGTACACACGATCAAATCTATCTGCTGGAAACGGTCTGACCGACTGTTTCAGCAGGCAGATTCGATCGTGTGTACGGGCGGACAGACAGATTTTGCCAGCAGACAGATTTTAAATCATGTCTGCTCGCACATGCGTCGAATGGATTCGACGCATGCGCGGAAGTGTTTTACTTCCTGGTGCAGTGACGTGGCGGCATCAACGTCATCGCCACGTCACCGCGCTGTCTGCCGGCGGGGATTTTGGTTTGATCGTGTGTACAGCGATCAAACCAAAACAGCCCAGCAGACAAATCTGATCAAATCGGTCTGTCAGACCGATTTGAACAGATGTATTTGGTCGTGTGTACGCGGCCTAAAAGTAGCGTTTGTAATGGAAATAGCAAATTTGTCACGCTGTAACAGACTGAAAAGTGCAGATGTCTCTTACCAAACTTTTTCCTAAGGCGGCGTACACACGACCGAGGTTCTCGCTGGAAACCAGCGAGAACCTCGCTGGAAGCTGCATTCCAGCGAGGACCTCGGCCGTGTGTACACAGAGCGCTCGCCCCGCCCGTCGGGAATCCCGTTGAGCGAAAAGAGAGCATGCTCTCTTTTTGCTCGACGGCCTGCCTGGATGAATGGCTGGTTGCCATTCCCGAGGGGCGGGTCGCCGATTTCGACGGCCGGCAGAGAACCTCGACGGGCGGAACGATGTGTTCTGCCCGTCGAGGTTCTCTGCCGTGTGTACACGGCCTTACACGCAGTAACATGAGATTAGCAAAGGCAGCCCCTGCCGTTTTATGTGTTGAAGTCACTGCGTTTGAGAACGAGGAGATTTGGTCTTTAACGTGTGTACGCAAAGCAAACTTGTCGCGTTCCTCGACAAGCCTGATGCTTGGTCGTTTTTTGGCTTGTAAAAAAACATTGTTTTTTTCTCATGAAAAAAAAACGTAATTTTTCAAACTTCATTTTAAAAAAGACATTGCCTACAGACCATCGTTTTCTGAAAATGCTCTTGCAAAGCGCGGCTACGTACAACACGTACGACGGCACTCTGTACATTCAAGCTCGTGTCATAACTTGCTTCTGAGCATGAACGGGTTTAAAAACGTCGTTTTAAACATCGTTTTAGCCCACACACGATCATTTTTTATGACACAAAAAACGACATTCTGAAAAACGAAATAAAAAATTGAAGCATGTTCGAATTTTTTTTTTGTCGTTTTTCAGAAGACATAAAACGACGTTTTGCCCACACACGATCATTTTAAATGACGTTTTTTAAAACGTTGTTTTATTTCATCACAAAAAACGACCGTGTGTACGCGGCATAACAAGGAACACAATGTGTTTCGCCCGACAAGTTCCTCGGTCGTGTGTACGAGGCCTAACAGGTCTGTGTGAATTTCAGAACTGAATGAACAGAAAAATAAATCATTTGGTAAGTAAAACAGACCCTTGTATGTATTTCATCCATGTATTTCGTTGTTTGCCTGAATTTCAGCTTTAGGTTGCCTCCCTGGATCTGGTAAAGAATTACAGCTACTATTAGTCATGAATAGTACACCAAGTCAGGTTGCACCTGACAAGCATTTTATGGAGAACACCTATGCTACAAAAGGACTTAGAGTTCTCGCAAAGCTCCATGTCACTGGGTGTCCTATGCTACTGTACCCTACTAATAGTCATTGGATATGCTGTATACAGTCAGTGTTGGTTGGACCAATAATGTTGAACACTGTTCACTACTATCAGTATATGTCTGTACCAGTGCCAACAATTCCAAAAGGACCAAGAGGGCTTTTTTTGGACTGATATTCATCTCTTTCTACACTCTTATGTAGCACCCTCCAAGTTAGGATGCTAGGTAAATTATGTTTTTGGCTCCTTCTGTAATCAAGGGTATAGTGATTGTTTGTTTGTTTTGGTCTGTTCAGGATTTCACAGGCTGGGAGTTTGATTGCTTTCTTCTGTTTCTGGAAGAAGTTTCAAAAGCTCAAAGGGGGGGGGGGGGGATTCAAATAACCAGCCTGAATATTGATCACGGCCTAGCCAATTCCTGGGAAGGTGTGCCCCGATGGTGGTTGGGGAAGCTGATAAATAGTCTGGAAGTTAATAAATAAAGCCCTGGAGGGATTGTTCTTTTTCCTGGAGGAAAGTTCCAGGCCTCTAGGGATGCTACCCTAGCAGGCAGCCTATGCACTGATTTGCTGATTTGGGGGGTCTCAGCTGTGACAAGGCTTAAGACCTGGACATGATCTG
The DNA here is from genome assembly GCA_029574335.1 of Rana kukunoris. Classification (NCBI taxonomy): domain Eukaryota; kingdom Metazoa; phylum Chordata; class Amphibia; order Anura; family Ranidae; genus Rana; species Rana kukunoris. The sequence continues at coordinate 46,713,587 of CM056049.1, read as the reverse complement.
GAGCTGGCTGTGGGACTTCACCACATGGGATCTGGTCTGGCTAAAGGATTGTTTGGAGGCTGTCCTGGGGATTTGTGAGTATTGACCCTGAATTGATCCCTGGCGACTGTGTGTTTTAGGATATAAGTGCCACAGGAAGCTTTAGACTGAGACAGCTCTCATAAGCTTTCAAAATACTGCCCATTCCCCTGTTCTCAGCAGTGAAGTGTGAGCTTAAAGTAAGGCGTTTCTCTGTTGCTTTTCAGAAGTTGCCTCATGGTCTCCAGCTCTGAGGTCTTAGCCTGTCAGAAAGTCACCTCATTGCCCCAGCTGTGAGGGAATAGACTGTTAAAAATTCACATTTACTTTAAGTGGTTGTAAAGACTTCTGAGAAAAAAAAACAGTGGTTGGTCAGTGGGGGTTGGCTTCTATAGACATGAGAATATTGTCTGACTTGGGTTCCTACACCAGATTGGGCAATGATCATCTCATGTCTACGGTGATACATCTTTCCACATCATCTAGATTTGCCGGATTACCAGTCTGGGCTAAGGGTTAAACTGTAATTGGAATGTGAAGGTTTTTTTCCCTGTCTTTAAATGTGGCTGATTGGACTTTTCTTTAGACATTGGCTGGCTAGTGAGGGGTTTGCCTCTATAGGCATGAGAATATTGTCTGATTTGGGTTCCTCCACCAGATTGGGCAATGGTCACCTCATGTCTACGGTCATACGTCTTTCCACATCAGCTACAGTTGCTGTATTTTCCAGTCTGGGCCTTAAGGTTAGGCTATGATTGGAATATGGAATATTTGTCTTCAAATGTAGCTGATTGAACTTTTCATTAGACAGTGGTTGGCCAGTGGGGGGGTTTGCCTCTATAGACTTGAGAATATTGTCTGACTTGGGTTCCTCCACCAGATTGGGCAATGATCATCTCATGTCTACGGTGATACATCTTTTCACATCAGCTAGATTTGCCGGATTACCAGTCTGGGCCTAACTTTTTGTTTTCCTGGAACTATAAAACTGAAGGGAAAAAAAATAGAAACAGAAATTGAGTTCTCTGCTTTCTTCAAATAAGATTATGGACATCCTCAGCTAGAAACTGTCCATCGAACCATGTTAACACACTAACATCAAGAGCTGTTATTTCTCAAGAAAAGCTTAAAGTCGGTGCTTTATAGGATAAATAAAAGCAGTTATCTGAACAGAACTTATCTGGAGTGAGGCATTAAAGGAATACGACTTGTTCACAGCGTGAAAAAGTTGACTCTTTTTTTGTGATAAGGAACAAGCACTTGCCACTGGATACAACTGGATAAAAATTCCCCCGGGACCTATTGGTTGGCCAGTGGGGGTTTGCCTCTATAGACTTGAGAATATTGTCTGACTTGGGTTCCTCCACCTGATTGGGCAATGATCATCTCATGTCTAAGGCGATACATCTTTCCACATCAGCTAGATTTACCGGATTACCAGTCTGGGCCAAAGGGTTAGACTGTAATTGGAATGTGAAGTTTTGATATTTTTTTTTTCCTGGAACTATAAAACTGAAGGGAAAAAAATAGAAACAGAAATTGAGTTCTCTGCTTTCTTCAAATAAGATTATGGACGTCCTCAGCTAGAAACTGTCCGTTGAACCATGTTAACACACCAAGATCAAGAGCTGTTATTTCTCAAGAAAAGCTGGAAGTCGGTGCTTTATAAGATAAATAAAAGCAGTTATCTGAAAAGAACTTATCTGGAGTGAGACATTAAAGGAATACGACTAGTTCACAGCGTGAAAAAGTTGACTCTTTTTTTGTGATAAGGAACAAGCACTTGCCCCTGGATACAACTGGATAAAAATTCCCCCGGGACCTATTGGGCCTTGCTGTGCGGTAGATGACTCATTGCTCATTTTAAGTACCAGCTGGGAAAAAGGAACGTTTTCCTTCATTTTTATACAATCTCTGTCTGATACAGTGCCAGCTCTGGTCCCTTTGTGGTTGACACAGAGAATGAAGAGCACTATATTGTGGCTTGGCTGGTACATTTGCTGTATTTACTCTGCTTAATCCTTTTTAATGATTTAAAGTTAACAACATACATAGCAACTTGTGTAAAGGTACAATCATGCAAGAAAGGTTATTTCTGTAAAATTAATATGTAGAAAATAAGTTCAGAGCCATTGTGAAGGGAGAAAACTAATGTATTTTACAGTAAAGGGCCTCATTTACACTTGTGGTGCCCTCTGAAAAGCGATCTGTAGTAGACTGCTTTTTAGAGGGCAGTTAATAGGCAACAAGGCCTGGGTGCCTGGTTTAACCATTTAAAAGCATGGTCCTATTCCCTTAAAGGAGTTGTAAAGGAAAATATTTTTTCACCTTAATGCAATCTATGCATTAAGGTGAAAAAACATCTGATGCTGCCGCCCCCCCCCCCCCCAGCCCCCGTTATACTTACCTGACCCCTCGAATATACTGCGCGGTCCCGAGATCCTCTTTGCCGCTCAGCCTGGCCACTGATTGGCTAGAGCGGATGGATTGAGAGCAGCGCAGCCATTGGCTGGCGCTGCTGTCAATCACATCCAGTTCGCCACGAGCCAAGGGGCGGGGCCGAGTGATACAGTGAGCGGCTACGGCCACTCTCTGTATCACGGGAACATGCCCGCAATTACTCACCACCATGAGAGCTCTCTCGCATGACTGTGGTCAGTAATTGCGGGGAGGACCAGAGACAGCCGCCGAGGGAACCCAGAAGACGTGGATCGGGGCCACTCTGTGCAAAACGAACTGCACAATGGAGGTAAGTATAACATGTTTGTTATTTTAAATTAAAATGTTTTTTTTTCATTTACTAACCCTTTAAATAGGTTGCATTTGAGAGCAGTAATGTCTGCCAAATGCAAAGGGGTTGATTTACTAAAGGCAAACTACTAAAACGGCAGAGTGCAAAATCTGGTGCAGCTCTGCAAAGAAACCAATCAGCTTCCAGGTTTTATTGCCAAAGCTTAAAGTGACACTAAGCCCTGGTTCACACTGGTGCAATATGACGTGTCAAATCGGCGACATTTGCCAGCAATGGCACCGTCCTAATTGGTGCGGCGCCGCATCTGTAACGATCCACCGATTTCAAAAGTAGTTTCTGTACTACTTTTTACGATTTTGCCAGCGGGAGTGAAATTTCGTACAGCTTCACTCCTGCAGCCCGTGAACCTGGGCTAAAGGTTAATTTTTATTTTTTTAAGTAACAAACATGTCATACTTACCTCCACTGTGCAGCTCGTTTTGCACAGAGTGGCCCCGAACTGCGTTTTCTGGGGTCCTCTGGTGGCTCTCTCGGCTCCTCTCTGCATCAGATAAGCCCCTCTGGGAAGTGCTCTCCAAGGGGGGTTACCTTGCGGGCACGCTCGCGAGTCCAGCATTCGGCGTCCATGCAGGACTCTCCCCGCCCCCCTTTCACCCGTGTCATTGGATTTGATTGACAGCAGCGGGAGCCAATGGCTTAGCTGCTATCAATCTATCCAATCAGATGACAAGAACCCTGGGCAAAGATGCAGTGCGTCCTCACCGTGGGACATTCCAAGGCTCAGGTAAGTAAAACAGGGGGGCCGGGGGGGGGGGGGGTGATTGACAGATGTTTTTTCACCTTAATGCATAGGATGCATTAAGGTGAAAAAACAGCAAGGTTTACAACCCCTTTAATTGAACAAACTGAAGTTGGAAGCTGATTGGCTACTACGCACAGCTGCACTAGATTCTGAGTACACCAGTTTTAGTAAATCACCCCCTCCCCGTGCACTTAGCAAAGTGCAGTGCAGTAACTCTTGAGCTTAGTAAATTACCAGAAGCTCACAATCATGTGCAAGCAATGGACAGGATTGTTAATTTTTTTTTTTTTTTTGCAAAGTGAAGCTTTGTCTCATTTACTAAGCTCTGGAGCTACTGCACTTTGCAGTACAGCAGTAGCGCACAGCATATTTGGCTTTTGTAAATCAACCCCAAAGTGTTGCAAAATGTTTGCGGCAGACACAAAGTAAAGCAGCATGTGTGCTACCTGCTCCAGGCTACCATGCCAGGTTAGGATGTGTGGTTGGATTAAAAGGGGGGTTAAAGTCAATGTAAACAAGGCCTAAGTAATATTCTGCTGATACGCAACATTTAGCTGAAGATCGTTTGCTACATTTTACTTCCTTGCTGCTCCATATTTTGATTACTGTATTTTGTACAGATTTGTTCATGACTGTTGAGATAAGCGCAGTAAAGCAGTATTAAATCCCCAAAACAATGTAATGGCTGCATTCGTTTTCTTTTTTGGCTTTCTTTTTTTTTTCATCTGGTGATCTGGCCAGTGAGTCTGTTGTAAGGTGTGCTTTGGGAACCCTGATTTAAGGGGGGCTCTGATGTGGGTGGGGGAATGCTGTGGACTCTAATGTAAAATGATATAAGGGGGGGTCTCTGCTCACCCAGCCCCCCGAGTCCACAGAGCTCTCTTTACATTGGTGTACTCAAAGGCAGGAGTGAAAGGGAGGGAGGACCCCTCAGTTACCATGGATGGAAGGAATGAGGCTCATGCAGTCTGCAAATACTCCACGTTGTATTTGCAGCTGTTGGGCTTTCCCACCTACTCATCCCCTTTCTAAACACAGCTTTGCCGGGGAATGGAATTTTGGTGGGGCTGTGGGCACACACAGGAGGAGAGGGGCAGGAGGAGGAGTAGATCCAGCTCCAGGGCAGTGTAAGGAAGAATGTAACAAACACTCTCTGCTTAACAACTGCAACTGCAACTGTGGCGGAAAGCCAGGGCCCGGTTGCAAGTGCGACCTTTGTGACCCTGGTAGTTCCGCCACTGGATAAACCAATCATTTATTTGTGCTCTGTGTAGCTGGGGACTTGACAGGGGTGGGTCCATAAGAGGTTGTAATGGATTTTCCCTGGCTCAATTTCAGGATACATGTTCTATTCTGCCGCTGAGCCAAATTCATGATGATGTGAGCACATGCATGCAGAAGAAATCAAACTGCTTCAGTCTCCATCGTCAACTCCAACAGAAAATGAAAGAGCTTTACTGAAATCACAGCTTTATAGCCAAAGTGACATTAAGCAAGCATCATCACATATGGGTGTATCTGATTGGCTCATCCACATATGGTGTTCTCTCGTTACATGTGTTTCTTGACCACAAGGCTTTTCACTTCTGGTCAATGGGAGGGGGAAGGAGGGGGTTGATTAGGAGTAGTAGTTAAACCATCTGTTTCCCTTCTTTACTCCGGACTGAGATTTAACTCCATCATGACTTTCATTCAAAGACAATAATGCCAGTGTAAATACACACATATGTATATGCACATATACACACATACATGTGCATATACATATATATACACACATCGCAACAAGAAATAAAAGAAATAAAAGAATAAAAGAAAGGAAAGCAATATTTGAGCGGTTAGGAGAAAGAGAACATAGACACAAAATAATCATTTTATCAACTCCATCACAAGGTGTCCCCCCGTACGTTGGGAAGTATAAGCCCACACCCTTGAAACAGAACATTTTTATATTGCACATCCATATTTGGGATGGACCCGTTTCTCAGCTGTAATCATACACCACACTGAATATTTACAGAACCCACAAACAATAGAAAACAAACAGATTGGGCTGTGACATCACAATGACATCACAATGGCATCAAATTCTCTCTGGCCTCCAGTATTATAATCAATGGCCAAGGTTTATAGGGTGTGCGATTGACATTTAGACTTTTTAATTGGCATTTGCTTTACCTTCACAACTTGATGACATCATCAAACCACTCTGGCAATCTTTTAAATTCAGTGTCAGAGCCTAAAACTGTTTACGAATGTTCCTGATTAAATGCTTTTTTTTTTTTAAAACTAACAAGTTGTCTCGCTCTGCTGTCGATATTCTTCTGTGGTTCAAACTCTCCCTGGATAGAAAAAAAAACTATTTATCACTGAGATGCCTCAGGCTACTGACGCATTGCAAATGAATGGCCGCAGGCACCGGCAGACTGTAGCATGCAACATGAATACACCGCGAATAAACATTTAAGTATAACATTCATGTTTGCAAATATCAGCAGATATCAGCAAAACTGCCCATCCTAGGAAAGGTTAAGTGCACCCAGCTAATTGATCTCATGGGCTTTTATAGGTATTAATGGGGCTCTCTCCTTTCTTTTTTCTTTTGGTGATGTTGAGTGTGTTATTTACAAAGAGAAAATAGTGATGAGCAGAGTAAAGGCCATACATAGGCAATTTTCCTTTTGGGAGGATGGGGGAGACAATTTAACAATACCAGATTGATTGTAAGTGTATACCGGTAATTAATATTATTATTATTATTATTATACAGGATTTATATAGCAAAGCTTATCATTTTGCACCTGCCCTTTTGCTGCCAGAGCACACATGCTTCAAAAATCATTTTAGACCCGAAGATTACATAAAACCCCCAAACATTATATATTTTCTGAAAGCAGACACCCTAGAGAATAAAATAGTGGTAGTTCCATTTTGTTATGTCAGATGATATTACTGCAAAATCTTAGGAAATGCAACATTTCTGTAAAAAGCACACTAAAGTTAATTTTAGGGCCCACAAACGTAATACATTTCCTAATTGTTTGGTAAAAAAAAACAAAAAAACGATGTTGCACCAAGTAAATAGATACCCAACATGTACAAAATGGAATTTGTGTGTGCCTGTGAAATGGCGACAAACCTTAGTACCCTACGTTTTCCATAGGCGACACTTGTTATACAGTGAAAACCTTGGATTGCGAGTAACGCGGTTAACGAGCATTTCGCAATACAAGCATTTTTTTTTTAAATCCTGACTCAGTTTTTGAGTGTTGTCTTGCACAACTAGCAGGATTCAAGCCTCTGTGGGGTGCAGTACCGCATTTTGTCAGGGGTGCAGGGGCACTGGAGCCGATAGGACCTGTTCGGAGCCGTTCGGGAAATACTCGGAAACACTGGGAAATATTCAGTTCCTGAGCCTTTCGGAGGGTTTCCAAGTTCAGCCGAGTTCATCCGAACTGTCCCTAAGTATTTCCGCCCCCCCCCCCCCCCACCTCTGATCACATGCAGTATTGCATGCCATAGAAGTCAATGTGGAACAAATTATTTTCGTTTCCATTGACTTCTATAGGGAAACTCGCTTTGATATGCGAGTGCTTTGGATTACGAGCATTCTCCTGGAAGGGATTATGCTCGTAATCCAAGGTTTCACTGTAGAGGAGTTCTGGTGCTAGAAACATTGTTCTGACTTGAGAATGTGTTATGATATGTAACATGTGTATCGCAATCAATGTTTTCATGCATAGGCGCCAGCCCAAATGAATGCATTGCAATACATTCTTTCTGGCCAAGCTGGCCGGACACCATGAGGCTGATCTTAAAGTCACTTTCCAGGTCAGCAACAAGGAGGGGAGGAGAGTGGGGCTGCGTTCACTCTTCTCCCTCCGCTCTACCCAACTAAATATGACCACCCACTACAGGTAAGTCATTTCAAACAGAGGATTCATCATCCACAGTAAGCCTGGATCATACTCCTTTTAACTCATCAATGTTGGAGTACAATCACAGGTAAGCCATATGGAAGACAAAGGAAATCTGCCATGGTGCAAAACCATTTTACTTTATTAAAAACCAAAAATCCGCAATATACCTAATCACATTAATTGGTTATTATAAGGTTATGTTGCATATTGTATCAATGGTATTATTTTATAATAACACGTACAAAAAAGATTTTCTGCTAGTTAAGATATGAGTTACGGTAGTACAAAAGTAGTTCAAATTCATTACATATAAGTGGCAAAAAACAACAAATTGTCATACAGCTTGGCATGTGTGGATACAAGCATGTAGCAATCCTAACATGTTTCAACCCTTAAACGGGTCTTCTTCAAAGGTTTTGTTGTAGCTAGGAGAGATTTACAAAATTATTAAATGTCTTTACAAATATCCCCCCTATATCCCCCTTCCACCAATTAGTTACAGGGGGAAAGAAAGGGGAAAGAAAAAAACAAACAAACAAATTTACACAGAGGATTAGCAAAATTACCAGGTCAATATGTATGGGTATGGAACAATCTGAACCAAACTCTTCCATCAAGTAAAGAAGTCCTCAAAGGATTCCCAGGCTGGTATCCCGACCCCTCCGCACCCCAACACAGATCACCCCCCAAGAGCAGAGTGGTCACAGGTAACTTACAGGAAATCACCGGATATGGGTGGCACCCCTGATGGTGGTAGGTCGGGGAGAGAGTCAGAACCTGAAGCAAAGCAATATTAGAAAATATATAATTACTTATTGACATGTATATTTGTATGTGTGAATATATAATTGGATCATATTAAAGGGCTGTCATGAAAGTCCCTTGGGGAGGGGGATACTACACATTAATTAATTGTATTTCATATAGTCAAGGGGAATTATATGAATAAATAATTCCTAGGAAATAAATATAAAATTATTTGAATTAAATTGTTATTGCATTATTTTCTATTTGTTGATTTTTTAGTTTATTATTTTTTAATTTTTAATTTTTTTAGTTTTAGGTAAAAATAGAATGTGGAGAGTGAGAAAGAATAAGGATTGTGATAGAAAAGATGATGAAAAGGTGGTTTGCTGCATATCGTAAGACAATAATAGTCCATCATTGCTAACCCATCTCCTCCTTCATAGAAGCATAGCAAATTACTGCATGATAAAGTCACTTCCGACATGTTTTGTCACTCTGACATTATCAAGAAGCCGCGTAACGCACAGTGGATTATATTGAGAATCATTCAAGAGACTTTTTATTGGCACATGGACACTTTATTGGTGTTTTTAGATATATATGCACACATTTGTGGAATGTTTATTTATTTCATTTTGATACACTTTAAATCCAAAAGATCAGCTCTGTATAGTAGGGAATGAATATACATATATACCATAAGGCGGTGCCGGAAACCTGTCAATTGCGCTATACCTGTCGACTGTGGACAGATGACAAGTAAACCATAAACAGGTCCCTGTGCCGCCAACTCCCGACTTTTAGGTGCGAGTCATTCTCCCCTTCCCCACCACCTCCTCCATCTCTCTTATTCTCATGCCACAGTGCAGAGCAGGAAGCAGCACAGCTTAGGACGTGGGGCGGGAGGAGCAAGTGATTGGTTGCTAGAACACAGGGTGGTCCTAGCAACCAATCACCAGCTTGTTAATATAAAAAGTCACTCCCGTTCCTGCCCCTTCTGTCCAGAACCCAGAACTGTGCTGCCTATCACTTTCTCCTTTGTGTACATGTCCAGGTAGGTCACTGCTTATTCTTGTAGGTGGGGGGGGGGTGTGATGTTTAGAAAGCATAGGACACTACTATAGAGGATGAGGAGGGCAGAGGACACTGCTGTTGGGAGGGAAGGGAGGGGGCAGAGCACACTGCTAAGGGGGGAGAGGGCAGAGGACATTGCTGAGGGAGGACACTTACAGGGGGAGAGGGGCTAGAGGACACTGCTACATGGGAAGGGGGGGGCAGAGGACACTAATGTGGGGGTGGTGATGTGAAGGCGGCAGAAGACGCTGCTATGGGCAGGGCCGGTGCCAGCATAACACTGCTTAGGCAGCCGCCTTAGGGCGCCGTGGGGGGGGGGGGTAATCCGAATCCCCAGCCGCTTGCTGGGATTTCATATTTCTGACAAACCCCTATATTTTCCTCCTGTAGCAGCTGAAGGCCAGCTTCTCTTTCTCTCCCTCCCACCAGCAAACAGCTGCTGCAGGAGGAAAATCTAGGGGATCAGTTCTAGTATATGCCTCCCCAGCTTCCCCACCTGTACTTGTCCCTCCCCCCAACCAAAGCCCCTACAAGAGGCCTCCTAAAAAAAATTGTAGAAAATAATAAAAAACTAAATTGTGAAAAATAATAAAAATAAAAAGTACTGACACTGTCTACTGCCCTACTGACAAAGTTCACTGCCCTACTGGCACCAACCTCTGCCTACTGACGCTGTCCACTGCCCTACAGGCTGACACTGTGTATTTGTAAGGTATTATATTTTTTGAAGTTTTCTTTACCATTTAGTTAGGCCTTGCTAAAAAAGATAGGACTGAACCCCGGAGATCTTTGATCTCTTTCATGTTGTCTAGGTAGATCTCCACCTCTCAAAGGTTGCCTACTGCTGCCCTAAAGGTGCTGATATACAGCTGATGTATCTGTAGTATCCTAGCGCTGGTGATATTATTACATTTTGAAAGTTTACACCAAGCAGCCATAAATGTCACTATTCTTGCAAAACCTTTGTGCTGGGCTCAGGGGAAGCTTAGAAGGCCTCAGTGAGTGTTGAGGGCTCCCTAAAAGTTTTAGGCAAAACTGACACAGAGGAGTGCGGGTTTTATCTGATTTGTAGTTTTTAGATTTTGTTGCTTTACTGAAGCCAAAAGTCAAAGAGGACGACTGTCACACATTGTCACATCATCTTACCCCAAATGCCCCCCAAAGCTGCTTACTGCAATCATCCAAGGGCACCTACATTTTTGGACTTAAACCAGAGGTGTTCTCATTAACCACTTCATTACTGGGCACATAAACCCCCTTCGTTCCCAGGCGAAATTTCAGCTTCTGGCACTGCGTCGCTTTAACTGACATTTGCGCGGTCGTGCGACGTGGCTCCCAAACAAAATTGGCGTCCTTTTTTCCCCACAAATAGAGCTTTCTTTTGGTGGTATTTGATCACCTCTGCGGTTTTTATTTTTTGCGCTATAAACAAAAAAAGAGCGACAATTTAAAAAATATATATATATTTTTTTTACTTGTTGCTATAATAAATATCCAATTTTTTTTTTAAAAAAAACTTTTTTTTTTTTCACAGTTAAGGCCGATACGTATTTTTCGACGTATTTTTGAAAAAAAAATTAAAAATCGCAATAAGCGACTGGTTTGCGCAAAAGTTATAGCGCCTACAAAATGGGGAACAGAATTATTATTTTTTTAATTATTATTTTTTTTACTAGTAATGGCGGCGATCTGCGATTTTTATTGCGACTGCGATATTGCGGCGGACATATCGGACACTTTTGACACAAATTTGGGACCATTCACATTTATACAGCGATCAGTGATATAAAAATGCACTAATTACTGTATAAATGTGACTGGCAGGGAAGGGGTTAACACTAGGGGGTGAGGAAGGGGTTAAATGTATTGCCTGGGTGTGTTCTAACTGTGTGGGGGGAGGGGGTGACTGGGGGAGGTGACCGATGCTGTGTCCCTATGTAAAGAGACACAGATCGGTCTCCTCTCCGCTGACAGCACGTGGAGCTCTGTGTTTACACACAGAGCTCCACGTCCCTGCCGTCATCTGTTCGGTTTCCCGCCGATCGCATGTACCCGACGGACATCGCGGCCGCCAGCTACATGCATCGGATCCCCAGCGATGCGGCGGGACAGTGTTTAACCGCCGCGCGCCACCCAGTGGCGCGCGCGGGTAATGCACACAAATCACGTCCAAAGACGTCAAGTTGGCGCCTCAGGTCCGTGCTGTTGACGTATTCTGTCAATAGCGCGGGTCTGAAGTGGTTAACCAAATTATTGTGACATCCTCCCTTCTCTAATTATTTTATGAGATTTCCATGTAGAAGATAGTTATATAGTGCTTGTCATCAGCGGCAGCTGATGTATATTAAAATTTTGGAGGTGTCAACCATGTCTAAGATAACCAAAGAGCCTATGAACTTGCAAATATAATAATATACAGTGCGTAAAATAAGTATTGAACACGTCACCATTTTTCTAGGTAAATATATTTGTAAGTGTGCTATTGACATGCAATTTTTACTATATGTTAGTAATAGCCCATGCAATTCATACCCTGTTTCCCCAAAAATAAGACCTACGCTGAAAATAAGACCTACCATTATTTTCCAGGAGGGCTGCAATATAATCCCTACCCTGAAAATAAGCCCTAGTTAAAAAAGCTTGTAAAATCCTATAATCCACTGTATTACAGTAGTATATAATGTACAATGTGTGTGTTTCTGTAATATAAATGCGGGGAAGAGAGCTCCGGCGGGTAACAGAAGCGCAGAGCGGCGCTATAACAAAGGTATTTGGCACAATTATATTACAAAAACACACACATTGTACATTATATATACTACTGTAATAGAGTGGATTATCGGATTTTACAAACATTTTACGAACATTTTTAACTCAGTTCACACTGGGGATTCCCGAAAGGCAGGGAGGGAGAAGGGGAGAGAAGACCACACTTTACATGGTAACACCTACCCCGAAAATAAGCCCTACTGTGTCTTTTGTTGCCAAAATTAATATAAGACCCAGGCTTATTTCCGGGGAAACACGGTACATACAAAGAAACCAAAACAAATAAGTTCAGAAATTAAGTTAAGTGTTATAAAATGGAATGACACATGGAAAAAATATTGTTCACATGAAGAAAGGGAGGTGCAAAAAGCCAAGACAACAGCTGAATGTTTACACTTAACTTAATTTCTGAACTTATTTGTTTTGGTTTCTTTGTATGTATGGATTGCATGGGCTGTTACCAACATATGGTAAATATATTTACCTAGAAAAATGATAACGTGTTCAATACTTATTTTACACGCTGTATATTATTACATTTGCAAGTTCATAGGCTATCTTAGGTCCAGCCCGATGAGAATGGTCCGACGGACCGTTTTCATCGGTTCACCGCTGAAGTGGCCTGATGGTCTGATGTGCATACACACCATCAGTCCAAAATCCGATCGTGTCAGAACGCGGTGACGTAGAACACAACGACGTGCTTCCAAGCATGCGTTGACTCGATTCTGAGCATACGCTGGTTTTTGGTCCGATGCTTTTGCGCAATAACCATCGGTTTGGTCCGATGGCCAGGCGTCCATCGGTCCGATTTTGAAGCAAGTTTTAAAACTTTGGTCCGACGGACGACGGTCCAATGGGCCGTACACACGCTCGGTTTGGATTGATAAAACTGGCCTTAAGGCCAGTTTCATCAGACAAAACCGATCGTGTGTATGTGGCCTAAGACATGGTTGATATCTTAAAACTATCAGTAATTAGAAAGCAATCCTGCCCCTTGTCAGTGCAAATTAATATGAGCTGGTCCAGTCTCAATTGATGGCCTATAAAAAGGTGTCTCAGTACCAAGGTGACACACGAGAAACATCTCATAATGGGTAAAAGCAAAGCGCTCTCTCAAGACTTTAACAACCTTATTGTTGCAAAACATACTGATGGCATTGGTTACAGAAGGATTTCTAAACTCCTGAATGTGCCAGTGAGCACTGTTGGAGCCATAATCCGGAAGTGGAAAGAATATAATTTCACCATAAACCGGCCACGACCAGGTTCTTCTTGCAAGATTTCTGACAAAGGAATGGAAGGAATTATCAGAAGAGTTGTCCAAGAGCTAAGGACCACTTGTGGAGAGCTCAAGAAAGACCTGCAAGAGATAAATGTTTGTATGAATCTAGGGAAACTCTTCTAGGAGTTGAATCTAGGGAAAAAGCTGGTGCTCTCCTCCCCTATGCTTTGGCAATAGACTGCCCTCTGCATTCTCACATACAAATGATGGCTATGGGCAAGTGTGGGCAACTGGAGCAGAGACCAGTCTAGTAGCATTAGAGACGCCTGCAGGAGCAGACGTTCAGGTAAGTAAAATTTATTTTTTCCAGTCCCTTACACATAAATGAGCATTTAACCCTTGCATTGAGGACTTTTACCTTCCCCAGAGCTCAGCTGTAATAATAATTTCCCTGCAAATAGAGAAGAGTAAGCTGCCAAGAGCCCTGCTAGCCCTCTAGTATTCAATTGTATTTTAACTGTCCTATCAAAGAAAAGCCAGCACCCCAGTGTATGCTCAGCGATCTTGGATTTATTTGCGGGTAACAAATGACAGCCACAAATGTCAACGCATTTCAGCCAAACTGGCCTTAACTGTACTGTCAGTGCTACTGCTCAAGGTGGCTATTTCATTTGTAAATTAAATTTTCAGAACAATTGTTGGATTATCTAAGGGTAAAAATGGACAATTCGACAATTGGTTTCATTCAAAGTGAGCAAAAAAAAAAAACCCTGAACAACAAAGATGACATTTTTTTGTTAAATCTAATCAGAACGAAGGAATTTCTATTAGTTAAATGAATTCCCAGACGGGATTCGTGCATTGCATGAATCTATCTATGGTTGCCACTGCCACCCCCTATTCAGGCGCCCAAAAATGGTCCGGGCGCCTGAGTAGGGGGCGCCGCGGGCCTGAATTACAGCGGGGGGGGGGGGTGGATTTTTTTGAAGCACCAGATTAAAGCCGTAGGCTCTAGCATTAAAAATTTGAAAAGTGAGTGCCATGCTGGGCGCTCGCAGGTCATTCAGCTTTGTGTTAGGAAAGCAAATGAATATTCACTTTCCTAACACTGAACCTCCTCTCCGCCAATCAGGTACTCGGGTCTGTTAACTGTCACCTGATTGGCTCAAATGACAGGCGCTGTGATTGGACGCCTATCAGGTGCCCAATCATAGCAGAGGACGGGAAGAGAGGATGGGAGAAGACATTGAGTAGCGTGGAGGACACCACAGCCGTGATCCGCTGCCCCACCTAAACAGGGTAAGTGCCGGGCGGGCAGGGGATGCACACTGGCAGCATTCGATGGGCACAGTAGCGGCAATTGATGGGCACAGTTGCGACAATTGTTGGGCACAGTAGCAGCAATTGATGGGCACAATAACTGCGATTGATGGGCTCTAGGAAGAGTCCTGGTGGTTCCAAACTTCTTCCATGTATGGATAATGTAAGCCACTGTGCTCATTAGGACATTCAATGCTGCAGAAATATTTCTGTACCCTTTCCCAGATCTGTGACTCGATACAATCCTGCCTCAGAGGTCTTCTGACAATTCCTCGGACTTCATGGCTTGGTTTGTGCTCTGACATGCACTGTTAACTATAGGACCTTATATAGACAGGTGTGTGTCTTTCCAAATCATGTCCAATCAATTGAATTTACCACAGGTGGACTCAAATCAAGTTGTAGAAACATCTCAAGGATGATCAGTGAAAACAGGATGGACCTGAGCTAATTTTTGAGTGTTATGGCAAAGGCTGTGATACTTATGTACGTGGGATTTTTTTGTTTTTTATAAATATGCAAAGATTTTAAACAAACTATTTTCACGTTGTCATTATGGGGTATTCTTGGTAGAATTTTAAGGAAAATAAATAATTGAATCCATTTTGGAATAAGGTTGTATAAAAACTAAATGTGGAAAAAGTGAAGCGCTGTGAATACTTTCCGGATGCCCTGTAATTCTACAGGTGTAAGGCCAGCATTACAATATCTTCCCATTAGCCTGGCACTAGATGATTGTCTGATCAAGTGTTCTGTCCTCATCTGTTATCTCTGCCTCCATCTTGTTACTTTGTGTCTTGTATCTCACTTGCTTGTCACCTCATATCTTGTATCTCATTGAATATAGGGAAAGACGATCACTGACGTCACACATCCAATCCCACCCCCCTACAGTTAGAAAAACATATGAGGTCACACTTAACCCCTACAGTGCCCCTAGTGGTTAACCCCTTCACTGCCATTGTCATTTTCACATTAATCAGTGCATTTTTATATCACTTTTCGCTGTAAAAATGACAATGGTTCCAAAAATGTGTCAAAAGTGTCTGCACAGTGGGGGACCTGATGCGCATTGGCCGGCAAGCACAATCACCGCTGGCCACGCGCGATCGCGTGCACGAGCGCCAGTACGATCCCTGTGCTGTCAAAAGGGAGGAGCCATATTGTTTCTTTCTACGAAGTAGGAAAAACGATATGGCTTCTCTCCTAGTCACTCACATCCCCCACAGTTAGAACATGCAGAGGGAACACACATTTAAACCCTTGATCGGTCCCTAATGTTAACCCCTTTCCTGCCAGTGACATTTACAAAGTAATCATTGCATTTGTATAGCACTGATCGCTGTATAAATGCCAATGGCCAAAAAAAAGTGTCAAAAGCCTCCGATCTGTCATCACATTGTCGCAGATCACAGCCATTACTAGTAAAACAAAAAAGCCATAAAAATGCAAAAAAAATCTTTCCCATTTTTTGCGCAAACCAATCAATATACGCTTATTGTGATTTTTTTTACCAAAAATATGTAGAAGAAGATATAGTAAACTAGTAAAAAAATTAGTTTTTTTTTTTAACTTTTGGGGATATTTATTATAGCAAATAGTAAAAATATTGTTTTGTTTTTTTCAAAATTGTCGCTCTTTTTTTTGTTTATAGTGCAAAAACTAAAAACCGCAGAGGTGATCAAATACCACCAAAAGAGAGCTTGAACCACTCAGAGTGCAAAATGGAAGGGAAGACGTCTATGGCGGTGAGGAGGATGGTCTATGTGGACAGCTTAACCCCCGGTTGCCAGCATACTCAGATGTGTCTGGTCTGTTTTAATCATCAACCATGTGAGTTACTAAATGTTGTACCTTCATAAAATGTAACCATATTGTTACACTTAGAGGCGTCTCTCTTCTCTTTTATACTCAGTTGTGACATGACGCTACTCTTATATCAAGACATCGCTTGTACATCAAGTCACAATTTTTTAAAAATGTTTGCTTGTCTTGCAAAACACTCTCAAACCAAGGTTTTACTGTATTTGAACCAGTGCACAAAGCAAGGTCCATAAACACATGGATGAGTGAGTTTAGGGTGGAGGAACTTGATTGACCTCAACCCAATAGAACACCTTTGGGATAAATTAGAGTGAAGACTGTGAGCCAGGCCTTCTCGGCCACATCAGTGCCTAACCACACAAATGTGCTTCTGGAAGAATGGTCAACCATTCCCATAGACACACTCCTAAACCTTGTGGACAGAAGAGTTGAAGCTGTTATATCTGCAAAGGGTGGGCCAACTCAATATTGAACCTTACGGACTAAGGCCTCGTACACACGCAAAATCCATCGAGAAAAATGTTTTTCGTCGAGAAAACTGTCATGGTTCTCAACGAGAAAAAAAGAGAACATGCTCGCTTTTTTCTCGTCAGGAGTCTCAATTTCCTCATCCTGTTTCTCGTCGGGCTGGTTTACGACGAGAAACACGTTCGTGTGTATGCTTAGAAACCCACGCATGCTCAGAATAAAGTATGAGACGGGAGCGCACCTTCGGTAAAAATAGCGTTCGTAATGGAGATAGCACATTGGTCACGCTGTAACAGATGAAAAGCGCGAATCGTCTCTCACCAAACTTTTACTAACACGCGGTAACGCGAGATTAGCAAAAGCAGCCCCAAGGGTGGCGCCAGTGGAATCAAACTTCCCCTTTATAGTGCCGTCGTACGTGTTGTACGTCACCGCGTTTGAGAACAACGAGATTTTGTTTTGACAGTGTGTATGCAAGGAAAGCTTGACAAGATTCTCATCAAGCCTGACAAGAACCTTGTCGAGGTCTCGTCTTTTACGACGAGATTCTTGGTCGTGTGTACGAGGCCTAATAGCCCATACACACGATCCGAATATCGGACGAAAACGATCGTCCGATGATGGATCGTACGATTTTCGGATCGTGTGTACACTACTTTCGAGAGCCGATCACGACCGTTCATCCGATATTTTTCGGTCGGACAAGCGCGAAAATATTCCTCGTACGATGTCAGATCGTACGCTTTTCGTTTGGTCAGTACAGCCGTCGTCCGACAATACAATTACATTACAACACATGACATCACTTCCGATCTTTTTTTTCTGTCGTAGGAGAATTTTCGTGAGTTTAATAACCTATTTTATTTTACTTGCGATTATTAAGCGAAAAAAGTCGTACGATTCATCGGCCGATATTCGGATCGTGTGTATGGGCCATAAGACTGGGATGCCAATAAAGTTCATGTGCGTGTAAGGGCAGGTGTCCCAATACTACTGATAATATAGTGTATGTTTAAGTGCTGCGTATAAATATAAAATATTCTTTTAATAAAAGATGCAAATTTAAAGTGTAAGACCATCAAAACTTCTTGTTTTAGCTTTGGATATAGTGAGGGAGAAGTAGAACATCTGTTGGGTTTTACTGCTATCTGGGGCTCCATTATAGAGATTATTCTTCAATTACTATCCAGATGGGAGATAACATGACAGAGACAGCAATCTATTTTATATATTTATTTATTTTAACAGAGACTGGGACGTTTTTTCCTCACTTCCTGTCTAGTGACACTGTTGTGGGTGGTGATACTAAGAAAATCTCACTCCAAAGTGTGTGCGCCAAACAATCTACAATGGGTCCATGCATGAGCACCGCCACCTTGAATTACATTTCTGGTAGAAAGTAGACATCTGTTTTGTAGTAAAGACCGTATGTGTATTTGCCTTCATCAGCTTAAGACATGTGGCCTCTTGTATTCATTCGTATTAATCTTCAGTGTACAATACAAGCAGCGAAGCTGAAGGATGACCTAAATCTGATCACGCTGGTTAAGAAGTGATAAGTGTATTATGGAAATTCATCATTCAGCATTCGGCATGCGGCAGAATTCTATCTCACTATCTTCACAAATGATGAATATATGGAAATTACTGGTGGGGGTTGTAGGCCTGGGGCCACGCTGGTGGATGAGCCATGGTAATCCCGTCGAAGGAAAGTGAAAGTCCGGAGGGAAGGACAATGGGAGCAGATAGAGGTTACACAATATAAACCAACTATTTAACGCCTCGTCAGAACAATTGATGGATTACTCGGAGTTTGAAGACATTTGTCATAATGAAGACACGTGCCTGCCCAGGCTAGATTTGTTTTGTTTTCTTAAGCCATTTTTAATTGCATTCTTTTTTGACTATCGGGTGTAAGGAATTGTGTTACATGGCTGCCTTTAAAAACAAAAAAAAGATACACTATGTTACCAAAAATATTGGGACACCTGCCTTTACACACACATGAACTTTATTGGCATCCCAGTCTTAGTCCGTAGGGTTCAATATTGCGTTGGCCCATCCTTCAGCTGCTATAACAGCTTCAACTCTTCTGGGAAGACTTATGCCGCGTACACATGGTCGAAATTTCCGATGGAAAGCTCAGATGGGAGCTCAGATGGGAGCTTTTCTGACCGTGTGTATGCCCCATCAGACTTTTTCCGTCCGAAATGCCGACGGACTTAGATAGAGAACATTTTCTCTATTTTTCCCATGGGAAAAAATCGTTGGTCTGTATGGAATTCCGACGGGGAAAAAACCTGCATGCTCAAAAACAATTCGACACATGCTCGGAAGCATTAAATTCATTTTTCTCGGCTTGTCGTAGTGTTGTACATCACTGTGTTCTTCACGGTCGGAATTTGGCGTGACCGTGTGTTGCATACAGCTTGAGTGGAATTCCGTTGAAATTTCAACGGGAAAGCTGTTGTGGGTACAGGGCAAAAGACTGGGATGCCACCGGCTATTTCTCAAATTTCTTGGCACAGTGGCTGAATTTGATGGCACAGTGGCGACAATTGATGGCATGGCACAGTGGCTGCATTTGATGGCACAGTGGCGACAATTGATGGCATGGCACAGTGGCTGCATTTGATGGCACAGTGGCGACAATTGATGGCATGGCACAGTGGCTGCATTTGATGGCACAGTGGCGACAATTGATGGCATGGCACAGGGGCGACAATTGATGGCACAGTGGCGACAATTGATGGGCACAGTGACTGCATTTGATGGCACAGTGGCTGCATTTGATGGCACGGTGGCTGCATTTGATGGGCACAGTGGCTACGTTTGATGGGCACAGTAAAATGTATCTGATGGGCACAGTAGCTGCGTTTGATGGGCACAGTGAGGCTGCAATTGTTTTTTTGTTTTCGTTTGTTTACGCCCCACAAAAAATTTTGAGCACCAGCCGCCACTGATCAGTGGGAACTTATCTGAAGGGGCAGAAATTGCTCATTGCTCAGGGAACCCCTAGCAATCACTGGAGGGATCCTAGAGTTCCCTGGAACCTTGGTTGAGAAAACTTGATTTAGCCCTCAGTTCAGCTTTCTGGTGTTGAATCCATACATTTGTTCCATTATTTCTTGTACACATTAAATGACTTGATTTTACCATTATCGTGTAATTCTCGTAATACAGCCTTTAATGATTATCCATCACAATAAACAGAGATGTAAAAACATTCACAATCTATTCCGGTATTGACTGCATTGAATCCACCTGTGTTTTTGTTACTTCAAATCAATTTGTTTGGGTCCATTATAATTTTTACAAAAAAAAAAAGTAAACAGTAAACTAATATATTTTAAATGTTCTTTATTACTTAATCCAGTCTAGGGTGAACAAGGGAAAATTGGATTAGGCAATGGCCGCACTTTGCTGGCAGCTATGTTGTTTGCTTACAGGGGTCTTCCAATATGTCACACACAAGTAAAAGCAACGGGATTATTGTTGGTAGCTACTTATACTTAGCTTCTGTTTGCTCCCCCCCCACCTCTCCGCTGGTCTGGGAACATGAAGTGACACACCAGTAAGTTTGAGTATGTGTGAAATGTGGGACTAAGGCCCCTTTCATACTGACACGTTTTTTCAGGCGGTTTAATAACGCTGCTATACCGCCTGAAAGTCTTTCACACTAAAGTGATGCGCTAGCAGGACCGCTCCAAAAGTCTTGCTAGCCGCATCTTTGGAGCGTTATATTAGCGGGATGTTTATCGCTCCTACACCGCTCCTTCCCATTGAAATCAATGGGAAACTGCGGTAATACCGCCGGCAACGCACCTCTGCAGAGGCGCATTGCCGGTGGTATAAACCCTTTTTCGCCCACTAGTGGGGGTTAAAACCCACACCGCTAGCAGCCGAATAACACGGTAAATACGATAGTATAGCCACTGTACCGCCTCCACACCTCCCTTGCCTAGTGTGAAAGGGGACTAACTTCTCTTTCTCCCAGTGCTGGAACTTGGCGATTGGCTGCTCAGGCACCAAGACACTTCACATGAGGGTAAGCAAGAGCCCCCCAGATCATCCACTCAGCAACCAAGGGTTCACTTCCAGCGCTTGGAGTTCTTCTGTAAAGTCCAACAGACCATCAATGGCAATAGAAAAACACTTTTCAGGTTGCTCTGCCAGAGCGTTTCAGGTGACTCACCCCCTCTGAGGAAGGGGCTTCATCCCCCAAAATGCATCAGTTCGCCAGTGCAGTGAGTGGTATTGCATGTAAGTCTACGCGACTCCTGCACTGGATTGTCTATAGTGTTATATTACATTTATACAGAATATCCTCCACTTTTGTGAGAACTAATTTTGCTATTATTTTACATTTAATATATTTATGGTAATGCACTAGGCATGTGCATCCTCCTATGTGTTTTGTTTTTACAGGAACCTAGTGTCCAATGCATGTACAGGGGGCTCAGCTACAGTTTTCATGAGATTGTACAAATGGACAAAGCTGTGCACCTGTCTGTCACTGCATAAGGGAGGATGTACTTGTAGGCAGTAATTGCCTGATGGAGCCAGGGGGGGTGGGGGGTTCTTCCCTGTGCCAATTACAATCCTTATACAGTAAATGACAACAGAAGTGATTGGGGGCAAATCTTGTCTTGGCCCCATTTGGCCTTAATCCATTTTCAGCCATGATTAAAGGGTTGTATAGTTAAAAAAAAAAAAATAACAAACATGTCAGTGGTTACTGCTGCTATCAATCTATCCAATGAGGACCCAAGACAGCGATGGGATCTGCTCAGCTCATCTCTATCGCTGGAATGATCGGGTTCAGGTAAGTAAAAGGGGGGCTCTGGGGGCTGCAGCACTACAGAAGGTTTTCTTATGCATTAAGGTGAAAAACCTTGAGGGTTTACAACCCGTTTAAGCTCTAAGGGCCAGATCCACAAAACTATACGGCGGCGTATCTGCCGGTCTCTATGTTGGAATGGAAAGACTCTAGATAGCTGAAAGACCCTGCCGCCACCTTTCTCACACCGTGGAAAAAAAGCCAGTCAACATGATGGCGGGAACTAGGAGAAACCCAGTGGAGTGTAGATGAAAAGAGCACAGCAGATCGACCATCCTCAGGGGAGATGAAGCTTGGCTGTGACAGATATCCGGCCCAGGGGAGCCGGTGGAACTGCAAGCAAAACCACATGGGAATGTGGGCTCAAGGAGCAGCTTCTTTTGGAAAAGTGCAGGGGCCCCCCATGCAGCCGGGGCCCATGGGCAGTGCCCAGGTGTGCCCTCTCATTGAGAAGGCCCTGCTACCATACACTATTAAGCTGGCAGTTTGCACTGTGATATCTATTGTTAATTATACACACTACTGTGACTTCATTTGTTTTTATTCAGTTCCTACAATTTTTTTGGACATCTGCTCTTTAATAAATGCTTAATACAGCTCACATTATCTTCTAAATCTATTGGTACAAATCCCATCTCTCACCCACACACTCTCTCTCTCTCACCCCCTCTCTCTCTCACTCCCGCTCTCTCACCCCCTCTCCGTATCTCCAGATACGCCGCCGTAATTTCAAATCTGCGCCGGTGTATCTTTGTTTTGTATCCACAAAACAAGATACACCGGAATTTTGCTAGGATACGACTGACGTAAGTCTATTACGGCGTCGTATCTTAGTTGCATTTTTACGCTGGCCGCTAGGGGGCGCTTCCGTCGGTTTTCCGCATAGAATATGCAAATGACCTAGATACGCCGATACACGAACGTACGTGAGGCCGGCGCATTTTTTTTACGTTGTTTGCATGTTTTCCTGCGTAAAGTTACCCCTGGTATGTACAGGCGTACGCAATGTTAAGTATGGACGTCGGGCCAGCTTTGAATTTTCCGTCGTTTACGTTGTTTGCACAAAACGTTCACGAATAGGGATTTGCATAAGTTACGTTCACGTCGAAAGCATTGACTATTTGCAACGTGAATTCGTGCATGTGCACTGGTATACCTCCACGGACGGTGCATGCGCCGTTAAAAAAACGTAATTTACGTGGGGTCATGATGATTTAACATAAATCACGCCCAAATCTGAGACATTTCAATTGCGCGGGCTTACGCCGACACAATTACACTACGCCGCCGTAACTTACGGTGCAAATTCTTTGTGGATAAGGAACCTGCCGCTCTAAGTTACGGCGGCGTAGTGTATCTAAAGATAGGCAGTTCTTTGTGGATCAAGCCCTAAGTCTTCACTTGTAGCTTACAAAGGTCTTCCTCACCACTTTCCAGCTGGCACACAGTGCAATTAGAGAGTTGGGGGAAGGGATGGGGTGTATCTACCATGAGCGAAACAAGGTGTTTGCTTTGGGGCGCATTGTTCAGGGGGGCAGAAGGGACACACATGGGCATGAGCGGTCTTTAGAGCAGGGCTGGTCATCGGTTCCCATGTGGTTTTGCTTGCAATTCCACCGGCTCCCCTGGGCCGGATATCTGTCACAGCCAAGCTTCATCTCCCCTGAGGATGGTCGATCTGCTGTGCTCTTTTCATCTACACTCCACTGGGTTTCTCCTAGTTCCCTCCATCATGCTGACAGGCTTTTTTTCCACGGTGTGAGCAAGGTGGCGGCAGGGTCTTTCGGCTATCTAGAGTCTTTCCATTCCAACATAGAGACCGGCAGACATGCTAAGGATTTTCTCGGTAGTTCCACCAGCCCCACAGTCCAAGTCCCATTCCATCTCCTGGGCCAGGAATCCATCCATCCAGATCTGTCCTACCATACAGGGCCGTCTTAATAGCATCATGGGCCCCTGGGCAAAGTAATGCTCTGGGGCCCCTACAATGGAGACAGCACAGTAGGTAGGAAGCAGACAAGCGGAGCTTCCCCTTTTGGGTCAGAGCATCACAGGCGCTCCGGCCCCACCCTGCTGGCTGTGAAATAGGTATCGTTCTACACAGCATGGCGCACCACTGCCAGCCTGCCTCCCCTGTGTATCCATCACTCTCTGTGCCATCATGGGGGCCCCCAATTTCCTGGCAATGTGGGCTCAAGGAGCAGCTTCTTTTGGAAAAGTGCAGGGGCCCCCCATGCAGCCGGGCCCATGGGCAGTGCCCAGGTGTGCCCTCTCATTGAGAAGGCCCTGCTACCATACACTATTCAGCTGGCCGTTTGCACTGTGATATCTATTGTTAATTATACACACTACTGTGACTTCATTTGTTTTTATTCAGTTCCTACAATTTTTTTGGACATCTGCTCTTTAATAAATGCTTAATACAGCTCACATTATCTTCTAAATCTATTGGTACAAATCCCATCTCTCACCCACACACTCTCTCTCTCTCTCACCCCCTCTCTCTCACTCCCGCTCTCTCACCCCCTCTCTCTCACTCCCTCTCTCTCATCCCCTCTCTCTCACTCCCTCTCTCTCACCCCCTCTCTCTCACTCCCTCTCTCTCACCACCTCACCCACACAATCTCTCTCTCACAAACACTCTCTCTCTCTCACCCCTCTCTCTCTCCCACCTCTCTCTCACTCCCTCTCTCTCACTCCCTCTCTCTCACCCCCTCTCTCTCACCCCCTCTCTCTCACGCACCTCTTTCTCTCACCCCCCTCTCTCACACCCTCTCTCTCACGCACCTCTTTCTCTCACCCCCTCTCTCTCTCTCAGTCACCCCTAAAGAGGAAGGGTGGGATTTACAGAAAGGACTGGGACAGATTTAGATGGGGGGGGGGGGGGATATTTGTCTTGCCTAGGACAGCACAAAACCAAAATACACCACTGGGAAGGGAGGTATACGATGCTATGGGATGCAGCCAATAAAGTGAGCCTGTTACTACATGCACAAAGTACAAATGCATTTGAAAGCCCAAACCACCCAATATCTTTTATTTTATTCTTTTGCTTTCTGTGATTTCAGCAGGGAGATAGAATTTATTCCAGTTGCACACCAAACTGCTACTCACGTATTAAAGTGTATTGAGAGCTTCAGTAATCTAATGTATGGCCCCAACCAATAGCCCATGAAGAATAATGCTCTCACCAGCACACCATTTCTTTACTATAAAGCAGAACAGAAGCAGGTGCACAGCTGAGAGATAATCTCCACTGGGAACATGTGTCAGTTTTATCTATTAATACCAGGACAATATATTAGGACAAGAAGGGACACGGCAACAGGATATCAGACATTAATAAACAACTCATGTGGGTTCTATTGCCTTTCCCACTCTACTAGAACAAGGTGTTTTTGTTTTTTGTCTCAATGTCTATAGGAGAGATTTTCCATTATTTTTTGTCCTTTTCACCATTTGTTACTAGGACTGGAAGTGAGGGAAAATGCTAGTGGGAACACAAAGAAACAGGAATGGTTGGCATTGTTTTGTTTACATCTCAGCTGTCAGTGGGGAAGCTCGCTGACAGCTGCTGAGTCATCAGTTGTTAAGGACGTGGCGGCCGGCTTCCTGGCCCGCTGCCTAACAACCAGCTATTACAATTGGTTGCCAGAGTTTACAGCCTATCATTATCATCACTGACTGGTTGCTAGAGGTTACAACACATCATTTCTGCTTGCCGAATGGTTGCTAGAGGGTATTGCAAATTATTAGTGCTCACTGATTGGTTGTTAGAGATTACTGCACATCATTACCACTCACTGAGCAGTGGAGCAATCCCAAACAATTGAGCGGCACATTTTTACACATACTACAGGAGAAGGTCAGAGATTGCAAACATACTACAGGAGAAGGTCAACGACTACAAACAGGTTGTGGTCAGAGACTGCAGATGACCAGAGACTGCAGACATACTACAGGAGAATGTCAGAGACTGCAGATATACTACAGGAGATGACCAGACACTGCGGACATACTGCAGGAGATGACCATAGACTGCTGACATACTACAGGAGATGACCAGAGACTGCGGATCTAGTACAGGAGATGACCAGAGACTGTGGACATACTGCAGGAGATGATCAGGGACAGAGACTGCAGACATACTACAGGAGATGACCAGACACTGCGGACATACTGCAGGGCATGCCCAGAGACTCCAGATCTAGTGAAGGAGATGACCAGAGACTGCAGACATACTGCAGGGGATGACCAAAGACTGCGGATCTAGTACAGGAGATGACCAGAGACTGCAGACATACTACAGGAGATGACCAGAGACTGTGGACATACTACAGGAGATGACCAGAGACTGCGGATCGAGTACAGGATATGACCAGAGACCATGGACATACTGCAGGAGATGACCAGGGACAGAGACTGCAGACATACTACAAGAGATGACCAGACACTGCGGACATATTGCAGGAGAAGACCAGATACTGCGGACATACTCCAGGAGATAACCAGACACTGCGGACATATTGCAGGAGATGACCAGAGACTGCGGACATATTGCAGGAGATGACAAAAGACTGCGGACATACTGCAAGAGATGACCAGAGACTGCGAACATACTGCAAGAGATGACCAGAGACTGCGGACATACTAAAGGAGATAAACTAATGGACAGGTTTCCACTGCTGGGTATACAGATTAAAATATTGAGGGACTCTCTGGCTCCAATCTAATTTTTTAACCGAAAAAAAAAATCAATTGGTCAAAAAACTGTAATGTCACATTGTAATGACAAAATTAATAATGGATGGACTGAAAAGTAGAATGTTCCAATGGTATAATGCATAGAATGTATTATCTGCATATCTTAAAGGAGACCTGGGCCATGTGTGTAGATAAGTGAGCCTCTGTAAGCTGCAAGGCGAACTGCATGCTGTTACATCTGTATTACTACTTATGTGGGTTAGTGCTGTGTTATGGCCAGAGACCCAATGACTACACTAGGCCCCACACACAGAAGAATCATGTCTTATCACTTGCCAGTGACACCTATCCTGGTGCTGAATAAAGTGTCATTTTGAGGGAGATAGCACAGTGCACTGATCCACCTCCACCGTCTCTCCAACACACTTTTACTTTTCTTCTGTCCAACCTTAAAGGCAAAGAGTGAATTTAATTCACAGGGCCCATTTATACACTTGGTTCCAGGCCCAGTGCCTAGGAGGACTCCATTTTGCAGTGGACCTTAAATCATGGATTCTGCCGCCCAGCAGGGTTCCCAGTACTAGGCTACCCCTTACCTTCAGAACTTCTATCACTGGCCACCACTGTTCAACACCCAAGCTGGCTCCTTTTCCTTCTTGACATTCTTCACTTCATAACCTCAAGGGCTATCTGTGATACATACTGTAAAGGAACCCACATCTTTTAGGAGACAAACATCTGACTCCGACATAATCTACATGAGCTAATTACTAATCATTTACCCAGACAAGGTGACTCCGAGATAAGCTTGTCTCACCTGCTATACAATACACATTTATCATCAATAGAAATTCACACAATACAGTGTCAATTAGCATCACACAATGAAAGGTTGTTGAGAGCCAGACTAAGGTTACTTGACAGCAGCAGATGACATTAACATCTTAACAGTCTATGTTCCCACATTGAATTGACCTGTTGGGTTCAGAATCAACAACCTGTAAATAGTTCTTCCAGACATTCTTGAATATATTATGAATTACAGACCTATGTTAAAACAATCCAACATATGTCCCTTATTTCCTGGCTCAATCTGTGTAAGAGCTTCTGGGTCCCATGGCCCTCCCGTTACACATACTTTGTTTCATGACCTCAAGGACTAAAATTATATTGTACTCTTCACGTGCTATTGGTACTAAGGTCTAAGAGGACACTCTAATTCAAAATTTACAATTTTGAGCCCTAATGAAACGTTGGCTTCTTAGCTGAGATTTCTATGATGGAATAAAGATTTTGGATGTTAGAAATGTCGATGTGGCTCTTTTATTCACTCACATTTCCTGTTGAATTTCTGACCATGTTTGTCCATTGGAAGTATCCTATCAATCAGTGGTGGTGCAACCATGCATTGCATGAATCTATCTATGGTCACTGATGACATCCCTTATTTAGGTATCCGGCCCCTTTTCGGGCGCCGGGCACCTGAATTACAGCAGTGGGCAGGCATGTACTGGCCATTGGGACTACAGGGAGATTCCCGTGGGCCGATGGCTCAGTGGGCCGGTTTCAGTGACAGCCTGTCAAAGTAATGGCTGCGTGGCTCGCCCCCCACTTCATGCAGTGATGTGGGAAGGATGAGAAAAATACAGAGGAGAATAAGTGAAATAATAAAAGAGTGAATGAGGACTCCTTATGTTATGCTACTTATGTTTTTTTGAAAAATTGCGTAATATACTGTTTTTATGCTTGTTTGCAAAATTAAAGTTGGCCGGTCTGGATGAAGTCCAAATTTTTGTCTCAGTCCAGCCCTGGCGGTGGAAGTGTATTTTGCCGTAGGCTGTGAACAGCGGGTGCCATGCTGGGCGTTCGCTGTTCACTCAGCTGTGTGTTAGCAAAACAAAGGAATTTTCTTTGCTAACACTGAATCCACCTCTCAGCCAATTAGGTTGCCTGGTCTGTTAGCAGTCACCTGATTGACTGAAATGTCAGGCGATGTGATTGGACGCCTGAGAGAGGACGGAAGAAAACATGGAGGACGTGCAGCAGACCGCCACTGACCCGCTCCAAGACAGGTTAGTGCCAGACATCTGATGGGGCACCGTAGCAGAAATTTATCGGCACACTGGCAGCTTCTGATGGGGCACAGTAGCGGAAATTTATCAGCACACTAGCAGCATCTGATGGGGCACAGTAGAGGCAATTGATGGGCACACTGGCAGCATCTGATGGGGCCTAGTAGCGAAAATTGGTGGGCACACTGGTACCATCTGATGGGGCACAGTAGCGGCAAATGATTGGCACACTAAAAAATAAAAATTTGCGCTTGGGACTTTGAGTGAGGTGAGCACTATGGAGTCAATAAAATAACAGGAGTATTTGTAGTATGTTTAATTCAAGTAAAAAACAGCACATACATTAATGTCATGAACATGAGCCAATTCATACAGAATACATAAAATAGGTAATTGATGGGCACACTGGCAGCATCTGATGGGGCCCAGTAGCGGCAATTGATGGACCTACTGGCAGCATTTGATGGGGCACACTAGCGGCAATTGATGGGCACAGTGTCAGCAATTGATGGGTACAGTGGCTGCGTTTGATGGCACAGTGTCAGCAATATATGGGTACAGTGGCTGCGTTTGATGGCACAGTGTCAGCAATATATGGGTACAGTGGCTGCGTTTGATGGCACAATGGCAGCAATTTATGGGTACAGTGGCTGCATTTGATTGCGCAGTAGCTGCGTTTGGCACAGTAGCTGCGTTTCATGGGCACAGTGGCTGCAATTGATGTGTTTTGTTTTTTTTTCAACAATGGTTTTTATTGAACATTTTTCAGAAGAAGTACAGAAAGAAGAACATAAGCAATAAACCATTACAATTGTTCGTATTTGAGTGCAGAAAAAACTCAAGAATTCTTTGAGATGTGTTTTTTTGAGCACCAGTCGCCACTGCTATCAATTTACAACGCTCTGCATTGTACATGGAGTGTACACTTCCCATAGGATTTATTTAACCCTACCAAGCAATGACAGCTAGTCCTGGCCTGCTTACACCAAACACATTAATCAGGAATGTATGGGAGCACCTTTGTACACTAACCCTCTCTTACAGTCCAGCTTTGAAGTTATTTTGGTTACAGGTGACCAATTTCCATGCATCTTGGTAAGAGACTCAACTCCCCAAGCCTCCTTTGATTGCCACTTTGTTTCTTCTCCAAAGACATGGCGTCCAAGGGTTCAGACACGAGTCACAACAGCTATTTAGAGTGCTTACATTTTTCCAACGTGCTCCCGTCAATTAGGACAGCAAGGCAGAGCCCTGACCTTCAGGCACTTGGGTGGACACCCCGGGATACAGTGCATCTGTCTGCTCGTCTAAAAGGAGTTCCTAATTACAAGCACGCTTCCAGAAAAAGGTCAGCAGTGTGGCGAAGAACTGAAAACAGCATGCCCTTCAGTTCAAATAATAAAAGTCCTTTGAAGCAATTACATACATTGATTTTTATTAAATGTGAAACTCTGTTAGGAATCACATTTGACTAGGACCATTATGCCAGTTCATTAATTA
This sequence comes from Rana kukunoris, assembly GCA_029574335.1. Lineage (NCBI taxonomy): Eukaryota > Metazoa > Chordata > Amphibia > Anura > Ranidae > Rana > Rana kukunoris. The sequence goes on along the minus strand of CM056049.1, from coordinate 46,683,552 downwards.
TTTTGCCATCATTAAAACGGAATTCCATATTGAGTCAGTTTCTTTTTTTTAAGAATAAATGAAATAAGAACAAAATCCAAACACAACTTTGCCATTGTCTGTTCCAAAACTGCCGATGGTCATTCGGGATTTCATCTTAGGCTTTTAAATTAACCGCAGACAGGTTTTCCCCACCAAAGCGTTTCCTCTGTGGTGTGTAAAATATGTAACCACATGCTCCTCTCTACCTTTTCTAATGCCGCTCAGCTTGTTTCCAAGGGTATGCTGCACACATGCAATCTTTCCTTCTGTTTTTGATTTCTGTTTTTTTAATTTTACAACAAAATTCAGAAAAAGAAGAACCTGTAGTCAATTTTTCACCAGTTTGTCCACACAAATGTTAGCCTTATGTTTTTATTCCTTTGTATGTATTTGAAACTGCGGCATGATTCAGTTTTGAGCCCGACTCTTTGATTTTGGTACTATTGTTGCCTGGGGTCATTTGCTTTTTTAAAGTCCTCCAATGACCAAAGGAGTGAAAACAAATACCGAACAGAATAAAAATTCACATATTTTTCAAGTAATAACTAAAGCTAAACTCCAGGCTAGAACAAAAAAAAAAAAATACCCTTACAGTGCCCAAGGGTTAAATGCTTGTTATGTCTGGGGCTGTTGAAAAAAGCCTCGTACACACAACCGGTTTTCTCGGCAAAAACCAGCAAGAAAACTGCTTCTTGCCGAGAAAACCGTTTGTGTGTACGAGGCTTTCAGGTTTCTCGTCTGGAAATCTGCCCAGAATCTCTGCTCTCTTTTTTCTGTTCGAGATTCTTGTCCGCCTGTTTCCCGATGAAAAACCTGAGAGTGTTTATACTTACCTGTCGCCGTGGAAACCCGCGCATGCTCGAAATGACTTTGACGCATGCGCTGTAGCTTCCACGGTATAGGTAGGGTGAAGCAAGATGGCGGCGACGGCATTGAGTGTGACGAGCGCATGCTTGTCGTACCCGATGACATCACCGCGTTCTTGCCTTTCAAGAGAACCGCGGTTCTTTTGAAAGATCTGTGTGTACACTCGGGCGGCAAGAGATTCTTGCGAAGAATCTCATCAGGGAAAAGGAGAAGAAGAACAGGAAGTGAGGATTTCTCAGAAGAAATTAGGACATTTAAAAGCAAAATCAAAGGATGAGGTAAGTGAAGGAGGACTGCACTAAGGTAAAGGAAGCTATTTAGGTATTTTTTTATTTTTTTACCTTTACAACCCCTTTAAAACCTGGCCTGTTAGTGGGCCATGAGGACAGGATTGATGCAGTGTTGCTGAGGGATCTCCTACAAGCCAGAGCTTTGGAGACAGTGTTGGAGCCTTCTGGTACAGTGAATAGGATAAGTAATATAGCCTTTCCAGTTACCCCCTTGAAATAATGAGCATTTAACCCTTAGGCCCTGTACATACGATCAGACATGTCTGATGAGACTTGTCTGACGGACCGTTTTCATCAGACAACTCTGAACTTGTCTGATGGTCCGATGCTTTTGTGTAATAACCATCGAGCCTGTCCGACCAGCAGCTTTCCATCGGACAGGTTTTAAAGCATGTTTTAAAACTTTGTTCCGATGGAAAGCGGTCCGATAGGCCGTACACACCATCGAACTGGTCCGACGAAACCGGTCTGCAGACCAGTTTCATCGCACATGTCCGATCGTGTGTACGCAGCCTTAGAGTATGAGGAGGCCCAAATGCAAGGGTATTCATGTATTCCATCCCAGAGTTCAGCTTCAAATTGTTAGTGCTATAAGTCCAAATTCGATGCAGGCAACAAGAGGTTGTCTGGTGGAGTCATATAACACCATATATAGCATGGAATGGTCACAGCAGGTTTGCACACTCAAGAACTCTTACAGAGAGCGATGTGACCTGAAGAATACCCAAGAGATATGAAAAAATGTCAGTAGGTTTAACGCTCCAACATCTAACAAAACTTGAAATGTCAGGTTTTGGTGGACTATATCAAGGTCAAATCAATACCCCCTTTCATACTTCCAACCGTCAGCCCCCCCCCCCCCCCCACACACACACACACACGCTCACCCATTTACAAATTTTAAAAATCCTTCTTTACTCTTCTATTATGTGACCCTTCCGCTTCCACAGTGCCATGTTGGAGACTGGCAATCCGCTGCTGCAGTACACGCCCCTGACCAGTTCTGTTGCTACCCCTTGCGGCATAACCCTAATGTTGGATGGCTACAGAACACTGTGGGGACCCCACTGATAGACTCTTTGTAAATCCAAAGGGACATGTCACCAGGGAGTGATGTAGATTGAAAAAAGATTTTCCTTCTTCACAGACCGGAAGAAAGAAGATTTGGGAACTGGCCTATTATCTGACTATGGATCCATATAAATATATATATAAATTTGTTTTCGTTTTTGTTTTACATAAAAGGTGTAGGAGTAGTAGGAGTAGTTATTGATGCAAAGGGGCAGATTTTTTTTTTTTGACCCCCTGTTCAGAGATCAACTTTAAAATATTGGCACATTTCATACATCTAGCAGAATACTAGAAAGGCCCCCCAGGTACATAAACTTGCCTGCACCCTATATATAATAATTCCTGGAAATGGCAAAAAATGAGGTGGGTGCTGTAGCAACTACCGCCTGGAAAGCAGTAACTTCATGATATGAAAATAACTGAAAACCATACAAATTTAATAAAGCTTCCCTTCTAGTATAAAACTGTAAATAAAAGTGTTGCGTCAAAATAAAAAAATATATACATTTTCCCAAAACAAATATAAACATTAATTAAAAATGGAAAAAAATATGTTCATACCGTAGATTCCAAAACCAAGAAGAGTCCCATATAAACGTGCATCAATCCAAAATCTTTTTAATTCACAGTGTGTCAATGGCATTCACCAACACCTAAGAAATGCTAGGGTTCGGGCTTACCAGACCACAGTGACCCCCCTTATTCAGAGCGGTCAACATAAGCTCAGAAACATAACCAGCGACAGTGACACCTCTCCCTCATGGAACGCCAAGATGGACATCTATACCCAGCACAGAGTAGGCTCCTCCAGATCTCTATTGGCTCAAACAGAATTGCAGACTGATTCCCCGTACACACGACCGTGTTTTCTGACGGGGAGAGCCTTTGGCTGGAAATCCCGGCCATGTGTGTATACTCCTTCGCAGTTTTTCCGACTGCAAAACTGATGGAATCGGCAGGCAAAAAAAGAGAAACAGCTCTCTTTTTTCTCGTTGGGATTCCCGGTGGAATTTTTCCCAGCGTAAAACGGACATTTTGACATTATTGTCAATTTTCCTGTGGGGAAAAATACTGATGGAGCATACACACAGTCAGGATTCCCAAGGAAAAACTCTCATCTGAGTTTTCCCGATGGGAAAACCGAACGTGTGTAGGGGGAAAAAGTAGAGAGCAGTTTCTCGGTTTTCCCCTCGGGATTTACGATGGACCTTTTGCCGCTGGGAATCCCGGTCGTGTGTACAGGGCATCAGGATTATGAAGACCAGAAGTGCAGCCAGAGCCGACAGTAAGAAAGAATAAGAAATTGGTTTTAGAGAAACATTCTTCAGTACTGTCTGTCACGGAAGGTCCCCGCACTCAAACCGAATGCGTCCGTCATGTACCGCTTTCATCAGTCTGGACATAGGTATCCGATATTCCAGCTATCACACCGTCTATTTTGTCTTCATGGTGTCACGTCTTCTGTTAAATACCCCTGCTCTGTTAAACATCCATGTGTCTCCTCTCTCCCTCTGCACTCCTCTCCACTCAGCCTGCCAGGAATGTTTAACAGAAGACATGACATCATGAAGACATAATAGTCGGTACTGAAGAATGCTTCTCTGAAACTGATTTATTTTACTGTTGGCTCTGGCTATACTTTGAGCCTTATGCCGCGTACACACGACCGTTTTTCGGGTTCTAAAAAATTAAGTTTTTTTAATGTCATTAAAAACGATTGTGTGTGGGCTTCAGAGCATTTTCTAGGGTTCTAAAAAATGGCCACATTTTTTTTCGAACATGCTCTATTTTTTCATGACGTTTTTAACGTTGTCGTTTTTAAGGTTGTAAAAAATGGTCGTGTGTGGGCTTTAACAATGTGAAAAATCAGCCCATGCTAATGCTTTTAGAACCCGAAAATAGGTCGTGTGTACACGGCATTAGTCTGCAATTCTGTTTGAGCCAGTAGAGGTCTGGAGGAGCCTACTCAGTGCTGGGTATTGATGTCCATCTTGGCATTTCATGAGGGAGAGGTGTCACTGCCACCGATTATGTTCTTGATCTCATGTTGACCACTCTGAATAAGGGGGTCACTGTGGTCTTGTAAGCCTATACCATAGGCGTTTCTTGAGTGTTGGTGAATGCTATTGGCACACTTTGTAAATTATAAAGATTTTGGATTGATGCACGTTTATACGGGCAGTGGCAGCCCGTCCATAGGGGGCGCCCGGGCGCCGCCCCCCTCCTGTAGTCTTAAAAAAAATGGGCCCTTTAAGGCATTTAAAAATTCGTGTTGCAGCGCCGCGCAAATAACATACACTCACGCATTGCCTGAGTGTATGTTATTGTGGCCAGCCTAGTCAGATAACCGGACATAGGGCGCCGATTATCTGACTAAGGACAGCTGGTTGGCTGTGGGGAAGTGCCTGCCAGAGCCAGCGGCTCTGATAGGCTTTCCCAGTACAGTCCTTCAGCTCCCGGATGTCTTATCTCGGAACATAGTGGGCTACGTCCCTTGAATAAGACTGACGCCGTCTCAGCCAATCAGGTTTCAGTCATTCTGTTTATCCGTAACCTGATTCGCTGGAGCGTCATCGAGGGCGGCAGAAGACATCGAGGGACAGAAAGGTAAGTGCCAGGCGGGGGGGGAGCAATCTGACTGGCAGCATTTTACAGGGAACAGTGGGGACAATTGATGTGGGGACAATTGATATGGGGACAATTGATGTGGGCACCAGTGGGGGACAATTAATGTGGGCACCAGTGGGGGACAATTGATGTGGGCACAGTGGGGTCAATGGATGTGGGCACAGTGGCAATTGATGTGGGCACAGTGGCAATTGATGTGGGCACAGTGGCAACAATTGATGTGGGCACAGTGGCAACAATTGATGTGGTCACAGTGGCAATTGATGTGGGCACAGTGGCAATTGATGTGGGCACAGTGGCAACAATTGATGTGGGCACAGTGGCAACAATTGATGTGGGCACAGTGGCAATTGATGTGGGCACAGTGGTAATTGATGTGGGCACAGTGGCAACAATTGATGTGGGCACAGTGGCAATTGATGTGGGCACAGTGGCAACAATTGATGTGGGCATAGTTGTAACAATTGATGGCATGGCACAGTGGCTGTGTTTGGCATGGCACAGTGGTGACAATTGATGGCATGGCACAGGTGGCTGCCTTTGATGGGCACAGTGAGGCTGCAATTGTGTGTTTTTTTTTTTTCATTTGTTTGCGCCCCCCAAAAAAATTTGACTCTTCTTGGTTTTGGGATTATCTATAGACATTTTTTTCACTTTTAATTAATGTTTATATGTGTTTTTTGCACTTTTTTTGTCTAATGAATTTTGGGCAATTAATGTTTTTTGGGGTTTTAGCCATTATGTACACGGGTCGTTGTTTAACCTCTCCTGAACGATTTAACTTGACAGCTAGAAACCGGTGTCTAAAAACGGCCATTTATCAAAGTTTACATGCCACGTTTAGCCACGTTTGCGTCTAGACCAGACCTCAAAATTTACACTCGCCTGCTCGCGTATTGCGAGTAAATTTTGAGGTCTGGCGAGTGTGGGCTGCCTGGGGGGGGGGGGGGCGAGCAAGGAGAGGAGAGTCGCGCCGCCGCCTGTTTGTTAATAGCGCGGGTCAGGAAACATTACAACTTTCAATCCAATAGCTGCGCGTGTCATATACAGCGCTTCCCCCTTTTCCGGGCACTTTTTTAATTGACAAATCATCACCCATCTCAGGATTGGATGGATGATCTGTCTATCAAAGTTTCCTGGAAAAGGGGGAAGCGCTGTATATGACACGCGCAGCTATTGGATTGAAAGTTGTAATGTTTCCTGACCCGCGCTATTAACAAACAGGCGGCGGCGGCTCGGCTCCTCTCCTACACAGGTAGGATGTAATGTGGGGGGACACCCGGCTGCAATGTGGGGGGACACCCGGCTGCAATGTGGGGGGGACACCCGGCTGCAATGTGGGGGGGGACACCCGGCTGCAATGTGGGGGGGGGACACCCGGCTGCAATGTGGGGGGGGGACACCCGGCTGCAATGTGGGGGGGGGGACACCCGGCTGCAATGTGGGGGGGACACTCCTGGCTGCAATGTGGGGGGACACTCCTGGCTGCAATGTGGGGGGGACACTCCTAGCTGCAATGTGGGGGGGACACTCCTGGCTGCAATGTGGGGGGACACTCCTGGCTGCAGTGTGGGGGGGACACTCCTGGCTGCAGTGTGGGGGGCACACTCCTGGCTGCAGTGTGGGGGGGACACTCCTGGCTGCAGTGTGGGGGGGGACACTCCTGGCTGCAGTGTGGGGGGGGACACTCCTGCCTGCAGTGTGGGGGGGGACACTCCTGGCTGCAGTGTGGGGGGGGGACACTCCTGGCTGCACTGTGGGGGGGGGGGAACCCGACTGCACTGTGGGGGGAGGGAACACCTGACTGCACTGTGGGGGGGGGGACACCTGACTGAACTGTGGGGGGGGGGAACACCTGGGTGCAATTGTGGGGGGGGGAACACCTGGGTGCAATTGTGGGGGGGGACTTTTGGCTGCAATTGTGAGGGAACTCTGGCTGCAAAAAGGGGACACATGCTGCATTATTGGGCACGGATAAAGTTGTTGTTAATATTTATTTTTATAACTTAAATCTGCATAAAACATTTAAGTGCCATTTCATGAGATTTATGAGGGCGTATCTAGGGGCGGGATTGGGGGCGGGGCATGGTAGGGGTTGGGTGGGGCAACTGGTGGCGAGTACGCCTTGAGGCCTGGCTAGTAGCTCAGGACTTGAAATTTTGAGCCCTGGTCTAGACCATTGTCTGTATTTGTCTGACCCTTTGACAATAAAGATGACATGAAGATAAACTGGAGTTCCAGTGTGCGACCAATTTATTTATTTTTTTTCATCTAGAAGCGTTTAAAAAAATTGGGGGTTAAAATAAAAAACGTCTGTAAACTAAATGCTGCTAAACGTGATTAGCCGCATTTGGCACTTGAAATGCCTCTAAACACAGCTTCTGGGCGCTTTTTTGGGGGTTCCAGAAAAAGACTCTAAACTCCTAGAAATGACTATAAACTAAGCTGTGTACATGTACTGATAAGATAACATAGAGAAGAGTTCAGGTGCAGTTAAAAAATGCCTAACTGCTCCTAAACATCCGTTTACCAGCAGGAGAGTACATGAAGCTTTAGCGCCAAACTTTGACTTACAGTAACATCATAAACAAGAGTATGTGTTGCCAGCACACCATGGATCTTGAGAGAGATATCGAAATGTTTAGTCCAGCAATTACATAACAGCAGTAGAGTGCAAAGTTTCAAAGCCACATAGGACCCCTTTATCAGGCATGTGATTACATGACAGTAGTAGAGTGCAAAGTTTCAAAGCCACATAGGACCCCTTTATCAGGCATGTGATTACATGACAGTAGTAGAGTGCAAAGTTTCAAAGCCACACACAACCCTTTTATTAGGCATGTGATTATCTCATGCCTGACGAAGGGTCCTGTGTGGCTCCGAAATGTTGCACTCTATTACTGTCATGTCATTACTGTCATGTCATTTCTGGATTAAATGTTTTGATATATCTCTCTAGATCCATAGTTTTGTGCTGTGCTGTGCTGTGAGCGCTAGAATAAACGATTGGACAACTTTCTCAAGATCCATGGTGTGCTGGCAATACATACTCTGGCAGTAGGGTGCCCACGTGTCCCGGATTGCCCGGGACTGTCCCGCAATTGACATGTCTGTCCTGGGTCCTGGGCACCTTCATTCTGGGACAATACAATGTCCCAGAATGAAATAGAGGACACAGCCATCCCCTACTAACTAGTAACTACATTTCCGGAACGGGTTGCTAGGGCCCGCCCTGCCTGGCATCTTGCAACCAGTGACAATTTTCTCTGAGACAGTGAGACCGGGAGGGAGGCCTGCGCCTAGTGTAGCACTGCTGTCCCCACCCACCTCAGCACCTCCTCCTTCTCCCACACCCAGCAGCAAGCAGCAGGGACTGGTGTGATCTTCACTCTCCAGATTGTGACGCCACTCCTTTCCTTCTATGCTTGTGGCTCATGCAGAGGGAGTGACAGCAGCACTGCATCTGGTGCAGTGGCGTAGTGTGGGTTGTCAGCGCCCAGCGCAGGGCATGAGATTTGCGCCCCCCTAACCCGCAGATTTTTAGCACTCTCTAAATCCCTTCCACTAGTACAGTAGTACTGACCAACCTGACTCCTACACCGACCTACCTGATCACTATACTAACCTACCTGATTCCTATACTGACTTGCCCTCCTCCTTCCCCCCAGTCTCTGCACGGTCACAATCCATGGGATCATCATGGATGGTCTTCAGTGTACATTTACTTACTGCTGTCAATGTCACCGATGGAGCCTAAGCCGGGACTGCACCGCAACTTCTTTCCAATAGTGAAGCGGAAGAGCTCACAGTCTCCTAGATAGCACATCAAAGGAGAAGAGCTGCAGGTAACCTGCCGCTGTGCCCCTCTAAATTTTGCGCCCGAGGCAACCTCCTCCTGGCCCCCCCACGCTACGCCACTGATCTAGTGGCAGGCTATGGGTGGCAAGTGGCACTGCATCTGGTGGCAGGCTATGGGTGGCAAGCGGTACTGCATCTAGTGGCAAGTGACACATTCACTTGACAAATAACCAGCTGCCAAATTACCCATCAGCCCTGAGACTACATTCCCCCCCTCATCTTTTTTTGGGGAAGGTGAGAGAGGGGTGTGTCCCTGAATGGCAGTTTGGAAATGTGGTCACCTGGCAGCAGCTCCACTCTCTGCTATCTCTACTCCTATATAACCAAAACAGACTCATGTATCATATTAGTCTGTCCTATCAAACCCCAGGCACAAAGGCTCCGAAATAACCTCTTTTAGCCGTTCATTTTATGTCGTCCAAAATGAGTAATTTCTTTGACAGTAAAAATATATACATTTTTCCATCAATGATGCTCACAGTGTGACCTCTTTAAAATCAGCATAACTGGCCATTCACAGCTCATGTTAACAACTCAGTGCAAACGTCTTTCAATAGTTACCTTTAATATGTCTCTGGAACATCTTCATAATAAATGAAAAATGTTATTGCAGCCAATCAATACAGTTGTTAGAGAGGATTGATCTAATGGTGAAGTCTTTTCTGGGTACATATTTTTTCACCTTCCAGCTACAGATGACTCCCAGGAGCTCTGTATCGCTGATGGACACTTAAGAGTCTGACCACAGAGCCTAGAAAAAAAAAAATAAGACAATTAATTAAAATCACCTTCAGTGACATTCATAGCTATTCAAATGAAAAGCAAGCATCTTCAGCAACTTGGAGTGACGACTTCCTATATTTATAGCGTTGCCCCAGAACCAGCAAGACAAAACTGGAATTAGATATTTGCAATGGAAAGTCTATTACGATATATATGAATGTTATATCTCCTATTTAATGGTCACCAGCATACATCAAAGGTAAACAGGTACAAACAGACTTACCGTATATACTCCTGTATACGCCGACCCGGATATGAGCTGAGGCACCTAATTTTAGCACAAAAACTGGGAAAACGTATTGATTTGTATATAAGCCTAGGGGGCGAAATGCAGCAGCTACTGTAAGTGGAAAAGAAGGTCAACAATGCCCATTTGCAGCCTCACTGTGCCCATTTGCAGCCTCACTGTGCCCACCTGCAGCCTCACTGTGCCCATCTGCAGCCTCACAGTGCTCATTTGAAGCCCCTCTCCGCCCATTTACAGCCTCATTGTGCCTATCTGCAGCCTCACTGTGCCCATCTGCAACATCAATGTGTCCATCTGCAGCCTCACAGTGCTCATTTTAAGCCCCTCTGTGCCCATTTACAGCCTCACTGTGCCCATCTGCAGCCTCACTGTACCCATCTGCAGCCTCACTGTGACTGTTTGCAGCCTCACAGTGCCTATTTGCAGCCTCACTGTGCCTATCTGCAGCCTCACTGTGTCCATCTGCAGCCTCACTGTGCCCATCTATAGCCTCACTGTGCCCATTTGCAGCCTCACTGTGCCCATTTGCAGCCTCACTTTGCCCATGTACCTTTGACCTGTTGTGTCAGTATTGATGAGGAGGGAAGGGATTTGTACCTGATAACGCTGTACATTGCCCCCTCTCAGATGATTCTCAGCAGGGCTGTATGTATAGGAAGTCTGCGCCATCCACGCCACCCGCGCCGTTCACTGTAACAAAGCCCCGCCTCATTACGGACGAGGAGAAGGCGGGGCTTTGTTACATTGAACGGAACGGACGGCGTGGACGGTGCGGAACAGTTAAGACTGACACAGCGGGAGAGGAGACCCTCACTCAAGTATAAGCAGAGGGGGGCTTTTTCAGCATAAAAAATGTGCTGAAAAAGTCATCTTATATTCCAGTATATACGGTATATACAATTATGGAACCTATTTACCTGCCATGGATTTATAGCCCTGTCCATCCAGTCCTGAGATTTACATTGTCCTGCCAACCTTTACTTCCAGGCCAGTGGTCCTACTTTTCTTTGCTGTAATTAAAGTGGTTGTAAACCTCTGACATGAAAAATGAACAAAGCATATCCTTCTATAGTGTATTCTTGCCTAAATCTAAATTACCCAGTGTGGTTTCTGTCTACTGTTTAGGGTTGCCACCCCTCTGGGATTCACCTGGTTTTGAATCGTGTGTCCAGGTTTCAGACTGCCCGAAACCCGGACACAATACTCATAATGGACTCTCGTTCCCCAAGTACCACAACCACCAAGTGCATGGGGTGCACACAGGCCCCATCCCCATACATGGACAGGAGAGTAAAGGGTGCTTTATCTTCTCCTTCTCCTCTCGCCCACACCCCTCTATCTTCCCACCCACACTCCAATCCCCAGCGTTCTGTGCCTCAGGAAATGGATGCGTGGGCAGGAAACTTAAAGCTCAGCAACTGACAGATACATCGTGGATGAAAGGTGTTGATACCTGAGCCTCCATCCATGGGTGAGTGAACTCACCATCCAACGTCTGTGACTGAAGTCTCCCCCTTCCCTCCCTTCTCTCTCCTGTCTCCGAACAACTGAGTACATTAGTAAGGTGTGCCCTGTGGACTCTGACGTAAAGGGGGCTTTGGGAACCCTAATTTAAGGGGTCCACGGCGTTCCCCCTTAAAAAATGTTTGCCATGCATCGCTAAAGTGTTTAAGGTTGGCTTGAAGAAAAGGTGGCAATGAGTCATTTCTGACAGGTTATGCTGACTCCATAAGATGCAAGGGTACAGCTAAGGGGAGCTCCAGCATGCAGCCTGTGATTGACAAACAACAAGGAAAAGAGGCGCCTCTAAGGCCTCGTACACACAATCAAATCTGTCTGCTGGAAACAGCAGACAGATTCGATCGTGTGTACGGGCGAGCAGACGGATTTGGCCAGCCGACAGATTTGAAAGCATGCTTACCAATCTGTCGGCTGGGAACCCGTCCGCCCGACATGTCTGCTGGTTAGTACGCTAACCAGCAGACATGTCGTCTCGCACACGCGCCAAATGATTTCGACGCATGCGCGGAAGTGTTTTACTTCCTGGTGCGGTGATGTGGCGGCGTCAACGTCACCGCCACGTCACCGACACGTCAGCGCGCTGTCTGCTTGCGGGGATTTTGGTTTGTTCGTGTGTACACCGAGCAAACCAAAATCCAAGCAGACAGATTTGTTCAAATCGGTCGGTCCGACCGATTTGAACAAATAGATTGCCTCGTGTGTACGAGGCCTTAGACTAGATGTATTTAGAAAACTTTAACAAACATGTGGTAGATACACTCATATTTAGAAGAAATTGCATGAGCATAAAAGTTCTCAATATCAGGTCCAGGTGGCCGCTCCTGCACAGCTGCTCCCTCCGTCTGTGTCTCTCTATCACTCACTGGATGAAAGTGGCTCCAATAACTCTCCGTGTAGACACCGGCTACTGGGGAGGGACTGATAACCAAAACAAGGCTTAAAACTAAGGACGGGGCTGGCAGCAGGGAGATGGCGTCACCCTTAGTGGACGTGTTTCCTGAGCATGTGCACTACAAAAGTATGGTCAGCCGCTCTCCTTTCTCAACAGGATGACGCCATCTCCCTGCTGGCAGTTTTCTACATACAGGTACTCTTAGGCCGCGTACACACAATCAAATCTGTCTGCTGGAAACGGTCTGCCAGACCGTCCCAGCAGACAGATTCGATCGTGTGTACGGGCGAGCCGACGGATTTGGCCAGCCGACAGATTTGAAAGCATGCTTTCAAATCTGTCGACTGGGAACCCGTCCGCCCGACATGTCTGCTGGTTAGTACGCTAACCAGCAGACATGTCTTCTCGCACACACGCCGAATGGTTTCAACGCATGCGCGGAAGTGTTACTTCCTGGTGCGGTGACGTGGCGGCGTCAATGTCACTGCCACGTCAGCGCGCCGTCTGCCGGTGGGGATTTTGGTTTGATCGTGTGTACAGCGATCAAACCAATACGTCCCCAGCAGACAGATTTGTTCAAATCGGTCTGTCCGACCGATTTGAACAAATCTGTCTGCTCGTGTGTACGGGGCCTAAGAGGCGCCTCTTTTCCTTGTTGTTTACTGCAGTTTGTCACTTGAGGCTGGTCACTTCACTGGGTATATGTAAGGGCTTACAGACACTTTAACCACTTAAGGACCGCCTCCTGCACATATACATCGGCAGAATGGCACGGCTGGCCACAAGCACGTACAGGTACGTCCTCTTTAAATGCCCAGCCGTGGGTCGCGGGCGCACACCCGCGACCCAGTCCGAAGCTCCGGGACCCGCGAACCCGATCACCGATGGAGTCCCGCGATCGGTCTCCGGAGCTGAATGCCGCGTACACACGGTCGTTTTTTGCGATGAAAAAAAAAACATCGTTTTTTAAAACGTCATTTAAATTGATCGTGTGTGGGCAAAACGTTGTTTTTTGTCTTCAAAAAAACGACCAAAAAAAAATTCCAACATGCTTGAATTTTTTGTGTCGTTTTTCAAAACGTCGTTTTTTGTTTCACAAAAAGTCACCGTGTGTAGCAAAAACGTCGTTTAAAACAACGTTTTTCAACCCGCGCATGCCCAGAAGCTAGTTATGAAGCGAGCTTCAATGGAAAAGAGTGGTGAACGTAACCTCGCGTTTTGTGAAAAAAACGATGGTGTGTATGCAACATCGTCTTTGAAAAGTGACGTTTCAAAAACGTCGTTTTTTACTTCACAGAAAACGTCGTTTTTTTTCATCACAAAAAATGATCGTGTGTACGTGGCAGAAGAACGAGGAGTGCTGTGTGTAAACACAGCTTCCCTGTTCTTCACTGTGGCGCTGTCATCGATCGTGTGTTCTCTAATATAGGGAAACACAATCAATGACATCACACCTACAGCTACACCCCCCTACAGTTAGAAACACAGATGAGGTCACACTTAACCCCTTCAGCACCCCCTTGTGGTTAACTCCCAAACTGCAATTGTCATTTTCACAGTAAACTATTTTTAATGCATTTTTTGCTGTGAAAATGACAATGGTCCCAAAAATGTGTCAAAATTGTCCGAAGTGTCTGCCATAATGTCGCAGTCACAAAAAAAATCGGTGATCGCCGCCATTAGTAGTAAAAAAAAAAGAAGAATACATATCGGCCTAAACTGAGGAAAAAATATTTTTTTATATGTTTTTGGGGGATATTTATTATAGCAAAAAGTAAAAAAAACAAACATTTTTTTCAAAATTGTCGCTCTATATTTGTTTATAGCGCAAAAAAAAAAAAAACGCAGAGGTGATCAAATACCACCAAAAGAAAGCTCTATTTGTGGGAAAAAAAGGACGCCAATTTTGTTTGGGAACCACGTCGCACGACCGCGCAATTGTCTGTTAAATCAACGCAGTGTCGAATCGCAAAAACTGGCCAGGTCCTTTACCTGCCTAAAGGTCCGGGTCTTAAGTGGTTAGGCAAAAAAATCTAGGTCGCTTACCTGCAACCAGCATGTGATAGAATAGAGGAGGAGCAGCAGCAGTTACCCTCTCTGTTCTCTTCTCCTGTAAACACAAGTGCATTCAACACACCTGATTGGTTCCTCGTGTTTCCCTCTACTTTGTAATAGCCCTACGGCACTGCCAACAGGCACTCGCACATGGACTGTGCCAGTAGAGATAACTGAGGCCACTTATATTTACAGTGATTATCGGAAATCATGGGAGTGGGATGGTGAAAACCAGAGCAGCGGATTAGAAGTTCAGCAGATGCAAAACGCAAGAACGCAGAGACTTAAATTAATAATATCCAAATATAATTTTTGTCAGCTATAATATATTTTGGATAGGTCGCTCTTAGGAAAAAGACTTGAAAAAGTAACTCTAAGCAAAGAACTTAATTCATTAGGGTGTAATGCATGAGCTGTTTGCCCTAACGATCGTTATTTTCATTTATGTGACTGTTAATTCCAGCTCTCGCTAGCTCTCATTGCTGAAAATAACGTTTCGGAAGGCAAATAATGATCATTATAGCTTAGTGAATTGAGCCTAAAATGTAAAAATCAATCTCCGAACTCATAATGCTTTGCAAGAGACACGGCAACTGAGCCAAAATCAGAAAATAAAACCCATTTAGCTTTAACTTAATGTGGACTTTTCAGTCATTTTACACGCCTGCATGAACACATTCCTAACATGTCACAATGCACAGCAACAAAAAACTCCACCGTTTATTATTAGAAAGTTACACTTGGGTTCCAGTCCAATGACTTTGACTAGGCTGAGGTGATGTCATCAGTCTGTTGGAGGAAGCAGGTAGCATTTCCTCAGCCCCCTCCCCCTCCTCTCCCGCCAATCAGATGCAGCCACTGTTCGAGTATTCTGATAGTTGTGAGTGCCGGCTGTCAGAAGATGGAAGTTTGTAGGTGAGATTCCTCCATCCACACTGTTTAGCATGGGTGGAGAGATCTGTTAGGTCCCTTTCACACAAGAGGTCCGATTGGGTACACCCAGATTGCCCAGGACAGTCTCGCATTTTGCAGGTCTGTCCCGGGCACATTTATTCCAGAACAATACAGTGTCCCGGAATGAAACTTACATAGCCACCCCCCGAGCCAATCTGATGCCCCCCAAAAAGGCTGCCACATCACCACTTTACTCACTAACAGTACTTGTCCTGGCCGGGAATGCCTGGAGGAGCACAGTCCCCGCCCCCTGCTTGTGATTGGAGAAATCATAAATCCTGCTTCTTGTGTCCAATCACTGTGCTGTGATTCGTTACAGCACAAGATGATTTTTGGGAAGGGAGGGTGTCCCTGAATGGTAGTTTGGAAATGTGGTCACCCTAGCAGTCCCGGGACAAGGTCATCTGGTCATCTGGTTCCCAGGGCAAAGATGGCAAACTGCCCCCCCCCCCCCCCCGGGTATGAAGAAAGAGGCAGTGACTTTTCAAAACCAGAAAACACTGGTTAACACTGGGTAACAGAACTGCGCCCCCCTTCCTACAATAAATTGGGTACGCCTGTCCATTTTTTAGGTAAACCCATTCAGACCCCCCATTCTCTTCTATGGAAATATGGTAATACACAAATGTTTGGTGGAACTTTATAGGCAACTTTAGAAATCAAAAAGGAGATAACCTAACAATAAGGCCCCACTGTGCCCTGCTGGCAGTGACATTTGACACCACCAAAAGGGGCTTCCTTATCCAAATCCTGGTGGGACCTTTGGCTGGAGGACCCTTTTGGGGGTCACATGGGGCCCTTATTGTGGGGACGCGTGGTTATCTCCATCCCACAGCAGAAGCAAATGTTGTTTTTATATTTCTTACGGCTGTAAACATCCTTTGCTCATTGTATATGAATGTTGTGACTCTCCTGTAATACCACTGACGAAAGGATTGAATACCTCCTGAAACGCGTCGGACTGAAAAGGAGATATTGTCACTCAAATTATATATATAGGGCCAGATTCAGCAAGACTTGCGCTGAAGTAATTCGATATGCGCCGCGTAACTGTGAAGATGCGCCGTCGTTTCTATGTGGCCGTACCCACCAAACTAGATGCGACAGAAAACGGGCCATTTCCGATCGGCTTAACTTTCCGACGCCAGAGTCTCGTCAGCGCATAATTTCGTTTGGCGCATCAGTCGCGCCTATTGATTTCCCCTGCAAATATGCAAATGAGGGAGATTTCCCCATTCGCGAACGGATTGGCACCATACGCTGGCTACATGCGCCGCGCGTATCTCGTCTGTCCGGCGCAAAGTTATTTCTACAAATAGCTGCTTTATCTTTACTCCAGACGGCCTCAGGTCAGCAGGAGAGCAGCTACAGCAACAGCGTTACCGACGAAACTAGCAAGCTGAACAACCACACTTGCAAGGACACCTCTGTGTGCCAACATGCCAGGGGCAGTCGCGGTCCTAGCACTAGTACTGGGTCCCCCGGTACGGAGGAGGCGGGCACGTGAGAGGATATACCGCACGCGCATGAGCCTCTTTGGCATGGGGGATGAGGAGGTGTATCGCCTCTTCAGATTCAGCCCTGATGCAATACTTGAACTAACCACAACCCTGCAGGATGACATCACCAGCAAGACACACCGCTCACAAGCAGTGCAGCCACTGGTGAAGGTACTAGCAACACTTCATTTCCTTGCCAGTGGATCATTCCAGCGTACAAGTGGAGTGGTGGCTGGGATGTCACAGTCCTCCATGAGCAGATGTGTGCACCAGGTTGTCCCTGCAATCCTCAGACGCATGTCCAACCACTTCATCAGACCCACCACTGAGGAGCTGCGGCTGAAGGCAATGACAGATTTCTACAGCATTGCCAGATTCCCACGCACCATCGGGGCCATTGATTGCACACATGTGGCACTCCAGCCCCCCAGTGCCACAGAGCACATATACCGCAATCGGAAGCATTGGCATTTCATCAACGTACAGGTGATAGCCGATGCCCAACGCCTCATATGGCACGTCCGTGCCAAACACCCCGGGTCCAGCCATGACAGCTTCATATACCGTCAGAGTCCCATCCCAGCAGAATTCGAGCAGAACATGTATGGGGACAGCTGGCTGGTTGGTGAGTGACATGGGTGGCATGCATGACTATCCCCTCCCATGATGCACATCACAAGGGGCACATGCATGACTAACATCCTCCTGTCTTTTCCCTTACAGGTGACTCTGCATATGCACTGGGACCCCATCTCATGACTCCTTTCCGGAACCCCCAAACCAGAGGAGAGAGAAAATACAATGAAGCACACATCAAAACCCGTGCAGTGGTGGAGCAAACATTTGGGCTCCTGAAGTCCCGTTTCCGCTGCCTGGATAAGTCCGGGGGGACCCTATTGTATTCCCCTACCTTTGTGTGTCAGATCATCGGTGCATGTTGCATTCTGCACAACTTTGCTATGAGAAAAGGCCTGCAGATTGACATGCGTGATGACCTGACCCCCCAACCAGACAATCCCCCCTGCCAGAGGAGAACCAGTCTGCTGATGGAAGAGCAGTCAGGAGGGTCCTCGCCGTAGGCATCTTTGGACACTAAACCCAAACATTAATCACACAGACAATGCACGCATGCACACTACTGATGTCCCTAGATCACACACACCACATCCACATCGCATTGGATTAGCCCAAGTCCAGCATGTAGGACTTGGGAGCAGCAACGCCAGCGTCAAGGCCCCAATGATGTCGCTGTCCATTCATACACCTTTCACACGTCATTCATACAGCCGTGGGGTTAACTTCACCACCACGGCCGAGGGTGACACCCCTTACTGGCAGGAGTGCCACCCCCTCACATTCACACACCATTCGCTCATACGCCGCGACCTGGATGCGTTCAGAGACCGCGTGGCGGAGGCTGAGAGACGGGTCTCGGACCTGGAGGACACCCAGAGGGATCACCACACAGACATCCAGTCCCTGAAGGCCAGGGTGAAGGTCCTGGAGCACAGAGCGGAAGACGCCGAGAACAGGAACCGACGCAATAATCTGCGTGTCCTCGGCCTCCCGGAGGGGGCAGAAGGTACTGATCCTGTGGCCTTCATGGAGCAGATCCTCCCCACTATCCTCCCGGCCGCCCAGTTCTCCCACTACTTCTCTATTGAGAGAGCCCATCGCATACCGGTGACCAGAGGCCCTGGAGGAGCGCCGCCGCGCACCTTTATTTTTAAGTTCCTCCACTACCGCAACAGGGACACTGTTCTCAGGGCTGCACGTCTGCAAGGAGACCTCAAGTACCAGAACGCCAGGCTCCTGATTTTCCCGGACTACTCGGTGGAGACACAGCGCCAGCGCAAGTCCTTTGACCACGTCCGTGCCATGCTGAGAGAACGGGGGATCAAGTACAGCATGCTCTTCCCTGCCAGACTCAGAGTCCAAGATGGTGAGAGAGTCCACTTTTTCACTTCCCCGAGAGATGCCGCGGCCTGGGCCGAATCCCTCCCTGGCTGAGAGACCTGTGATTCATCCCTTCTGCAACCTTTGTCAACTGACTGTGAGTAACCTATTCAGGGGCTTCCCCCCGGGGTATTGGGGGCATAGCTGGAGGGGTTCCTTAGGGCCCTGGGGGACCCCGCTGCAGTTGTGAAGCCTACTGACTGTCCCCACCACAGCTCCCCTACCTAACTAACAATGCGGAGCCATCCTCCTCTGTTCCTGGGGGGTTGGGAGGGACGGACCCCACCCTGTCACCTCGTTTGGCTGCCGCCTTTCCCCCCCCGGCTGCATCTCCCCAGCAGTGGGCCAGGAGCTATAGCCGATCTTCCTCTCCGTACCCCTCCATCACCCCCATGTCTCACATCCTGCTGACTTTTCGATGGAGGGCGCCCCCCCCCCCCCTCCTCTCCTCCCCCTGAAAGTTGACTCACATCTATTTTTCCCCTTTTATTTTTATTTTTTGACTCCCTGTTGGATGTCCTTGTTGTTAGTACTCAAGAACTGCACCCCCGGGACTCCGGGTGATCCACACATCTCATCCTCCTGCGGATTCTCAGGACCACTAACTGTTTTGGCCTACAGTAGCGGGTAGCCGCTCGGACATTGCCCTCATGTCCGGCCTTAGGGCTGGGGTTTGTTTTGGGATGCAAGTCCTCCTCCATGTTCGGGGGGGGGTTGGGAAGCCCGGTTGGCGCCCTGTTATGTTTGATTGTTTTATGCTCTATGACAGTACTGTTGATTTCTTGCATATTGATTGCTCTGGAGTTGGGCCGACGCCCTTCCCCCGCCCCGGTGATGGGTCGGGTGAATGGTTGGAGGCTCCTATGTAGCTCTACCCCTTTGGTGATCTGCCTGGTGGTTTGCAATGGCTACTCTTGATGTTCTCTCCTGGAACACACGGGGCCTGAACTCCCCAGTCAAGAGGTCCCTAGTGTTCCAATTTATTAAAAAGCATAGCCCGCATGTTTGTGTGTTGCAGGAGACACATCTGGTGGGTAGCAAAACCCTCAGCCTCAAAAATCCCTGGGTAGGCCACCATTATCATTCCACTTATTCTAATTATGCCAGGGGGGTTAGTGTTTTAGTGCTCAAATCCCTCCCCTTTAAGCTCCTTGATTTAGTTCTTGACCCGGATGGCAGATTTGTGTTGGTCCATGCTTTGATCTATAACCTCCCCTGGGTACTGGTGGGCTTGTACTTGCCCCCTCCTGCCTCCTTGGCGGTCCTGGGAATACTTGCGGCCAAGTTGGCGCAGTTTTCCTATAAAAATGTGGTCCTAATGGGTGACTTTAACCTAGTCCCAGACACTGGTATGGACAGGTTCACCTCATCAGGCACCACTCGCCAGGGACTGGCGAAATGGGCTGACACGTACGGGCTCACGGACGTCTGGCGCTGGAGGAACCCGGGGACTCGGGCCTTCACCTGCCACTCAGCCACCCATAAATCCTTCTCCCGAATTGACTTAGCGTATGTGGGGACGCCAGTACTACCCCGGGTGCGTGACATTACTATCCTCCCTCGCGGGATCTCGGACCACGCCCCACTCCTCCTCTCACTGACTCTGATGACGGATCCGGCCAGCAACCTCTGGCGGCTCTCCAGGTTCTGGATCTCAGATCCGGAGGTGGAGCCCAAGTTTTATGATACACTCCGATCCTATTGGGCGGAAAAAACCCGGGTACGGCTGCGGAGAACACGGTGTGGGATGCCTTTAAGGCCTCCTCCCGGGGACACTACCAGTCCCTGATTGCGGGAGTCCAGAGGGAGCGCAGGGCGGAACTCACCAAGGTGGAGGGGGAGGCGGTTCGACAGGAGGCCCTGTATGTCAACACTCGAGACCCGCAACACTACTCCTCCCTGCAATCCCTGACGCAGCAGGCAGTCCTCCTCCGGACAACCTTGACTCAGAAGAAGCTTCTTCATCAGACTCAGCGTAATTTCGAACAAGGGGAGCGGACGGGGAGGCTTTTGGCCTGGCTGTCCAGGGAGCACTCGGGTGTGTCTGCCGTTGCCCAGGTGAGGGATGGGGAGGGGACCCTACACTCAACTCCGCAGGAAATCAACCGATGTTTTGCGGAGTATTACCAACAACTGTACACCTCTAGAGTAAAGTATGACCTCCCGAACCTAGTGACCTATCTGGAGGAGGTGGACATCCCAGTCCTCACGTCCTCTGCGGCGCGTAAATTAGACGCGCCATTTCAGCTCGAGGAGATACAGGCCGCTTTAAAAATGATGCAGGGGGGTAAGACGCCGGGTCCGGATGGGTTCCCGGTTGAATTTTACAAGACTTATGGGGAAGACCTGGCCCCTAGGTTAATATCTTTGTTTTCGTCGGCCTCGGATTCGGGTGCACTCCCGGACTCGATGTGTGACGCGGTCATTGTGGTAATCCCCAAGGCCGGTAAAGATCCCACTCTGTGCTCCTCATACCGTCCTATCTCCCTCCTCAATGTCGACGCGAAGCTCTTCGCGAAGATCCTTGCCAATAGGCTTAACACTGTTATTACGGCCCTGGTCCACCCGGACCAGACGGGCTTCATGCCGGGTCGGGGGACTGACATTAACCTTCGTCGCTTACACACTCACCTCGCGGTGGCGGTCCCGGACGGCGCCGGCGTGGTGGCCTCGCTCGACGCCGAGAAGGCCTTCGACTCTGTCGAGTGGGGCTACCTCTGGGCGGTTTTGTCGCGCTTCGGTTTTGGGCCCCGGTTTTTTTCCTGGATACAAATGCTGTATGCTCGTCCAAGGGCGCGTATTCGCACCAATGGGACCCTGTCGCCCCCCTTCTCCTTGGAACGGGGGACCAGGCAGGGTTGCCCACTTTCCCCGGCACTATTTGCCTTGGCCCTGGAGCCCCTGGCCGCGCATATCCGACGCGACCCGGGGGTCCGGGGGGTCAAGGTGGGATCCCTAGAGGAGAAATTATCACTTTACACTGACGATGCCCTTCTGTACCTGGCGGATGCGTCTGCCTCACTCGGTGAAGCACTGTCCCATTTTGAGAAATTTGCATCATTTTCGGGGGTGAGAATTAACTGGGACAAGTCAGTGCTCCTTCCTCTCCACCCATCGCTGTCTCGCTCCGACTCACACACCTCCCTGCGCTGGGTGGATGAGTTCACATATCTGGGGGTTAGAGTGGGCCTCGAGCCGAGGTCATACATGGAGAAAAATGTTCTCCCGACGTTAGAACATCGGTCCGGACGTTGTGCGGTCTGGCGTACCCTTCCCCTCTCGCCGGTCGGACGGGGAAACCTCATAAAGATGGTGATACTCCCCAAGTTGCTCTACTTCTTTCGCCAGACCCCTGTTATCATCCCGAAGTCCTTCTTCCGACGACTTGACAGCATAGTGACGGCGTTCATATGGGCTAACAGCCCTCCCCGGGTTGCCAAACGCTTCCTCTATCTCCCCCTGTCCCAGGGGGGTCTGGCCCTCCCAAACTTCCTTGCCTACTACTGGGCGGCGGTCCTGGTGACAGTCCGTTGGTGGTTTTCCCAGACGCGTCAGAACCCAGCGGTGACCCTTGAGGCGGCTATCCTGGGCTCTTACGCTGCTTTATCTAACCTGGGTAGGGCCCATCCATCGGTCACGGGTCCTATGGCTACTGTGGTTCGGGTGTGGCGGACCTCCAGGGTGCGTATGCTGAAGCCCAATACAATATCCCCACACACCCCGCTTTGGGGGAACCCTCTCCTTCCTCATCTGGACATGGTCCCCGACCCGGTGGTCTGGGCGCGGCGGGGCATCCTAACCCTCCGGCATATTATGCCGGACGGTGTGGTGTTGTCCTTCCGAGACCTGACCCGTCGCTACAAGGTCCCCCCCTCCCTGGGCTTTAGATATGCACAACTGAGGCATGCGCTTGCGGCCCAATTCCCGGATCCGGTTGCGCTCGACTCGGACTTGGTCGAGCGCCTCCTGATTTCGGGTGTTATGGGGAAACCCCTCTCGTCCCTTTACCTGCGCTTTACGGTGGCGTACGACGCGGACACAGTGAGACTCCTGGCCAAATGGAACACTGACATTCCTGATCTGGACGAGGAGATCTGGGAGGAATGTGTCTCTTCTTTCCTCCCGTCCATGATCGCCTCTAGAGACCGATTTATCCAACTAAAATTCTTACACAGGGCCTATTACACCCCGCAGAGACTGGCTAAGATCTACCCCTCCAGGAGCTCCTTGTGCACTAGATGTTCGGGGGATACTGGGTCGTTCATTCATATGGTTTGGTCCTGTCCCAAATTGGAGCCGTACTGGAGAGAGGTGGCAGGTACTCTATCAGACCGCTACGGGTTGGAACTCACGATGGACCCGAAGCTGTTCCTCCTTAGCTACCTGGGTGAGATTGAATGCGACAGATATACCAAACTGGGCATCACCTTTGCCCTGTTCTACGCCAGGAGGGAAATCCTACTCCGTTGGCGGGGCACTGACCTCCCAACTGTGTCTTCCTGGCTGGGAACAATCAATAGAGTCCTCCCATTATACAGATTAACGTATGAAAGCAGAAACTGCCCTGCAAAATTTGACAAAATCTGGTCAAACTGGATCGACACATCTAGCTGAGTGACTGACGGGTCCCCTGTGGCGCATCCTATCTGTACAGTGTGGTGGGCGGCTGTTTTCCCCCTCCCCCTCCCTCCTTCCCCCTCACCTTCCCCTTTGCCCCGTCCCCCTCCCTCCCCCCTCTCCTCACCTCCTCCTTGGAGTCGCCCCCCCCCCCTCCGATCCTCCTCCCCTTTTTTGGGGGGCGGGGGTTGGTGGTGCTGGAGGGTGTGCCCTGATGGTTCTCCACCCTACCCTCGCAGGGGGTGACCTCACGAGTGGCAACTAATATTTATAACTGTGGGGGGAGGTTTGTCTGTGTCTCCTTAGCTTTCTGTATCACCGGATATGTGTGTAATCTATGTCTTTCTTTGATATGCTCTGGTACAATCATTCCGTTACCTCTGTAATCTCTGTACTGTCATTGGTTTGTGTGTATGTTTGTTGTTTGTTTTAAAAAGACAATAAAAACTTTTTCTGTAAAAAAAAATAATAAAATAAAAATCTCATAACCTGAGCATTCCCCAAAAAAAAAAATATAAACTCATGTCCTGAGCATCAATCAAAAAACAAAAAATAAATTATCTGGGATGCCGGGGGCTTCTTCTGGCGGCCCCTCTCTGGCTCCTCAGCTGCCTGGATGGAGTGGGTGGGGGTGGGGGGGGCATCTGGAGGTGGCTGATCCCCGGGTGGGCCACTCCTGGCAGGTGTGGCCTGCATGCCCTCCAAGGCCATGGCTATCCGGCCGAGGTAAGAGTTGGTCTGGGCCTGCATCCTGAGCTGCCGGGTGACCTGATAATGCTGGGCCCGCCGACTCAGCCTCCCCTGGTCCCGGATGGCAGCACTGTTTCCCTGGATGGCAGCAGTGTTTGCCTGGACGGCTGCAGTGAGGTCCCTTATGTCACCCTGCACCTCCCCCAGGCTGGTCACCACTGCAGCGCAGTTACAGCTCACATCCTGCACTGCTGAAGAAATCTGGGCCACGGAGCACAGGCTGTCAGCCACTCTGTCCAGGTGCCCAACTATGTCCCCCATTTGCTGGGTCTGCCTGGCGTGATCCCTCGCCACCTGGTCCTGGACCAGATCAGACACCCCTGGTCTTATGGGTGGCCTTCCTGGGGCCAGTAGATGTTTGTGATCAGATTTTTAAAATTAAATCCGGGGACATATTTTTTGTTTACTAGTAATGGCAACATTTAGCGACTCTCTGCCCATTGCCGCCCGCCTCACAGCCTCTCAAGTCTTACTCTTCGTGCCCCGGTTACTACTGGGTGGGGAGCGGAGGAAGATCACTCCCCCAGGGAAGGCAAGGAGATAAGCAGGTGGCTGGCCAAGATTTGTGCCAAGGCAGAAGAACATGTGAGTGAAGCTAAATGGGCATGCGCCCGAAACTGAAGAAATATTCCCTCCACTCCGACCAGCACATGATCATCAGAAAGGGGCACAGATAATGGGAAAAATCCAACCCCCCTATGCTAGTAGGCACGGCGGAGCGGGGGGGGGTGTGTAATTCTAATTTTTTTATTTTAATTCTGCACTGACTGTCTTTGAAATTGCCCCTGCCCCCTATTAAATCCAATCTGGGGACAAAACCAGGGACAGACTTGGTCCAGGGACAGTGTCCTCAATCAGGGGACTGTCCCCTGAAACTGGGGATGTCTGGTCACCCTACCTTGAGGGGCTTCCTATGATGGGGGAGGGGATCTGAGAGGGTCCTGCAGAAGAGGAGGATTCCTCCAACAATAAAATAAAGTCCTGCTCTGCTCCAACAGGCTCCTCCTCAACGACCTCTGCAGGTGTGGTGTGGGCACTCTCCTCCTCCACCTCGGTGTCTTCACCACTCAGAGGCACAGGCACTGGGTGCCATTGGGGGGATGGGGTGGACTGGCCGCCGACAGATGATGGCCCAGCTCCGTCATCTGTGGATGACACAAAGCAGACACATGTTGGTGGTCCCACACACTTGGCACATGTACCCTCCCCCCCCCCCACATGCAAAACACCAAATAGGGGATAAAAAACACTTACCTGTCCTGGAGCCTTCCTCCACAGAATCATAGCCTGGTACCCCCTCCAATTGCTCCCTCTCCAGGCAGCGGGCGACCACCTCCTCCTCTGTGGTCAGGCTGACCGGACATGGGGGTCCACCACCTGTGCCCCGCTCATGGCTCCGAATGGTGGCCACCTTGCCACGGACCTTGCGCCGCAGGTCATTGATTTTTTTTTGGATATCCCCAGCAGTCCGGGTGGAGTACCCCAAGACATTAACCCTGCCAGCTTTTCTTCCCATGCAGGAAATCATTGTAAGTCTCCATAGCAGAGATGACCACAGAGACCTCCTGGGCATTAAAATTGAGATTCCTCCTCTCTTTGGGGGTAGCGGGAGCAGCCATAATAGAGCAAAAGTAAATTCCCTGGGGTGGGGGGAAACGGAAATACTTTTGCGCCGGAATGCCGCTTCCACTGGCGCTTTTATACGCACAACGGAACACATTGCGCTGGCGTTTCCCGTGAAGTGGTGCTGACGGAAGTTGTGAGCATGCGCACAGGGGGCCGAGTGAAGCCTCACTTACTGCGCATGCTCCGTGGATGATGCGCTGAACGTAAGCCTCTGCGCTGGGCTCCGCCCATCATTTACATATGATCACACCCACTTCCACTTGCGTCGGGTTACGCCAGCGCATTATCGTTACTCTGGCGCAAGTTTACGCGCAACTGCTATGTGAATAACAGTACTTGCGCCGAAAGTGTCAGCGGAGTAACGTAAATGAGAAACGTTACTAAAAAGTAAAGAAGCGCCCATCTACCAGAATCTGGCCCATAATGTTACAATTCAGCTGTTTTCATATATGTGACCAATTGTCACGTACCTGATGGATGAGCCCGGCGTGCAAGGAGTGGCTGCCCTTGCTCCTCTGATCCCGAGACCCCTGATAGAGCAGACAGGGGGTTCAGGGATGCAGAGTCGCACAAGCGCCGGTTGCAGCGCAGGTGCTGGGCTGGGAGGAGCTTCTGTGGATCCCGGGCTGTGTAGAGAAGCAGGTGCAACTGTCGGCTGCGGATGGCAGGTAGAGGCACTGGAACAATAGAATGTTCAGCAGATGGGTCCGCCGACCGGTAGAGGATCAGGCACAGGCGTAGCAGGCAAGACAGTGGTAATGTTCAGGCCGGGTCGGCAACAGGCGGGCAGCAGAAGGTACAGAGGGTCAGGCAGGCGGATGGTCAAACAAGCCGTGGTCAAGGCAGGTGGAAGGCAAGGAGGAACAGGTACAAGCCGGGTCAGGAACAGGTTCAGGTAAAAGTAGGGTACTTGGTAGTCACGGTAACGCTGTAGACTGGACAGCAAGAGGTGTAGGGCTCAGGACCCTTTTAAACCTTAGTTTGGCGCCAGAACGGCGTCCTCACGTGCCCGCGCGCGTTACGGTGCAGCAATTGCGCGCGCCCGTGCGCGCCGATGCGCGTGCGCGCGCCGATGTCCCGTTACTGCCATCTGGTGGACAGGGCTGCTCATGACATTGCCCCCCTCCAATGGGCAGCCTCCGGATGCCCAACTGGGACAACTTGAGAGGATGGGTGTCCTTAAAGGACTGGACCAATCTTTCCGCGTGAATGTTACACTCTGGTTCCCATGAATTGTCCTCAGGCCCATAACCTTTCCATTTAACTAAGAACTGGATCTGGTTGCGTCTCTTTCTGCAGTCCAAAATGGACTCGACCTCAAACTCCTCTTCACCGTCGACTAGAACTGGTTCAGAATTGCAGTGACTTTCTGAGGGTCCATCTTAATGCCTCCCACCGAGATTATAAGGCCCAAGAACTGTATGGTTTGACGCTCGAACTCGCACTTCTCGGGCTTAGCATAGAGTCCGTGCACTCGAAGACGTCCGAGCAGGGGCGGACTGACAACTCGTGGGGCCCCCGGGCAATAGAAGATTATGGGGCCCCCAGGCTTACAGATGGCCACCAAGCCAGGTGGCAGTACAGAGGTGGGGCAGCTAAAATCTCAGGATTTTCACATCAAAAGCATGTAGGGTTTGGACATATCAGGGACAGATGTAAAAAACACAGATTTTTACATAATGTCCCTGGTTTTAATGAACCTGGCAACCCTGATGGGGCCCCCTAGTGGCATGGGGCCCTCGGGCAGTGCCCGAGTTCCTCAATGGTCAGTCCGCCCCTGCGTCCGAGCACACACTTGATGTGTTCCCGATGCTTGCTTACGGATGGGGAGAAAATGAGGATATCGTCCAAATAAACAATAACAAAAAGGTCAAGGTAGTCTCTGAAAATATCATTCACGAAATGCTGGAAGGTGTCAGGGGCGTTACAAAGCCCGAAGGGCATGACAAGGTACTCGAAGTGCCCGAAGCGAGTGCGGAAGGCCGTTTTCCACTCATCTCCGTCTCTAATACGCACTAGGTTGTACGCCCCACGGAGGTCCAGTTTCGTAAAAATCATCGCAGCTCCCAAACGCTGGAATAACTCGGGTACCAAGGGGAGGGGGTACCGGTTTTTAATAGTCACTTTGTTCAATTCTCTATAGTCCACGCAAGGGCGGAGAGAATGGTCCTTTTTTTCCACGAAAAAGATCCCGGCTCCAGCCGGAGAGGTGGATGGGCGGATGAACCCCTTTTTGAGATTTTCATCAATGTACGTCTTTAACGTCTCGAGCTCAAGTCCTGTCAAGGGGAAGATCAGCCCGAAGGGAATTTCGGCTCCAGGAAGGAGCTCTATCGGGCAGTCGTAGGCCCTATGTGGAGGAAGGGTCTTACTGAACACGTCCAAAAAGTCATGATAAACACTGGGGACGGCTTGGCGGGTTTCAACATCAGAGTCCATACAGAGCAGAGGGGACGAGGACGATGACACTTGTAGGCAATGTTGGCGGCAGTAAGGAGAGCTGAGAATAATTTCCCCCGTGACCCAGTTGATTTGCGGGTTGTGGGCTTGTAGCCACGGCATGCCTAGGATAATGGGGAACATGGGGGACTCGATAACATCCAGAGACAGCAGTTCATGGTGAGTGTTGGCAATTGTTGTGGCCAAAGGCAGAGTTTCTTGGGTAACCGGCCCCGGACCTTAAGGCAGATCCGACTACAAGATGTACAGAAAGTCCAATAGCCTTAGGACGCAGAGGAATTAGGTGTCGGGTGGCGAAAGACTGGTCCAGGAAACAACTGCAGGCTCCCGAATCAATAATGGCGTTGGCCGGAATATTCCTTCCGGGAAGCTGAAAAACAATGGAGAAAGCCAGATGAGTAGAATAATTCTTGGGGCAGCGGGTACATGGACAGATGACAGGAAGGGACACTTACGAAGCTTCGCCGGACAGGACCTCACAAAGTGCCCGGGCTCCCCACAATACAGGCAGAGATTGTTGACTCTTCGACGCTGGCGCTCCTCTGGAGTAAGGGACGGATGAAGGAGCCCCAACTGCATGGGTTCCGATGTGTCTGGTGAAGGGGAAGTCGTTGGGACCTGTGGAGCCGGGTTGGAAAAGGAGGGCACTCGCAGCAGCATCCAGACTGGGCGGGATGGACCGCTGGCCCGTTCAGACCGGCGCTCTCTCAGGCGCCTATCAATCTGGATCGTCAAGTTGATTAGGGCGTCTAAAGTTCCAGGGACGCCTACCCGAGCCAGTTCGTCCTTGAGGGACTCCGACAGGCCCAGGCGGAACTGATAGCAAAGGGCCGCATCGTTCCAGTTGGGGTCTGAGCTCCATCTCCGGAACTCAGACACGTAGTCCTCCACTGGCCTGCGACCTTGTTGAAGAGCATGTAGGATGGCCTCTGCAGTGGCAACCTGATGTGGATCCTGGTACAACAAGGACATGGCCTGGAAGAAGGTGTCTAGGGTATCAAGGGAAACGTCCTTTTGTTCCAGGAGACGATGGGCCCAGGCCTGTGGTTCTCCGGATAAGAGCGAGATCACAAAGCCCACCTTAGTGGCCTCCAGAGAGAAGGTCCGAGGCTGCAATGCAAAGAAAAGTTCGCAGGCGTTTTGGAAAGCTCGGTATTTACTCCATTCCCCGGAGAACCTCTCTAGTAAGGGGACCCTGGGCTCTGGTGGCATCATGATCACCGAAGGCGTAGCAGGGTTGCCTGTGGCAGCAGAGGTGGAAGCTGGAGCAGATAAGGCCTGGACGCGGTTCTCCAATCGTGTATAACCCTCTTGCAGGGTTCGGACTGCCTGAGTTAGTCCATCAAGATGCCGGCATAGTTCCTGCATAGGATCCACTCCTTGCGCGGGCTCCGACATGGCTGTCCAGTACTGTCACGTACCTGATGGATGAGCCCGGCGTGCAAGGAGTGGCTGCCCTTGCTCCTCTGATCCCGAGACCCCTGATAGAGCAGACAGGGGGTTCAGGGATGCAGAGTCGCACAAGCGCCGGTTGCAGCGCAGGTGCTGGGCTGGGAGGAGCTTCTGTGGATCCCGGGCTGTGTAGAGAAGCAGGTGCGACTGTCGGCTGCGGAAGGCAGGTAGAGGCACTGGAACAATAGAAGCAGCAGGAGCGGGGGAGGTGTAGTGTAGTACGGCAGATGCAAGTCCCAGCAGATGGGTCCGCCGACCGGTAGAGGATCAGGCACAGGCGTAGCAGGCAAGACAGTGGTAATGTTCAGGCCGGGTCGGCAACAGGCGGGCAGCAGAAGGTACAGAGGGTCAGGCAGGCGGATGGTCAAACAAGCCGTGGTCAAGGCAGGCGGAAGGCAAGGAGGAACAGGTACAAGCCGGGTCAGGAACAGGTTCAGGTAAGAGTAGGGTACTTGGTAGTCACGGTAACGCTGTAGACTGGACAGCAAGAGGTGTAGGGCTCAGGACCCTTTTAAACCTTAGTTTGGCGCCAGAACGGCGTCCTCACGTGCCCGCGCACCGCCGCCGCCGGTGCGCGTGCCCGCGCGCGTTACGGTGCCGCGATTGCGCGTGCCCGCCGATGCGCGTGTGCGCGCCGATGTCCCGCTACTGCCATCTGGTGGACAGGGCTGCTCATGACACCCATTTAAATTGTCTGTAAGGACATCTACATTTTATGTGTATGTAATAGACGTTATTTTTTATTCAGTGATACTTTTTTGTTTGTAAAGTTGCCAAAAAAGTCCCACCAAATATTTGGAGGTTATTATATGGTTTCCATTGATTTCAGGGATGTTGGCAGCTTATTTTATGGCTTTCTTTGGTGGTATTACGCCATTCTCCTCGATAGAGCGGTGGACTTGTGTTTGTTTACACCCGCTTACCTCCAATCTGATCCAGCAAAAAAATATATAATTGGATCCGTTCCCTTCCGTCTGACCAGATCGTATCGCAGGGCAGTTGTTTGTAAACGCACAGCCAGTCCATTTACATCTGACTGCCCATACAGCAGAGTGTGCTGTGTCCGTGTCCGACCTGTAATTCGTCCTCAGCAGGGGATCAGTGGACAGATTCCCTACTGAGAAATGGATCCAGCCCATGTGAAAGGGACCTTAGAAACCAACGTGTGTATGACCAGCTTCACTGTAAGGGCCCATTCACTTTAACCTATCAGCTTTGGTACACTAGGGCAGACCATTTATTTTGAACATTCTGTCAACGCACAAGAGTTGACAGAAAGGCATACACTATATTGGGTTGCCTGCTTACAACGCACATCAAATTTAATGGCATCCCAGTCTTAGTCCGTAGGGTTCAATATTGAACACTATAAGGATGTCCACAAGGTTTAGGAGTGTGTCTATGGGAATGTTTGACCATTCTTCCAGAAGAGCGTTTGTGAGGTCAGGCACTGATGTTGGATGCCTGGCTTGTAAGTCTCCTGTCTAATTAATCCCAAAGGTGTTCTATCCGGTTGAGGTCAGGCCAGTCAAGTTCCTCCACTCCAAACTCACTCATCCATGTCTTTATAGACCTTGCTTTGTGCCCTGGTGCTCAGTCATGTTGGAAGAGGAAGAGGCCATCCCCAAACTGTTCCCACAAAGTTGGGACCATGAAATTGTCCACAATGTCTTGGTATGCTGATGCCTTAAGAGTTCCCTTCACTGGAACTAAGGGGCCAAGCCCAACCCCTATAAAACAACCTCCCACCATAATCCCTCCTCCGCCAAATGATTTGAACCAGTGCACAAAGCAAGGTTCATAAAGACATGGATGAGCGAGTTTGGGGCGAAAGAACTCGACTGGCCTGCACAAAGTAGTGACATCAACCCAATAGAACAACTTTGGGATGAATTAGAGCGAAGAATGTGAGCCAGGCCTTCTTGTCCACATCAGTGCCTGACCTCACAAATGCCCTTCTTAAAAAATGGTCAAACATTCCCATAGACACACTACTAAACCTTATGGACAGCCTTCCCAGAAGAGTTGAAGCTGTTATAGCTGCAAAGGGTGGGCCAACTCAATGTTGAACCCTACGGACTAAGACTGGGATGCCATTAAAGTCTATGGGGTAGATTCACCTACCTCGGCGCATCTTTGTGCAGGCGTAGCGTATCTTCTTTAACACTACGCCGGTGCAACGTTGAGAGGCAAGCATGGTATTCACAAAGAAAATGCGCTCAACGTTGCGCCGGCATAGCGTATAGTTGTCGGCGTAATCCGACATAAGTCAAAGTAGGTGGAAGTGGGCGTGATATATTAAAATGAAGCGTGACCCCATGCAAATGATGGGCTGAGCTTCAAAAACGAACAGCGCATGCGTTGTCTCTTGGACATATCCCAGTGTGCATGCTCACAGTCACGTCTAAATAACTGCCTAAGATACGTAGAAACACTGCCTACGACGTGAACGTAACCTACGCCCAGCCCTATTCACGTACTACGTAAACGGCGTACACAACGTAAAATTTGATGGCGTCCTTTCCCTGGTCCATACCTTTGCATGGGTTGCACCTCCTATATGAGGAATAACTTACTCGAATTGCTTAAAATATGCGCCGGGCGCATCTACGTTTGTGAATCGGCGTATCTCCCTCATTTGCATATCTGAATCGAAACTTCCATATGCATCCAGCTTAAATATACGCCGGCGTAGGAAAGTTACATCGGTCAGAAGAAGCCTATTTTTCTACGTAACTTAGTTTGTGGGTCCGGCGCATAGATACGATGGCGCACATTTGTACGTATGCAGCGTACCTGTAGATATGTCGGCGTAAGTGCTACATGAATCCGAGCCTATGTGTGTGTAAAGGCAGGCTTCCCAATACTTTTGGTAATATAGTGTATCTGTACCTTTTTTTTTTCTGATGCTGTACAACACAATGCATAATAGAGTGTTACCATGCCTTACCATTTGGCTCTATGCAGGTGCATTGGGTTGCCATTCACAATGAATATTAATAAGGTACACTGTACATTACCACACTTTGCAGTAATATATACAGATCCTCAAGGTCTGAATCCAGAACACATCAATGAGCACGTATGCATTTAGCATTAAAAAAAAACTATATCTGATCCTAGGCCCACTTTCAATTTTACCAACCTGTCAAAATGTTCTGTTTTATCACTTCTCATTTTCCTTGGCGATCGCTGATAATATAAATGACATCCCACAGCATTCTTCACCCAGAACTTGTCAGTTATATTGTTAAAGTTATACACCTTAGGTCTGAGTTCTGCAAGGCTTAGAAATCTGATATAAACACCATATTATTAATATTGTTATTATAGTCAATAGCATAGATTTTTCAATTTTTCATGACATTTGCTTTTAATATGTGGCAAGCGCAACATAAATCAGCGAGTAAACCTTAATGTATTGGCGACATAAAAATAAAATAAACACAATAAGCTCATAAATAGGCAAAAATTTCAATACATATAATATTTTTAGACTCGGTCATAAATTATGCTCTTCCTATTTTCTATTTTTTTTTTTTTTTTATATGCTCTGTTTTTCTGTTAATGTTTTGCTTAGTGTAAGTTACATATAAATTCTTACACACCAAAAATTCCAACTGTCAAACTCCTCTTCAGACTCTCATCTATTATATCATATCATTGATTTGCAATATTTTTGGGGAACTTTTATGGAAGAAATGCTAAAACTGAATGTTCTATGCAGTAAAGATTAATTTCCCAGTTGTATTCAATATGAAATTGCTTTTCTACTACGCCCAGTCAAAAAATGATTGGCCTATCCAATTACATTTTTCTATTATACCAAAGTTTTTTATTTTTTTTATGATAATGGTATAGAGACATACAATTTTGTTTTCATTTTATTCTCCTTCAAGGCTTTTTATATCTAAAAGAAATATGCAAACCTACTGTGTTGAAAAAGATTAAACTGGTAATATAATTGTATTATATTCCTCTGATGCCTAGACTAGAATGTAAAAAGACCAATTTTAAAATATATTAGATTAAAATTGGACCTTTTATACTAAAGGTGAGCAGGAGTGATTTGGCAAAATTAAAATTTTTGTTACTAAAGTAATAATACAAACTGACTCTATGAGTTTCTTAGTTTAAATTAGACAGAAAATATATATATATTTTAGTAAAACAGGTGGTTTGTTGGGGGGGATACGTTTAGAGTTATTTAATTAATTTAGTTCATTATAAATTATTATAATATATATTTATATTATAATTACTGTAAATATAAATATATATCTATCTATATATCTATCTATCTATCTATCTATCTATCTATCTATCTATCTATCTATCTATCTATCTATCTATCTATCTATCTATCTATATATATCTAATTATAGTTAATATATATATATACATATATAAATATATCTATCTATCTATATATAGATATAGATATATAATATATATAGATATATGTAATTATAGTTATAATATATATATATCTATAGCTATAGATATATATATATATCTATATATATATATATATATATATCTATAGATATATCTATATCTATAGATATATATATCTATAGATATAGATATATATATATACAATTAAACCTTGATTTGAGAGTAACTTGGTTTGAGAGCATTTTGCAAGACAAGCAAAATGTTTTAATACATTTTGCCTTGATATACAAGCGATGTCTTGATATAAGAGTAGCATCATGTCACAACTGAGTATAAAAAAGAAGAGAGGAGCCTCTAAGTGTAGCAATATGGTTACATTTAAAGTGGTAGTAAACTCTTTACGACCACTTTCACTTACAGGTAAGCCTATAACAAGGCTTACCTGTAAGTATAAAGAATATCTCCTAAACCTGTACGGTTTAGGAGATATTCCCCTTGCAATGCGCCGCTGACTGCAGCGGCACATGCACAGCGGGGATCTTTGGCTAAAGACCCAGCGGCCGCTGGACCTTGCCGGCCAAAAAGTCTCCGGCGCGCAAGCGCGGGAGTGACGTCATCGCCGCTCCAGCCAATCACAGCGCTGGAGCGGCGATACCCGGAAGACACGCCGAGGCAAGATGACCTCTCCCTCGGCGTGGACCAGGTTCCCCTAACCTTGTTCCAAGGTAAGTATTTCATAATGAGCTAGTATGCAGTGCATACTAGCTTATTATGGCTTTTGCTTTTCAGGGATGAAAAAAAAAAACGGCTTTACTACCGATTTAATGAAGGTACAACATTTAGCAACTTATTACAACACTTATGCCGCGTACACACGATAGGTTAACCAGAGGACAACGGTCTGATGGACCGCTTTCATCAGTCAAAACCGATCATGTGTAGGCCCCATCGGTTTTTTAACCTTTGGTTAAAAAAAAATACAACTTGCTTTAAAATTTAACCGGTGGATTCCTAACCGATAGGTCAAAACCGATCGTTAGTAGGCACGACCATCGGTTAAAAAGCAGCGCATGCTCAGAATCAAGTCAACGTATGCTTGGAAGCATTGAACTTCATTTTTTTCAGCATGTCGTTGTGTTTTACATCACCGCGTTCTGACACGATCATTTTTTTAACTGATGGTGTGTAGGCGTGACTGACCATCAGTCAGCTTCATTGGTTAACCTATGAGAACGGTCATTGGATGGAGTGATGGTGTGTACGCGGCTTTAGAAGTGCCTCTCTTCTCTTTTTGACCCTGTAAAAAAAATGCTTTGAGATACAGTACAAGTGCTTTAGATTACAAGCACGTTTCTGGAACCAATTATGCTCGCAATCCAAGGTACCACCATTGCCCCTTATACCATACCATTGGAGACACAACTTCCTACATTCATATTCCTAGATTTCTTAGTGTCCATCGCCTTATCTCTGACAACTTCCTGGCTCTCTGTGCCACAAAGACTAACTACCAACTGGTATAGATATATATTAGGGCTGTGAAAATGAACTATTAATTCATCGATTAATCTTTCATTTTTTTTTGATTGGTAGTCACCTCTCCGCCGGCTTCAGGGAGTTCTGGCGGAGATCCGGTGACGTCACGGGACACCGGCGGGGCTCCTTTGCTGTGCCTTCATATCTCCATGCCGGCGGGACCTTACTACTGTATCTGCCACACGCAAGGCCTGTTTTACACTTCTCTCTATCACTTCCCTCTATCAACCTGGGATTCTACAACCATCCCCTGGGAGTTGTGATAGTTACCTTCATGGGACATCTACATGCCGACGGACTGATGTTAGCCCCTCCTTATCTGGATTCAGCAGTGGCATCGTTGTACCCATTTTTATACCAGTATCATACTTGGATGAATGTTTTTATGACTGCTTTTGCTACCGTTTGGTATTACTCGCACCATTTTTACAGTTTATGTAGCTACATCAATTTCATCTCCAGTGCAATATTTATTTTGTTACCTATGTGTGTTTTTTTGTATCCTGCTATCCATTTTTCCAGTGGTTGGGAGCTGCACTGGGAATCAGCTTGCAAGGGGATCAGCTAAAAGTAGTTGGATCTGTATGTGCGTTATAATTAATCGAAATTAGTCGATTAATCGATTTAAAAAAAACGATTAATCGAACACAAAAATCAGTAACAGCCCTAATATATATATAGATATACTGTAGATCTATCTATATAGATATAGAAATATCTATATCTATATAGATATATCTATATAGGTTTCTATCTATATTAATACATAACATAAACAAATATATATGATTATATTTTAAAATAATACAATATAATTAATGTTCTTTGCATTTGTTTGTTTGTTTCCTCTTTTGTGTGTAATTTATCATTATTTGTTTACTTTCACGTTATAATTTTTCTTTGTTACTTTGCTGATGTTTTTTTTCTTTTTTTTTTTTCTGTAAAAAAATATTAGCCAAAAGAGGGGACAGGATTGTTAAAAGAAACTTCTGTAACCCTCAGGAGACGTTTAAAGATCACTGCACCCTTATAGTGTATCTCTAGCCAAACCTTTTTTTTTAAATATTGGATAGAATGGGGGGATTTACTATCCTCCCAGGCTTTGATATAGAAGTTTGCTCTCACTTCCTGTTTTGGGGACAACATGTTGTTGTGATATATATCTAGATATTCATATATTCAGCATATATTTACAAAAAAATAAATATGTTTTTCTTTTTCTGTACATGACTACATGACCTTGTTCTCTGCTGCATAAGGAACTTAGCGAGTTGGAGACTGTGGGTGGTGCATCTGCAAGAGGCAGAGAAACAGCAATACACTGATCTTCCCATCGAGAGTTGTGCAGGGAGGCACTTTAACAGAAGTCTTGGCCATTGGAGGACATGCAGACTAGAACACTGACCACGCTGGGATGGATAGGCTTCTATGCCTAGCACGGTCAGTTTAAGATAGGCAAGCAGGGGGGGGGGGGGCTGGCAGGATCACCAGGTATTTTACACAAAGGAAGCACTACAAAGAAAACAGGATACTTTTTAATATAATGACACATGTCAGGAATATGAAAAATTGGGGTAATAAACATTTTAAGCATCGATAATCTGCTGCTGTTAATTCTTTGCACAGGCCTTTCAGAAAAAACAAAGGGAAATACATTTTGGGACATTCATTTTAACTTACATATTTGTTGAGTTTCTATTGATTAGATGTTACATCAATATTTAATGCATCACTGAGGATTATGATTGTAAGATTATGAATTATGAATTAAACATGTTATGAGATTTATGTTGATAGTAACAGGGTCCCAAAGACAATTTATGAATTAAGGTTTAAATATTTAGGTTAATTAGTTTAATATTTACTTTTTGGTATTGCAGTTTTAAATTATTGACAACGATGTATATTCATGTATAATTAGGTTGAATAGGCCATCCATTGTTGTGGCTTAATATACTTTCCTTTTTAATTAACGGGGGGTTTTGACCAGCACAATCTTATTTTAGCATATCATTTCTAAAGCAAAGCATGTGTTCAGGTCCACCATAGTGGTAACTGCGATTTACTGAAAGTCCACAAAACAAAGAAATTCCTTAAAGTGGGCAAAAATCAACAAAAAAATAAAACAGATTTATGTATGGTTTATGTTCTTTGAAGAGTACCAACCAGGAACATTTATAGAACAAGCTTTCCTAGAAGCTAATTTGGGTCTCTTACAGACTTCTTGGACATTACTTTACTTTATGGAGTTACAAAGAATAGCCCCATGTTTATGCACCTTCCATGCTGGTTATAAATGAATAAGCTGCATGTCATTTTGTCTTTTTCCTGATCCTCAGTTGCCCTGGGTGAGTCTGAGCCAGGCTTTGTTATATCTTCTGGATTCCTAGGGTAACTTATAACTAACATCTTCTCAATTTACCTTATCCTATACATGTTCTGATATTCACATTTATATTTAAATATGATCATCTGCAGTGGCGGCCCGTCCATAGGGGGCGCCCAGGCGCCGCCCCCCCTCCTGTAGTTTAAAAAAAAAAAAAAAAAAAACGGGCCCTTTAAGGCATTTAAAAATTCGTGTTGCAGCGCCGCGCAAATAACATACACTCACGCATTGCCTGAGTGTATGTTATTGTGGCCAGCCTAGTCAGATAACCGGACATAGGGCGCCGATTATCTGACTAAGGACAGCTGGTTGGCTGTGGAGAAGTGGCTGTCAGAGCCAGCGGCTCTGATAGGCTTTCCCAGTACAGTCCTTTAGCTCCCGGATGTCTTATCTCGGAACGTAGTGGGCTACGTCCCTTGAATAAGACTGACGCCGTCTCAGCCAATCAGGTTTCAGTGATTCTGTTTATCCATAACCTGATTGGCTGGAGCGTCATCGAGGGCGGCAGAAGACATCGAGGGACAGTGGAAGGAGGATTGTGAACCCCAGAAAGGTAAGTGCCAGGTAGGGGGGAGCAATCTGACTGGCAGCATTTTACAGGGAACAGTGGGGACAATTGATGTGGGGACAATTGATATGGGGACAATTGATGTGGGCACCAGTGGGGGACAATTAATGTGGGCACAGTGGGGTCAATGGATGTGTGCACAGTGGCAACAATTGATGTGGGCACAGTGGCAATTGATGTGGGCACAGTGGTAATTGATGTGGGCACAGTGGCAACAATTGATGTGGGCACAGTGGCAACAATTGATGTGGGCACAGTGGCAATTGATGTGGGCACAGTGGCAATTGATGTGGGCACAGTGGCAACAATTGATGTGGGCACAGTGGCAACAATTGATGTGGGCATAGTGGCAATTGATGTGGGCACAGTGGCAATTGATGTGGGCACAGTGGCAATAATTGATGTGGGCACAGTGGCAATTGATGTGGGCACAGTGGGAACAATTGATGTGGGCACAGTGGCAACAATTGATATGGGCACAGTGACAACAATTGATGTGGGCATAGTTGTAACAATTGATGGCATGGCACAGTGGCTGCATTTGGCATGGCACAGTGGTGACAATTGATGGCATGGCACAGGTGGCTGCCTTTGATGGGCACAGTGAGGCTACAATTGTGTTTTTTTTTCATTTGTTTGCGCCCCTCAAAAAAATTTGAGCACCAGCCACCACTGTCTTAAAGTAGAGTTCCACCTGAAATGGAACTTCCGCTTTAAGTGCAGATGACCCCTGACATGCCACATTTGACACGCCATTTTTTGGGGGGAGGAGTGGGTACCCTATTTTTACGGGCTCCCACTTCCTCCTCTGGCTCCGCGGCACCAGAAGGAAGATCACCTCTACCCCCTCCCTCCCTGCAGTCTTCGATGACTACCGGCAGGCTGAAACCCAGACACATTATTCAGACCAGGCTGTGGCTCCCCAAGTAACCAAGAAAGTCACACACAATTCTGTTGCCGTCAGGGAGCTATGGGCATCTGTCTGGGGGTTGGTTCTGCATCACTGGGGGGCAGAGCGGTAATATCAGTAAGAGCAATTTGGCCACACCCACTGTTCACGGTGGAACGCTATGCGCACCTCATTACTACTCTGGTTCTGGCAACCAAAGTTGTTCCAGGCCGCTAAAGTGTTTGGGTTGGGCTTGAAGAAAAGGTGGCAACCCTAGCCATAGGGCACACTGGGCACTTGTCTGGAAGGACGGAGGTGCCAGGCCACATGTCCTTGTGGGGCTCAAGACAGCTGGGCTGTTCCTTGAGCCCGTGTCGCTCACCCGACCTCACCATGGCAAGCTGTTGGACCAGGGGATGGAAACTACAAGTTAGCTGACCTGTGACCATTAAGAGGTAGGAAGTGGAGGAGACGCCGGACCAGACAGAAAGTGAGTTTGGCCCCATTTACCTCCTGCGGCCTCATAAAAGCCTGCTTCTCCTCATCTTCCTCCTGCAGACATTTAGAAGCTGCAGGAGGAAAATGGAGAGAATGATTATTTTATTTGCAGCCACTTCTCCTATCCAGCTTCTTTCTGTAGCAACCCCCCCCCCAGTGTTCTCTGCCCCCCCCCCGTGCTCTCAAGCCCCGCCGCAGTGCTCTGAGCTCCACCCTGTGCTCTCATGCTCTCTCCAGTGCTTTAACCCATCCTGTGCGATAACAGCAAATTTAACACACCTGCTTCCCATTCACACCTAAAACCTTAGTAACACTCAGGCCGCGTACACACGATCGAACATGTCCACTGAAACTGGTCCACAGACCAGTTTCAGCGGACTTGTTTGATCGTGTGTACGGCCTATCGGACCGTTTTCCAGCGGACAAAAATTTCCAAACATGCTTGAAAACATGTCCGCTGGAAACCTGTCCGTCGGACAGGTTCGATGGTTAGTACACAAACCATCGGACCAAAATCCCCCGCATGCACAGAATAAAGTCGACGCATGCTTGGAAGCATTGAACTTCGTTTTTTCATCACGTCGTTGTGTTCTACGTCACCGCGTTCTGGTCCGAGGGGATTTTGGTCCGATGGTGTGTATGCACATCAGACCAACAGACAATTCAGCCTGGTCCGAAGAAAACGGTCCGTCGGACATGTTTCCTCGGACATATCTGATCATCTGATCATGTGTACAGGGCCTCATGAGTCACACGACACCAGGGAGGGAAAATGGCTAATTGGGCACAATTTGGACATTTTCACTTAGGGGTGTACTCACTTTTGCGAGATACTGTATGTACATTGCAAGGATTTTAACAAACAATGTTGCAGATTTCTACCTTCTATATTCTGAGGAAACCTCTGTGTATTTCTCTGTGCCCATGTTGGAAAGTGAGTCTACTGGGAGTGGTTTCATAATTATCAATCAGCTGTGGCAGCTGCAGGGCACTAATGAGGAAAGTTGCTGGGACTGCATCCCTATAGATGTGTACCTAGTGGAAGTATCTCACCAAAAAATACATATTTTTTACTGGAAAGACTTGGAGCTTACACAGGGTTTCCTTTCCCCATTCCCTGCAGATGAACAGTAGTCGGCATTGATCTGTATTCAGGGTCATTCAAACTGTGGAGTTTAGATATTAATACAGCCAGGGACAAAAGATAAATTCCCAGTTGAAAATTAGGGCCACTCACAGCAGGTAGAATCTTTTCCTTTAAACAGAATTGTAAATTTATAATTTCACTGTGATATATATATAGTAAAACCTTGGTTTGAAAGTAACTTGGTTTGGGCACGTTTTGCAAGACAAACAAACAGTTTTAATACATTTTGCCTTGACATACAAGCGGTGTCTTGATATAAGAGTAGTGTCTTGTCACAACTGAATATAAAAAAGAAGATAGGAGTCTCTAATTGTAGCAATATGGTTACATTTAATAAAGGTACAATATTTAGCAACCTATTGCTACACTTAAGTCTCGTATACACGCTTGTTTTTTTTGGCAAGAACCAGCAAGAAAATTGCTGGCAGAGGTCTCTTGCTGAGTAAACCGTGTGTGTGTACGAGGCTTTGAGGTTTCTCGTCAAGAAAACTGCCCAGAATCTAGATGAGAAAAATAGAGAACCTATTTTCTCGTCGTGAGATTCTCGGCAGTGTTTTCCTGCCGAGAAACCCGAGCGTGTGTATACTTTCCTCTCCATGGAAACCCGCGCATGCTCGAAGTGACTTTGACGCATGCGCGGTAGCTTCCAAGGCATAGGTAGGGTGTAGCAAGATGGCGGTGACGTAGTCGATGACATCACCGCGTTCGTGCCATTCAAAAGAATGGTGGTTCTTTTGAATGGAGTGTGTGTACACTCGGCCGGCAAGAGAATCTTGTGCCAAGAATCTCGTCAGGAATAGTGTTGAGCAGAATATGCCATATTCGATTTCGCGATATATCTCGAATATATAGTCGAATATTCGAGATATATTCGCTAAATACGAATATTCGTGATATTTTTTGGAAATGAAATGATTGCGAAATTTCGCTATTGCGAATGCGAATTGCGAATGCGAATGAAATTTCGAGAAATGCGGAAGGAGCACTCTGATTGGCTCAGAATATTCGTGATATTTTATAATACAAAATAATTGCGAAATTTCGAGAAATGCGGAATGGAGCACTCTGATTGGCTCAGAATATTCGTGATATATTACAATACAAAATAATTGCGAATATTCGGCAAATGCGGAATGGAGCACTCTGATTGGCTCAGAATATTCGTGATATATTACAATACAAAATAATTGCGAATATTCGGCAAATGCGGAAGGAGCACTCTGATTGGCTCAGAATATTTGTGATATTTTATAATACAAAATAATTGCGAAATTTCGAGAAATGCGGAATGGAGCACTCTGATTGGCTCAGAATATTCGTGATATATTACAATACAAAATAATTGCGAATATTCGGCAAATGCGGAAGGAGCACTCTGATTGGCTCAGAATATTTGTGATATATTACAATAGAAAATAATTGCGAAATTTCGAGAAATGCGGAATGGAGCACTCTGATTGGCTCAGAATATTCGTGATATATTACAATACAAAATAATTGCGAATATTCGGCAAATGCGGAAGGAGCACTCTGATTGGCTCAGAATATTCGTGATATATTACAATACAAAATAATTGCGAATATTCGGCAAATGCGGAAGGAGCACTCTGATTGGCTCAGAATATTCTTGATATTTTATCGTAATTTCGCAAAAATGCGAATGAGAAATTGATTGCGGAATTTCGACAGTAACACTCTGAAATCGAATATATGTGTTATTTAAGCTAAAAACAATATTGCAAATTTCTCGAAAATAATCGCGCGATATCGCTATTGCCGAATAATCGCATTGCGATTTTTCGGCAATATAAAATGATCGCTGCAGCTACTCGGCCCAAGGTCTCTAATCATACCAGCAATGCTTTTAGACGTCGATGGGGATCTCTAGGATGTGATCTGTTCTAAAAAAAAATTGAAAAAATACGAATATTCGAAATAGCGAATATTCACCGCGAAATTCGGAATATATCGCGAATACTCGAATATGCCATATTCGAGCCGAATATTCGCAATACGAATATTCGTGAGCAACACTAGTCAGGAAAACGAACGTTTTTTTCCTGACGAGATTCTGGGCCGTGTGTACAGGGCCACTCTTCTCTTTTATACCCTGTAAAAAATTATGCTTGCAAACCAAGGTTTTACTGTGTATATATATATATATATATATAGATATAGATATAGATATAGATATAGATTTAATTTGCTCAGAACGTGTATTATCATGAATGCCTGGAAAATTGATGGCCAGGATGCAGTAAAAAGTTAAGAGCCTGCCTGTTAGGAAAGCTGATTTTGCATGAGGTCATTACTCCGTGTAGACATGCATCAGGAAAAATCCTTATCATTATGACACTTTTATACCCACACATTAAGATTCTCCAGAACGCTCTTTGTCATCACCTTTAATGTAGAGAGGGTTCACGGATAGGCCCAACATGAAGCTGCGGATTATGACTATTTTATCAAGAAAACTGAAAAGTGGGCCAGGTGATGAGAACACTGCAGCACATTCATTGATCTGACTGTAGAAAGGACTAAATGTATGGATTGAGATGAGATAAAGAGTGTAAATTAGAGCCCAGGGCATTTGGTATAATTGTGTGCTATCTGGTGACATTATCAGAGCTATCAGTAGCTAGTCACACTTGACTGGATTTGTTATCCAAGCCAATTCTTTAGTTCTAGAACTGAAGGGTTTGGGTCCCAAGCCCTACTCCATAAAAGCCATGGTTTCCATATACTTCACTGATGATGGCCATGGCCAAATAGCTTGAAACAACTATATGCTGTTGCTCTAATGGATCTTTAATATTCAGCAGTATTGGCACCATACACCAACACTTCTGGTTCTGCTTCTGGCCAACCAGGTGTAAAACAAAAATTTGCATGGGTCCTCCCACTTTCCTGAAATAAGGAATAGTCCTTTTATTTTTTTCATATGCAATGAAGTGAGACATGTAAAAACAGTGGCGCCGCTATGGGGGTGTGGGGGTGCAGACTGCACCTGGATGATGGCTGCCAGATGGGTGACACCAGGTCCGGCTGCCGGATTGCCTTCCGGCGCTCACTCACACTGCAGAGCAGAGCAGGAAGCAGAACGGGAGAGAGACACAGCAGCACTAAACAGACAGCAGAAGTTGCCAGAGTTAACTTCCAAGTTAACCATCAGGTGATTGGTTGCTAGGTGGTCCTAGCAACCATGTACCTGCTGGTTAATTTGGAAAGTTCTGGCAGGTCCGGCTGTCTATTCAGCACTTCTGTGTCTCTCTTCTGTTCTACGTCCTGCTCCCTGCTCCACTCTGTTGTGTTTTCGGCATGCCCGAATGAGGTAGGAAGGGGCAGAGCTGCGGGGGCGGTAGGATCTGTGTAATGTAAAGGGGTCCAGAGGTGCAGAGGCTGTGTAATGTAAAGAGGTCTAGAGGTGTGGGGGCTGTATAATATAAAAGGAGTCCAGAGAGCAGGGGCTCTCTAATGTAAAGGGGTCCAGAGCTGCGGGGGCTGTGTAATGTATAGGGGTCCAGAGGTGCAGGGGCTGTGTAATGTAAAGGCTCCAGAGGTATGGGGGCTGTTTAATATAAAGGGGTCCAGAGGTGCGGGGGCTGTGTA
Source organism: Rana kukunoris (assembly GCA_029574335.1). NCBI lineage: Eukaryota > Metazoa > Chordata > Amphibia > Anura > Ranidae > Rana > Rana kukunoris. Next base: position 46,638,974 of record CM056049.1, on the reverse strand, counting down.
AGGTAAAGAGGTCCAGAGGTGTGGGGGCTGTGTAATGTAAAAGGGTCTAGAGGTACGGGGGCTGTGTAATATAAAGGGGTCCAGAGGTGTGGGAGATGTGTAATGTAAAGGGGTCCAGAGGTTCGGGGGCTGTGTAATGAAAAGGGGTCTAAAGGTGCAGCGGCTGTGTAATATTAAGGTGTCCAGAGCTGCGGGGGCTGTGTAATGTATAGGGGTCCAGAGGTGCAGGGGCTGTGTAATGTAAAGGCTCTAGAGGTACAGGGACTGTTTAATATAAAGGGGTCCAGAGGTGAGGGGGCTGTGTAAGGTAAAGAGGTCCAGAGGTGTGGGGGTTGTGTAATATAAAGGGGTCCAAAGGTGTGGGAGATGTGTAATTGTAAGGGGTCCAGAGGTTCGGGGGCTGTGTAATGAAAAGGGGTCTAGAGGTGCAGGGGCTATGTAATATTAAGGGGTCTTGATTGTAAGGAGCTGTGTAATGTAAAGGGGTCCAGAGGTGCGGGGGCTGTGTAATGTAAAGGGGTATAGAGGTGCTGGGGCTGTGTAATACAAAGGGGTCCAGAGGTGCGGGGCTGTGTAAAGTAAAGGAGTCCAGAGGTACGGGGCTGTGTAATGTAAAGGGGGTCCAGAGGTACGGGGCTGTGTAATATAAAGGGGACCAGAGGTACGGGCTGTGTAATGTAAAGGGGGTTTTCCTACACTTTACCTGCAGTTATAGCTGCAGCCCTATAGATTTCTATTAGGTTGCATGTTTTTTTTTTGCATTTTCTGAAAGTGCAACAAAGGTCCCACATGCTGCATTTTTGGTGGCACTTTCAGAAAACAGAAAAAATAAATGTTTGGGGGTGGGGGGGGTTGACACCATGTTTTACTGCACCAGGTGACACCAACACTAGTGACGCTACTGTGTAAGTACCTTCTGTTATAAGGAGGCTTTACTGTGTTACACACTTGAGTGAAGGCTTTTTGATTGCTTTAGCCTCTTCTCACTATAACCTGTATGGTATATTGACCTTTAGCCATAAAAGAGTGATACTAAATCTTATAGTGTTTTTTGTTTAAAACAACAAAGAGGTCATACTTAAATACTCTGTGCAAAACTATTGCACAGAGATGTGCCTTACCTACTCTTCAGGCAGTCCCTTACCAGCGCTGTCAGCTTCTCCAGGTGCCCCCTTAGCAAGCTGGGTACATGCATGCTCCTGAGTCGGGCTATGTGCATCCATATACACACTCAGGTTCAGTAAGCCACACCCCTGATACTCCCTCACAGGAGTCTGATTGACAGCAGAAGGAGCCTATGGCTCCACTGCCATAAGGCCGCGTACACACGATCAAATCTATCTGCTGGAAACGGTCTGCCCGACCGTCCCAGCAGACAGATTCGATCGTGTGTACGGGCGAGCAGACGGATTTGGCCAGCCGACAGATTTTAAAGCATGCTTTAAAATCTGTCGGCTGGGAATCCGTCCGCCCGATATGTCTGCTGGTTAGTACGCTAACCAGCAGACATATCTTCTCGCACATGCGTCGAATGGATTCGACGCATGCGCGGAAGTAATTTACTTCCTGGTGCGGTGACGTGGCGGCATCAATGTCATCGCCACGTCACCGACCCGTCAGTGCGCTGTCTGCTGGCGGGGATTTTGGTTTGGTTGTGTGTACAGCGATCAAACCAAAACGGCCAGCAGACAGATTTGTTCAAATCGGTCTGTCCGACCGATTTGAACAAATCTATTTGCTCGTGTGTACGGGGCCTCAGTGTCTCCTGTGAGACCAGGATGTGAGGGGAGCAGATCTGGAGTTAAGATAGTGCTGGATTGGGGACAGGAGTCAGGTAAGTGTTTAGAGATGGGGGGTGGGTAAGATAGATAGTGGGGCATTTTGAACCTTAATGTAGGGAATGGATTAGGGTAAAAAATACAACATGAGACTTTAGAATCACTTTAAAAAGGACCATATTTTGGCCACATCCATATTGCATACATTTTGTTTTGCCCAGGTGAATTAAAACCCCTGGCAAACCTTCCAAGGCCCACCAAAATCTTCACACACTGTGAGGCCTCGTACACACGACAGGTTTCCTTGGCAGAATCCATCAAGAAACTCGGTAAGAGAGCTTTTTTCCCGAGGAAACCGGTTGGGAGTATGTTTTTCATCGAGGAAACTGTCGAGAAACTCGACGAGCAAAAAAGAGAGCAAGTTCCTCGACGGGAGTCAAATTGGCTCGTCGTGTTCCTCGTTCGGCTGGTTTTCAAGAAGAAACTCGAGCGTGTGTATGCTAAGAAACCCGTGCAACTTGTGTAAAAGTAGTGTTTGTAATGGAACTAGCACATTTGTCACGCTGTAACAGACTGAAAAGGTGCAAATGTCTCTTACCAAACTTTTTCCTTATGCCGCGTACACACGATCACTTTATGTGATGGAAAAAAACTACGTTTTTAAAAACGTCAATTTAAATGACCGTGTGTAGGGGAAAGCATGCTTCAATTTTTGGTGTCGTTTTTCAAAACGTTGTTTTTTGTTTCACAAAAAATCACTGTGTGTAGCAAAAAAACGCGTTTAAAACTACTATTTTCAACCCGCGCATGCCCAGAAGCTAGTTATGAAGAGAGCTTCAATGGAAAAGAGTGGTGAACATAACCTCGCTTTGCTAGAGCATTGTTAAAAAACGATGGTGTGTATGCAACATCGTCTTTGAAAATTGAAGTTTCAAAAACGTAGTTTTTTACTTCACAGAAAACGTCTTTTTTTTCCATCGCATAAAGTGATCGTGTGTACGCGGCATAACACCCAGTAACATGAGATTAGCAAAAGCAGCCCCTGCCGTTGTATGTGTTGAAGTCACCGCGTTTGAGAACAAAGAGATTTGGGGCCAGATTCACGAACAGTTAGGCTGGCGGATCGAGTGATCCGCCAGCCTAACTGTGACTTTGAGCCGGCGTTTCTGTTTTCTGTAACCAGAAAACAAGAAACGCCGGGTTGAAGTTCCGATGCGAGCAGCGTAACTGAGTTTCGCCATCGCATCGTTACTTCAACTTAAAAATGGCGCCGTGGGCGTTCCCGCCGATTTACGCTCAAAAAATATGTTAATGAGCGGAAATCGGCAATTCACGATCGAATTCCGGCGCGACGCAATGACGATACGACGTTTCCGGACGGGATACGCGGCGCATAGATATACCTACATGGGGTTGGAGTATCCTATGTTAGGTATAGGCGTCGTCATCGCGTCGGGAAAAAAAAAAAAAAACGTCGCTTGCGTAAAACGGTCATGAATGGGAATGTGACGTCATTGACGTTCATTCACAGATTTTGGAGCATGCACACGGGGATGTTTTGACACTCGACGCATGCGCAGTACGTTGGCGGCGGGATCGCGCGTAGTTAGCATACTACACGCCCCGTACCCGCCCAATTTGAATTCCGCCGGCTCATTTGCGATGCGCTGCCGCAACTTTAGGAGCAAGTGCTTCGTGAATGACAGCACTTGCTCCTAAAATTTCTGCAGCGCAACGCAAATGAGAAGCGTTACTCCAGAGCAAAGATGCTCTGGACTACCTGAATCTGGCCCTTGCTCTTTAACGTGTACACAAAGCAAGCTTGTCGAATTCCTTCGACAAGCCTAACAAGGAACTCGACGAGGAAAACGATGTGTCTGATACGACGAGTTCCTCGGACGTGTGTACGAGGCCTGACTTTAGCAATAAACGTACCTTTAATAACAGTCTTCTATTCAGGTATTGCTGGCTGTTCCTTTATAGGAAGCACTGGCTTATGTGGCTCTGCTCAGCAGCCGCTTGCTTCTTCTACCACTGGCTTCATTCACAACACTGATGCCCTGGGATGGAGGGTCGGCAACCTGCGATCTGGGCTTGCCATCCCAGAGCAGGAGGTCGCGGGTCACTTCAGAGGGCTCCGCAGGACACTGGTTGGGCACCCCTGCTGTAGGTTGTGGTTATAGCAGTGAAGTTGCAAGGTCTTCTTATGTGTTAGCAAAGCCTAAATCATAATGGCCTAATTCTAAGGGAGTACAATACAACTTCAAAGAGGAAAGACACTAAAAAGTAGGAAGACGGTAAGGATAAAGGTGAAGGAAAATCGAAGAGATGTCATATATGTCAAGAAACTGGCTTATTCTCTTTTTCTCATGGTATCCTTTGAGCCCCAACAATTTAAATTCAGCTGCCCGGAGGTGTTCTGTATCCATAGGTGTCCGCACACCCTTAATCTGGGGTTGGCAACCTTTCACGGGTGGGCAGGTGACAGGTAAATAGCAATCTATCCTTGCCGACCCTCAGAAACTGGTGGGGGTGGAATTTACAAGAACCGATCTGTATTTTTCTACTGCAGCAGCTGAAAGTAGGCTTCTCCTCCTCTCCCTTTTGTCAACATTCAGCTGCCACAGAAGGAAAATATAGGGGATCGGTACTAATATATGCCACCCCTTTTCCTCTTCCTTCTGTTGCCCGAGTTCCCCATGTGCTCCCCCTTCCTCCCATTGTTTCAGGATGAAGAACGGGGAAGAGGGCGGTAAATATGTCAAACGGCTATATGTTGGACCTTTGGGGTGCACACCCTAATGCAATAGGCTGCACACACCTATGTCTGTATCTTTAAGAACCCCAGCAACACCCGTTGTTGGAAGAACATGTCCCAAACTGTCTAGAAAAAATCTTTTGTGAAATTCTTCACCTTGTACAATAATCTCTTTTTAGCAAGAACTTTGGGGAATATTTACCAGTAAGACTTTAAAAATAACTTGGTGTTTATCCAAGAGTCTCTTTTTAAGTTAGTCATCTGATTAAATTAGCTGTGCCCGGTATCTGGAGATTGAAGATTAATGAATTGACCTAGCAAGGGTCTGAGCGAAGCTGTCACTGCTAATATGACTGCAAACTGTCCTGTCTCCATGGCGAAAAAACTACTGATGGCAGCAATCAGCAGTGTCTACACCAACCTGGTAATCTCAGCTCCAAGTGTTTGTTCAGGCTTATATAAACATGTTATCACTTCAGAGGACAATGAGGTCTCACAGTGTGCTCATACCTATTCTTCCAAAAACTGATAGGAGCTTAAGCCTATTAATCTTGGTTATTAATACTATCAAACAAATGAGAATGGTAAACGTAAATCTGGCTAATAAGTAAAAAATGCAATCACCTATTGTTTGCTCAGTTTCAAGAGCAGGGTTGGAATTTTATTATTTGCAATTTGCAATTTGTGTTCAACAGAACCCTTAAAGGTTGATTTTTTTTATAGGGAACATCTAGAAACATGAATAGTGTCGGAGCAGTACCCTGAAAATATTTTTTTTTGTCTTAAATTCCTCTAAAAAAAATTGCAATGCACTTCCTATGCCTTAAGTTTCAGTGCTGTATATCTCCAGTGTAAAATCATCTAGGGCAGTGCTCAAAATTTCAAGTCCTGAGCTACTAGCCAGGCCTCAAGGGTTACTCGCCACCAGTTGCTCTACCCCGCCCCTAATTCCGCCCCTAAACACGCTCTCATAAAATGACACTCAAATGCATTATGCAGAATTAAGTTATAAAAATAAATATTAACAACAACTGTGTCCATGCCCACCAATGCAGCATTGTGCCTTGTGCCCACCAATGCAGCCTTGTGTCCACCATGCAGCCTTGTGTCCACCAATGCAGCCTTGGGTCCACCAATGCAGCCGTGTGTCCAGTGCCCACCAATGAAGCCTTGTGCCCACCATGCAGCCGTGTGCCCAGTGGCCACCATGCAGCCTTGTGTCCACCAATGCAGCTTTGTGTCCACCAATGCCGCCTTGTGTCCACCAATGCAGCCTTGTGTCCACCAATGCAACTGTGTGCCCAGTGGCCACCATGCAGCCTTGTGTCCACCAATGCAGCTTTGTGTCCACCAATGCAGCCCAGTGTCCACCAATGAAGCTTTGTGCCCACCATGCAGCCGTGTGCCCAGTGGCCACCATGCAGCCTTGTGTCCACCAATGCAGCTTTGTGTCCACCAATGCAGCCTTGTGTCCACCAATGCAATCGTGTGCCCAGTGGCCACCGTGCAGCCTTATGTCCACCAATACAGCTTTGTGTCCACCAATGCAGCCCAGTGCCCACCAATGCAGCCTTGTGCCCACCATGCAGCCATGTGCCCAGTGGCCACCATGCAGCCTTGTGTCCACCATGCAGCCTTGTGCCCACCAATGCAGCCTCATGCCCACCAATGCTGTCTATCAGAGTCCCAGGACCAGGGGGCGGGGCTGTATCTGACAGCGAGCGGTGGTGAACACGGCTATTGAAATGGAAGCTGTTATCACTGTGTTCCCCCTGCTGTGCTCTGAACACCTGGGCAGCTCTCTCTCTCTCTCTCTCTCTTGCTTTCCCCCCCGTAATCGCTGGGAGAAGGACTCCCAGCTGACGGCTCGTCCCGCCTCCCCCCCCAGGCAGCCCTTCCTCGCCAGACCTCAAAATCCACTCGCAAAATGCGAGCAGGCGAGTGGATTTTTTGAGGGCTGATCTAAGGCACTGCTGACTCTGACTGCTAGTCTCACAAGATTTTGTAATGTGGTCACTGTGCTGCTCAGTGTTCTCCTTGCTGGAGGGGAGGCTATAAAAGAGGACCTGCAGTACAAGGACTTCTCTACTTTTCATTCATTTATTGTGGTTCTGTGGTTCCTCCTGCTGCCTCTTGAACGTCACCCTCTCCAGCCATCAGATCACCAGGCAGTCATCTCTCTCTCTCTGAAACCAGGAAGAAAAGTCTTGCTTCTGCTATTGCATATAATGCAAATTAGGCGGTTTCTCTGTGCCAAGCCTTAAAGGGGTTGTAAAGGTACAATTTTTTTCTTCCTAAATAGCTTCCTTTACCTTAGTGCAGTCCTCCTTCACTTACCTCATCCTTCCATTTTGCTTTTAAATGTCCTTATTTCTTCTGAGAAATCCTAACTTCCTGTTCTTCTGTCTGTAACTACATACAGTAATGGGAGGCTTTCTCCCTGGTGTGGAGTGTCGTGCTCGCCCCCTCCCTTGGACTACTGGAGAGTCAGGACGCTCTCTACGTTGCAGATAGAGAAAGGAGCTGTGTGTTAGTGGGCATCCTGACTCTCCTGTAGTCCAAAGGAGGGGGCAAGCACAACACTCCACACCAGGGAGAAAGCCTTGCATTACTGTGTGTAGTTACAGACAGAAGAACAGGAAGTGAGGATTTCTCAGAAGAAATAAGGACATTTAAAAGCAAAATGGAAGGATGAGGTAAGTGAGGGAGGACTGCACTAAAGGTAAAGGAAGCTATTTAGGGGGAAAATATTGTACCTTTACAACCCCTTTAACAATGCTGATCAGGAACATGGGTGAAAGTCAAAGGGCCAGATCCACAGAGAATTACGCTGGTGTATTTACAGATACACCGGCGCAATTCAAATTTCCCGCCGGCGTGTCATTGTTTTCTATCCAGAAAACAAGATACGCCGGATTTACACTAAGATACGACTGGCGTAAGTTTCTTACACCGTCATATCTTAGATGCATATTTACGCTGGACGCTAGGGGCGCTTACGTCTATTTCCAGTGTAAAATATGCAAATGAGCAAGTTACGCCAAGCCACGAACGAACGAGCGGCCGGCGCATTCCCTTTACGTCATTTGCGTAAGCGTATCTCCGGCGTAATGTTACCCCTGCTATATGGTGGCCCAGCCAATGTTAAGTATGGACGTCAGGACCACGTCGTATTGGACGTCGTTTACGTCGTTTGCGTACGCCGATCCAGAATGGGCCTGGGCGTAAATTACGTTCACGTCCTTTTCATTGACTATTTGTGGCGTGATTTCACGCATGCGCACTAGGATACGTCCACGGCCGGCGCATGCGCAGTGTAAAAAAAGCGTTGTTTGCGTCAGGTCATGCATAATTATAATAAAACACGCCCCCCACTAGTACATTTGAATTATACCCGTGTACGGCGGCCCATTTACGATACGCCGCCGTAAGTTACAGCGGCATTTCATTGAGGATTAGCGGCGTAGCGTATATGGCACACACCGCGCTGGCGGCTGGTGTCTGTGGATCTGGCCCAAAGCTATTAGGATTCTTAGGGCCCCATTCTGCCTTAATCTATCTCTGAAGGGGAAGATTAAACAGTGAACCAAAAAACTATCCCCTGCTTTAGTGTTCCTTTTGAGCTTATTTGGTCATGCACATATGCCCTCAAAACCTTCCTGCCAATCCCATCCCGGGCAACTAAGTTGAGGAAAGACCTGGAGACCTACCTTGTATATAAAAAAATAAATTCACCAGGAAACTTCTATGAAAAATGCTCATCAAATGTATCAGACATGGTGCTTACAGAGCTGGCCCATAGAATTGGCACAAGTTGGATGCAATTAAACACATATATACTGTACATATATTCCTTTGGGCTTACGCAAATTTTGCATGTTTCCATGTGCCTATGTTGCAAACTTTACCTGAAGCCTCTTGATGTGTGCCACCAAGCTGCCGTGCCATTGTGCAGACATGGTCGTACTGTTGTCATTTTCAGGAAGCCAGTCCAGGGCAATGGTGTGCTCTGGACTGAAAGAGGATGGAGAAGATCGACAGCTTCTAAATGAAAAAACAAAATGTAAATCGGATGGGAACAGTATTTTATTGAACCAAAAACTTTTTATGATTCATAGTACATGGAGTAAGCTACATTTCATCCAAAAGGGGTTAACATTTGCTTTAAAGGAGTCATAATAATCATCCTTTACCTGCAGACATTCCTCTTTTCACTTCCTCATTGTTCGTTTTTGCTCAGAAGTTGCTCTATTTCTTCTCTGTTCTGTTCACTTCCTGCTTGTCTGATTGTTACTCACCACCATGAAGGGAGGCTTTACTGCGGTGGTCAGTGACGTGCTCGCCCCCTCCTGGGAACTACATCTGTGCGGCAGGATGCTCTCTACGTGTTAGAGACTTCAAGGAGGTGTGAATTACTGGGCGTGCCGCAATGCATACTGGGAAATGTAGTTCTTATATGAACGAGCGCCGCAAACCAGAAAGTGAATGAGAGAACAGAAACTAGAACGCCGGAGGTGATATAGATGAAGGAATTTAATAGGTATTTACTCGTTTTTTAACAGAATCATTACACTATTCTGTCTGTCTACCTTTGCAGACATTGGCCCAGATTCATAGAGCAATTACGCCTGTCTAACTGGTGTTAGACAGGAGTAATTTCAAATTTTGCGCGCCGTATCACTAGTTTGAATCCTCAAACCATGATACGGCGGCTTCGGGCTTCGATCCGAGAGGCTTACGTCTTCGTAAGCCTTCGGATCTACGCTGCGATATTTTTGCGGCTGCTGGGAGGAGTTTGCGTCGTTTTGATGCGTCGTGATATGCAAATGATTTTTTACGGCGATCCACGAAGATACGAGTGGTCTTCGCAATCGCTTTATGTCTATTTTTTACGTACTGTTAGACCAGCTTTTTGCTGGTCTAACGGTGCGTAGCCCATGTTAAGTATGGCCGTCGTTCCCGCGTCAAATTTAATTTTTATTTTTTTATTTTTTTACGTAAGTCGTTCGGGAATAGAAATGTCCGTAAATGACGCTACTCAAACAACGAATGACGTAACGACGTGATTTCGCGCAATGCACGGCGGGAAATTTGCGAACGGAGCATGCGCAGTTCGATCGCCGCGGGAACGCGCCTATTTTAAATGCTTCACGCCCCCTACTCGCGTAGATGGATTGCGACGGGAGAAATACACTACGCCGCCGTCGTTTACTGGACAAAATCTAGCTGGATTCCACCTAGAGCCAGGTAAAAAACGGCGGCGTAGTGTATTTCTGATACGCTACGATAATCTAATTCTCTCTGAATCTGGGCGATTCATTTTAGGCATTTTTTTTTTCCTTTACAACCCCTTTAAGGCTAACCATAGGCAGACATAAAACAGACAGCCTCTTAATATATATATTATTCAGTTTTATCTTAGCTAGTTTTCATATGGATGGAGACCAGGTTTTCCAAGACTTCAGTAATGATTTTGGGATGGAGGGGGTCATTGTATATACAGTTACATCAATTATTTTTAAACACAACTAAAATATTTCACAACCTCAAACTGAAATGATTTTTTGCAACCTTTCAGGGTGCCTTTCCTCCCCTTTTGTTTCGTATTATTGGCCAGATAGCTTAGTGCTGGTGCCCACAGTGACAGCCAGCACTAACAGCAAGCTCCTCCAGACTAAAAGCCACCCTGCAGCTTCCTGCTTACCATTGATCGCATGCCATGCCTTTTTTTTCTGGTCTTAAATGGCATATAGTTACTTAGTCATTTTCATTTCTTTGTCTTTCTGTTGTTCCAAAGGGATAATTGCATCGACACTGCGCCACCCTTCCCCCCCAACATACAGTGGCATAGAACATGGCTCATCTACTATGTTATCAAGATCTGGACTTTTAACAGGCTTCTGAGAAAGCATTGGATGAGATATCACATTGTTATTTTATAAAACCAGACTGTATTACAAAATTATTGGGTTTGTATTACACATATTGCTGAGAAAAAATAATTTCAATCAATTGATCCAGTCATTTAAATGAATCCCCATCCAAAAAAGCTCCCGCAAAAGAAGAGATGTAATACTTACCCCTCTAGCTGCCCTCTGCATAAAACGATGTTGCATAGAATAGGAACTACACAATGCAGTCTGTAGGAACCAAAACTTCCAAGAGTGTAAAGCCCCGTACACACGAAAGGGAACCTCGACGGGCAGAACACATCGTTCCGCCCGTCGAAGTTCTCTGCCGGCCGTCAGAATCTGCGACCCGCCCGTCGGGAATGCCAACCAGCCATTCATCCCGACGGGCCGTCGAGCAAAAAAACCTGTTCTCTATTTGCTCGACGGGTTTCCCGATGGGCGGGGCAAGCAGAGAGCGTACACACGGCCGAGGTTCTCGCTGGAATGCAGCTCCCAGCGAGGTTCTCGCTGGTTTCTGGCGAGAACCTCGGCCGCGTGTACGGGGCCTAATTCACCTGGTCCAATGCTGGGCGCAGGGCCGCCATCAGGAATTTTGGGGCCCCTTACACAGCTTCAGTCTCCTTTCACACTTATACGACTTGTCCCACGATTTTGGACTGCAAAATCGTATGACAAGTCATTCTGCATTATTTTCAATGACTACCATTCATACTGGCACGATTTTAAGTAGTGCCGACTTCAAAGTAGTCCCTGCACTACTTTGGTCCGATTTTGATGCCACTTAGGTCCCTTTCACACTTTTACGACTTCACACTTGCCGCAATTGCAAAATCGCATGACAAGTCAATCTTCATTATTTTCAATGACTACCATTCATACTGGCACGACTTTAAGTTGTGCCGACTTCAAAGTAGTCCTTGCACTACTTCGGTCCGATTTTGATGCCACTTACACAGGCATTCATTGAAATCGCGGCCGCGAATTGCGGCAAAATCGCGGTAAAATCGCGGCCGCGAAATCGCGGTATAATCGAGCTGCGACTTTGAAGTTGTACAAGTGTGAAAGGGACCTACGGCCCCTTTCACATTTATACGACTTGTCTCACGATTTTGTACTGCAAAATCGTATGACAAGTCATTCTCCATGATTTTCAATGAACACCATTCATACTGGCACGACTTTAAGTAGTGCCGACTTCAAAGTAGTCCCTGCACTACTTTGGTCCGATTTTGATGCCACTTTACACAGGCATTCATTAAAATCGCGGCCGCAAATCGCAGCAAAAACGCAGGTAAAATCGCGGCCGCGAATCGCGGCAAAATCGCGGTAAGATCGCGCGACTTAGGCTGGGTTCACACTTGTGCGGTGAGAATTTCAGCTCTTTTATCTCTGCAGACAGATAAGAGAAGTGTTCAGCAGATTAGCTCCGTTTTTTCTGCGAATTTGGAGACCTGGGGGAAGTTCTGAGTGAGAGGAGAGTGGGGGAGAAATGTATTGAGCTGAATGACAGAAATTCCTGAAGAGAACTGAACACATCTGCGAATCAGCTGCGTACCCATAGAAGATAATGGGACTGAATTCGCACCTGAGCCGCACCGCAAGGCCTCCACAACGCATACGGATTTCCGGCAATGCGCAGTGCGAAGCCTCATTGAAAACAATGTATTTAAAAATGTTCTGCGTATTAGATGCGGTTTAAATTTGAAAGCAAGTTCTCTTTCTTTTGGCCAAAGGATAACTGACCGATGGGGCCCACACACGATCGGTTTGGACTGATGAAACAGACCTTCAGTCCGTTTTCATCGGTTTTGACCAATCGTGTGTACGCGGCCTAAACTGATAAACTATAGAAAATTTAAAAGCGTCACATATGGAGATTTTTAAGTTCCGTGCGTAATTATAAAGCATGATATGTTAGGTATCTATTTATTCAACATAATTTCCTCCCAAAAAACTGCATGACATAAAAAAAAAGTTTAAAAATGCTATTTAAATTCCCTAGGTCTCTGCTAAAATATATATAAGTGTAGTGCCCCCTTATTTTCTGTAGGGGTGTTACGCCAAAGTTAGTGGGGAATGGGAGAGTTACGCAGCTCCCATTCACAATTTGTCAAATTCAGGCTGCTGTCATTCCCAGGACTGTCCTGTGGGTCGGTCTGCGCTACAGGGGTGAGTTCCCACCTCTGGGCGGCGGCTGGCGCTAGAGGGGTTCTGGTGGACTCGTTTTCCTCAGCAGCCAATCAGAGGGGTTGGTTCCCTCGCTAAGGCATGCTGGGGAAGGCTATATCTGGGGCAGCCGCCTTGGCCTCGGGGGGCGTTTTTTCTCTTTTTCTGCAGGGTCCAAGTTCCAGGTGTGGCATCCACCTTCAGGGTGTGCGCATCCATGGACCCCGCAGCCGTGGCCTACCTTGCCGAATTTGCGCACCATGTGGAGCTTCATCCTGACCTAGAGAGGGATCCCAGTAGCTGTTGGGTCTCAAACCTTTCCTAAAAGGATCCCAAGCTGGGAGCTGCACGGTGGGGGATCGGCTTGAGGAGAACCCGGAGGCAGGTGATCCAATAGGGCTTGAACGAACCATCGGGGATCCAGTGACTCTGACTAAATTCATTGGGAGGACTTGCTCATTTCAAATCACTCTCATTCAAGTAATAGGCCTGTGGCAGAGGCCCGAGCCAGGCCTGTGGCAGAGGCCTGGTCCTGCCAGCGTTAGCAAGTGACGTTCTGGCTGCCAGGCCTGTGGCAAGGGTCTGTAAGGGGGCACTTTACCCATTCCGACTGGAGTGGCGACAAACTGAGTTCATCACTGCTGAGAGCAGGATCGCTCTCTCTCTCTTCTATATCAAGGCCTGATACTCAAGCTATCTCTCTGCTCATCAACCTTTCCTGTCCTGTACTATGTTGATGTAGGCCATGTTGGGCCTTGGAATAAAGCATTGAAGAAAACCCAACTAAAGACTGGACATTCGCTCTCTATTTCAACTGACAAGTATCACCCCTAGACACCTGCAAGGTAACTCAACACCCCGATCCCACTTATACTCAGCGGCTCCTGAATGGGATAGCGCTACATAAGGTTATGGAATTCTAAGTATTTTCCTGTGAAAAATACTGATTTAAGCTTGAAAGCAACGAGTATCAGAAAAAGGCCAGGTCTTCAATTGGTTAACCCCCAAAGAGTGGTGGTTGAGATGATAGCTGCTTAAGGAACCACAATAAATAATAAAAAATTATACTCACTTTTATGGATTTAAAATTGATTGTGGACCTTTATTACTGGTTTTTAAATAACCTAACAATTACATTTAGATAACCGGCAACTATCATATGTATAATTAGTAATGTTTTGGGTAATCATAAACCTAGCTCACCATCTCACCTTGAGCTAAGCAACTTAACCATTAATAAATGAAAAAATTGTCCCTTCCAGTTTCAGAGACTCAACCACATAACTGAACTGATGACGCACCTGTTACAACAATGTTGCTTGTGGACTAATGCTGGCCATACACTATATGAAAAATCGGCCAAACCCATTTTCAAAATACGAACATTCGGCCATGAGCACAAACAATGGTGCTATCATGTAATGATCGATAAATCGTTCAGAGGACATAAATAAATACATTTTTTTTTTTCACATATACCCAGTGCAGACAGTTCGAACGGGAAACTCAATAAACGTTAAATTTCCAAACTTTTCTTTTGTTTTTCGGCTCAAAAACGTCCCAACGATTATTGATTTTGTGCCCATTAACTGTCCTAAAAACTAACGAACTGTCTAAATGATCGATTTTTCTTCTAGTGTATGGCCAGCATAAGACTGTCAGCCTCAGGTAAATCAAGATGTAAAGGGGGAACAATTGATCTAAGACCCATGAGGTGGGATGACTCAAAACAATTTTCTCCACCATTCTGGCATTCTGCATTCTGGCAGTTTTCACTTTTTAGGCTTTGTACACACGGACAAGAATCTTGTCAGGACAAAAACATTGTTTTTCCCGGCGAGATTTTTGGCAAGAATCTCTTCCCGCCCGAGTGTACACACAGACCTTTCAAAAGAACCGCGGTTCTCTTGAAAGGCAAGAACGCGGTTACGTCATCGCGTACGATGAGCATGCGCTTGTCACATTCAATGGCGTAGCTGCCATTTTGCTTCACCCTACCTATGCCGTGGAAGCTACCGCACATGCGTCAAAGTCATTTAGAGCATGCGCAGGTTTCCACGGTGACAGGTAAGTATACACACTCTCGGGTTTCTCGTCGGGAAACAGGCCGACAAGAATCTCGATGAGAAAATAGAGAGCAGGTTCTCTTTTTTTCTCGTCGAGATTCTGGCCAGATTTCCGGACAAGAAACCTGAAAGCCTCGTACACACGCTCGGTTTACTCGGCAAGAAAGCTCTGCCAGCAGTTTTCTTGCTGGTTCTGGCCGAGAAAACCGAGCGTGTGTACGGGGCTATAAGTGGAGCCACAGACAAGTAAAAAGATGAACAAGGGCATATCTGCCTGTCCTCCAGCAAATCCTCAAAGCACCAGCCCCAGTTGAGTCCCGAGGGTGAATGGGGCACATGCGTAGTTCTATTTTTTTTTTCAAAATCAAAGTTCGGGCAAATGGCCCAAATATTGCAAGCTGTAATCAAAATTGGGAGCTTTTCTTGATTTTTGCATGCCGTCAAAAGTCATGCTTTCTCATTTCCTGCCTACCAGTTATAAAACCTGACACAGTGGCTCCTGAGTCTCTGCTTATCTCTATTAGATAATAACTTGAAATGTTTTATCTCTAAAGAAAAGAGAATATTTTGGAGATTTCCTTAATGTGTTTATTAAGTTTATCTTCTGTGTGTGTTAAGCCCCATGGGACAGCAAACACATGGATGCACTTTGCCTTTTACCCTCCTCTTAACCTTTTGTCTATGGGCTCCTAGCAACTTCCACAATCTACAGAGCCCAGGAGCTGCTGAAGAGAGAGGTCTATTGATTAGCACTGCTTAGTAGTCATTATTGTATAAAGAAGAGAAGTGTGATGTCCAAACCATTTACTCACAGCAAATAACGGGTGTCAGGTATAGAAAGCTCCGGACTAGCGGTACACATACCATAACATGCAGAGAGCTGTCATCGGGCCAAATGGATGGATTACACCTCTAGGCATATCCCATATACAGAAGTTGTTCTACCTGCTATAAGATGAATAATGTAATGAATACAGTTTTGTGAGCCAGCCAATTCTACATAGCCTCAGGGTCGCGTCACACTTTTGGGGTGCATTATGTTGTGATTTAATGTGTGCAGCGTTAAGGCAGCCCCCTCGATTTGAAATGGGCTTCCAACTCACGTCAGTGCACCTAATACTGGACTTGACATTTTTTGGTTACACAGTGTGCCACGTTCTATAGTAGTGCTTCACCGTTCCCTGGAAGCACTGCAACCATGGTTCGTTGCCTTAATGCATTAATGCATCAATCAAGTTACCACAACCCAAAGCATCCCTAGGAAGCTTTCCATAGCATGTAGTCCTGCACATATTCGTTTTGGTTTGTATACATTATTATTATTATACAGGATTTATATAGCACCAACAGTTTTTGCACTTACAACTTGAGGGTAGAGAGTACAAATACAATACACTTTAATACAGTAGGAATCAAAGGGCCCTGTTCGTTAAAGCTTACAATCTAAGAGGGAGGGTCAAGAGATACAAGAGGTACAAACTGTGGGGGATGTACCAATGGAAAAAAATATATATACAGTTGTTAGGTGGGGGCCAGATAGGCTTCTCTGAAGAGATGAGTTTTCAGGGATCGTCTGAAAATGGACAAAGTAGCAGACAGTCGGACAGATTTGGGTAGAGCATTTCAGAGGATGGGAGAGGCTCAGAAGAAGTGTTGGAGGCAAGCATGGGATGAGGTGACAAGGGAGAGCAGGAGCGAATAGAACGATTTAGTTGGTATTTTGAGACCAGTAGTGATGTAGCTGGGGGCCAGGTTGTGAATGGCTTTGTAAGTTATTGTTAGTATCTTCAATTTAATTTGTTGGTTCAGTGGCAGCCAAAGAAGGGATTGGCAGAGATGGGTAGCAGACACCGAGTGGTTTGTAAGGTGGATAAGTCAGGCAGCAGCTTTGATGATGGACTGAATTCGGGCCTATTTGGAGGTAAGCCAATGAGGAGGGAGTTGCAGTAGTGGAGGAGAGAGATCACCAGGGAGTGGATTAGAAGCTTTGTGGTGTCATTGGTTAGGAAGGGGCGCATCTTGGAGATGTTGCAGAGGGTGAGGCGGGAGGCTTAGGACAGCGATTGGATGTGGGGCTGAAAGCATAGTTCAGGATTACACCTAGGACCTTGGCGTTGGGGGGGGGGGGGGGGGGGAGCGGTTTGATAGTTATGCAGTTGAGTTTGACAGAGAAATTAGGGGAAGTGTCACGTTGGGGAGGAAATATCATGAGCTTGATTTTGAGGAAGTGATGTGACATACAGGCTGTTAGTAAGTTGGTGATGCGTGAGGAGAAAGATGGAGTGAGCTGGGGGGGGGGGGGGGTGGAAAAATATATTTTTAGGTGGCTAGCAGCTGACCCAGGGAGGAGGTGTAGATTGAGAAAAGGAGAGGTCCAAGAACCGAACCTTGTGGGTCACCGATGAAAAAAAGAAAAGGAGAGTAGGAAGTACAGTTGTAAGTGACACTGAAGGAGCGGTGGGATTGGTAGGATAAGAACCAGCGAAGAGTACAGTCACCGAGACCAAAGAAGTGGAGTTTTTGGAGGCGGCAGCAGAGAGGTCCAGGAGAAGTAGAACAGAATAGTTTTCCGTTGGTTTTAGCCATTAGCAGGTTGTTTGTGAGTTTAAGGAGAGCAGTTTTCATGAAGTGTTGAGGGTGAAATCCGAACTGAAGGGGATCAAGAAGTTTGTCTATAGTCATGAAAGCCCAACTTTATCCAAAACCCTGAGTGAGGAAGTGTTTTTAGTGTTGCCTGTGTGTTCTTGGTGGAGATATTCACCCTCTATATCTGTCCTGGGAACCATTGTCTTTAGTACAGAAAATGATGGGAATCTAAACGTATAGGGGTAGATTCACGTAGAAATGCCTATCTATAGGCATGCCTAGCGTCTGGCTTTTAAACTAGGCCGCCGCAACTTTTTCAGGCAAGTGCTTTATTCTCAAAGCACTTGTCTGTAAAGTTGAGGCAGCGTAGCGTAAAAGAGTCGGCCGAATTCAAATTCGCCAGGTAGGGGGCGTGTATCATTTAAATGAAGCGCGTCCCTGCATGTGCCAGCCGTGATTGGTTACCAGTGCACATGCCGACGTGAACGGCACTTACCCAAAACCCTATTCGCGAACGTTTTACGTAAACGACATAAACAATGGGAAAAAAATATATAGCAGGCATAACATTATGACGGTACTACGCTAACGCAAATGACGTAATTGAATAGCGCCGGCCGGGCGTACGTTCGGGAATCGGCGTATAGGCTCATTTACATATTTTAGACGGGAACGCCACCTACCGGCCAGCCTAAAATATGAAAATAAGATTAGACAGCGTAATACACTTACGCATGTCTGATCTAAGGAAAATCTATGCTTAACTGATTTTAGGAATCAGTGGCATAGATTGGGCTCATAAAACGCAGAGATAAGCCGGCTTATCTGGAGATAAGCCGGCTTATCTCCTACCTGAATCTACCCCTGTCCCCATAGGGCCTATACACCTACATCTACATGCTAAAATGATCAGGACTGGTGTTCATATTGTGCAGGTGGTGGGGTGCAATGCCTTGCTTTGCAATACCGCAAGGTACTATTTTCCTTTTTTTCAAACTCATATCAGGTGAGTTTTGGCTTGTTGTGATCAAGGACTAGAGGGGTCCGTCTCACCTAAGAGCTGTCACTGGCTTAAGCCACGTCAATCGCCGGGCTGTCTCCGGTGGAGACAGGCGGCCGGCGATGCGTGCGCTCTGGATCCCGGACCTGGATGAAGAGATCTTCTTATTGCTGGAACCCGGCGGAGAGGAGATCACCCATCGCAGGATACCGAAGACGTTGAAGCGGGGGCCGAGAGTGGATTACCACCGCTGGATTTTTTATTTTTTTTTAATAAAGGACTTTTTTCCACGGTGTGTTTTATTTTTTTAATTCTTTATACTTTCTTAGTACCCCTTTACCAATTCACATGGGGGGGGGCAGGATCTGGGGATTCCAGATTCTGAAAAGCCCCCCCGCCCGCAGACCCCCACAACCACTGGGCAAAGGTTGTGGGGATAAGGCCCTTGTCCCCATCAACATGGGGATATGGTGCTTTGAGGGGTCACAGACCCCCAAAGCACCCTTCCAATGTTGAGGGCATGTGGCCTGGCTCGATTCAGGTTATTTTCTGCGGTTGGCCAGGTTGCATGCTTGGATAAGGTGTCTGGTGTGGATTTTTGGGGGAACTCCACGCCATTTTCTTTTTAAATAAGGGGTGAAGTTTCCCTTAAAATCCACACCAGACCTGAAGGGCCTGGTAATTGAATTTGGGGGGACCCCTATGATTTTTTTATTATTATGAATGACTTTTCTCTGAATTGCCGGGAGCTGCGAGTGATTTTAAATGACTTTTTTCCTTCAGAAATGACACTTTGTGCAGGGACAGTTCTAAGCACGGGAAACATGCGCCACTTCACAGGCATACTATACAGCCCCCCCTGTAGGTACGAAATTTAAAGGAATATTTCACTTTTATTGTTTCACTTTAAGCATTATTAAAATCACTGCTTCCGAATGGGCCAATGGGCAGGGATCTTCTTTTGCGCCCTGACCTGCTGGGAAAGCCTATTTATTTGGGTGAGGTCAGGTAATCTGGGTTTTATGCCACCTGGACGGCTGTCTGGATGTTGTGTTGTCCCGGGCTGCTAGGCCAGAGCTTGAGGCCTATCTCATCTGGCTGCTAGGGTGTCTGAGGGCCTATGCATAAGCAAGGGAGCAGCCTAGGGTAGGGACAGCTGCTTGCAGTCCAACCATAAGTGCCGGTTCTGCCAGTCAGAGAACTTGTCATGTCAGAGGTAGAAAGGATGCTGTTGCCACTAAGGGACAATCCACCTTATGCAAGTACTACTCCAGCTTAAGCAAGTACTGGAGCAGTATTCTCAACAAACGGAGACAAGTGAAGAGTTGGGGAAACTTCAGCAGGTGTCAAGCCAGGGATCCAGCCAGCGGAGGGGACGCTTGCAGAGCAGCCTTGTGTGCCAAGCTAGGGACCGAGTAGGCCAGTGTGGTGAAGCTTGAAGGGTATCTGTGAGTGCCAAGCTAGGGAGAGACCCAGCCATCGGAGGTGACGCTTGCACAGCAGCTTTGTATGCCAAGCTAGGGACCGAGCAGGCCAGTGGGGTGACGCTTGAGGAAGATACTCAGTGAGAAGGTTAGATCAGCAAGTCTAGTGAGAGAGATTGGGAGCTCAGTGGACTGAATTGTAGAGGAAGCAGGGCCGTCTTTAATATTGATTGGACCCCAGGGTCAAAAAATGTGTTGGGCCCCCTCTTTCATGCAATTTCGCTCTCCACTTTCTCTGAGACATACAACAAATAGCAGCTAGACTCAAAATCAGTTTCCTGTATCAGATCCGGCAGCGATTGCAAGTGCTTGCCAGAGGTTACAGCATATCATTACCACTTACTGATTGGTTGCTAGAGGTTAGGGCATATGATTTCTGCTTGTTGATTTCTTGCTAGAGATTATTGTACAGTAATACTGCTCACTGATTGGTTGCTATTGGTTACAGCACATCTCCTCACTGCCTGCACACCATGGACTGGGGAGGTGAGCAGGACTTTCAATCATGCCGTTTTACCTCCCCAGTGGGCAGCATTCAGTATAGGTGATGGTGGATATGACCTCAGGGGGGCATGATATACACATGAATGCTGCTGTCATTTACATATCAGTAAACAAAAAAAGCCAAAAGGCTGACGCTGCGCTAATTCAAAGATTGACAAATTAAACAGTTAACCTGTGAATGGAAAAACAGTGAGGTCGTGTACACACGGCAGAGAACCTCGACAGGCAGAACACATCGTTCCGCCCGTCGAGGTTCTCTGCCGGCCGTCGAAATCGGCGACCCGCCCGTCGGGAATGGCAACCAGCCATTCATCCAGGCGGGCCGTCGAGCAAATAGAGAACATGCTCTCTATTTCTGCTTGACGGCATTCCCGACGGGATGCTCGCCGAGAGCGTACACACGGCCGAGGTCCTCGCTGGAATGCAGCTTCCAGCGAGGTTCTCACTGGTTTCCAGCGAGAACCTCGGTCGTGTGTACGCCGCCTGAGCTGCTTGTACTAAAAATTGTGTAAAACAATTCAACAAAGCAAAAAAAAACAGAAAGAAGTGCAGCGCTAGAAATTATTATAAATTAAATACGTAAATCAAGTGATAACAAAACTCATTGAAAAATGGGTTAAAAAAGGTAGTTAATAAAGTGTGAGAAAGGATAGATCTCCATACACTATTAAGTGATAAAGTCCAGTGCAAAAAAATCCAACAATAATTGTTGTGCTGAAAAATTTGTCTAGATTACAGGGGTGGCAAACACAAGGCCCGCGGGCCGAATCCGGCCCGCGGGACCTTGTAATGTGGCCCGCACCAGCTGATCGGAATGTCAGTGTCTCTGGTGATTCTGATTCTGTATTTACCTGGCTGCGCGTACCCGGCTGCGCCGCCAGCCAATAGCCATCCATCACGCTGCGGCTGCCAATGCCATCAATACTTCCCTCCGGCTCCTCCTATGTTTAGAGCGGCCCTTCTCCCCTCCCAGCGGCGTGACGTATCTCAGGGGGTCACGGCCGTATGCAGGAGGGCATGGGAGGAGGAGCTGAGCCCGAGGAGAGAGAGGCTGTTAAATTTACAAGAGGAGGCGGAAACCAGCGCTGCCGAGGAGGAACGATACAGTCAGTGCCAGCAAGTTTAAAAAGTAGGTTAACACAAACACTACTCAGACATCTGCAGTTTGATGTATTCAGATTATTAACTGCGACTGCCATTCTGATTTTTTTAATATGCAGCATGGCGGCGGGGGTGTACTGTCTGCCACCACTGGTCATAGTAACTGATGTGATACGTGTATGAAGATTATGAACTGTTCATAATCTTCATACACATATCACATCAGTTACTATGACCAGTGATGGCAGACAGTACATTCCACCACCCTCCCCCCCCCCCCCCCCCGTCGCCATGCTGCATATTAAAAAAATCAGAATGGAAGTCTGTGAGGGGGGGATGTACTGTGTATAAAGATTATAAACTGTGACTGCCATTATGATTTTTTGAATATGCAGCATGGCAAGGAGGGGGGTGTACTGTCTGCCACTGGTCATAGTAACTGTCAGTAACTGTCAGTGACATGTCCTGCACTGGTGATGGTCACTGATGAATAAATTTACTTGCCATGGTCACAGACAAATTAATTCACTGGCCATGGTCACAGACGAATAAATGTACTGCCACTGCTGGTCATGGTCACTGATGATGAATGAATGTACTGCCACTGGTCAGCCATTAATGCATCAGTGGCAGTACATTCATTCATCAGTGACCAGTGGCAGTACTGGCAGTCTTGGCAGCAGCACAAAGTGTGTTTGGAAAAATAAAGTGGGCCGGTCTGGCTGAAGTGCTGTGCCACTTTATTGTCCCAGTCCATCCCTGGCCTGCACAGCAACCACCTCATTTTGCCAGGATTTTGGAGAGCGACGCGGCACATATTCCCCTTACTCTGTGCCGCTCCGGCCCTTTGAGGGTAACCATACTGCTGATGCGGCCCCCGATGAATTTGAGTTTGCCACCCCTGGTCTAGAAGGTGATCAGGTGCAATCCAGTATGCTGTTTAGAGGAGAAAGGATTTTCACAAATTCACCCGTGAGAAGACTGCCTGCTTACCGGCGCAAGGAGAGACTGCTTTACATCAGTCTCATAAAGCATAGGGAAGTCCTGGTCTCCCCGGGACCAATCCACGTATAATCAGCAGCCGTGAGTCCAGGATATGTAATGGTACAGTAAAAAAGAAGAGACTCTCATAGTGTATTAAGTAAAATCAAAGGAGCGTTTTTATCAGTAATGCACTCACAATTATCAGGTAGAAACAGGCATATCAATCAAAGCTGCGGTCTCTCCACTCCGATACCTCTCGCTACTCCAGTGCAAAAACACTGCCTACGTTCAGGACGGAACGCGATGACGTCACGGCTCCCTACGATCATTTCGTCACGATTGGACTTCCCATTTCAAAGATGGAGTCTGCGCCTATTTAAAGCACCATATGCGCTGACGTCAGTGTCTGGCTAATCCCCCGTTGAAGTCCTATCGCGACGAAATGATCGTAGGGAGCCGTGACGTCATCGCGTTCCGTCCTGAACATAGGCGGTGTTTTTGCACTGGAGTAGCGAGAGGTATCGGAGTGGAGAGACCGCGGCTTTGATTGATATGCCTGTTTCTACCTGATAATTGTGAGTGCATTACTTATTAAATCGCTCCTTTGATTTTACTTAATACACTATGAGAGTCTCTTCTTTTTTACTGTACAATTACATATCCTGGACTCACGGCTGCTGATTATACGTGGATTGGTCCCGGGGAGACCAGGACTTCCCAATGCTTTATGAGACTGATGTAAAGCAGTCTCTCCTTGCGCCGGTAAGCAGGCAGTCTTCTCACGGGTGAATTTGTGAAAATCCTTTCTCCTCTAAACAGCATACTGGATTGCACCTGATCACCTTCTAGACTAATTTTTCAGCACAACAATTATTGTTGGATTTTTTTGCACTGGACTTTATCACTTAATAGTGTATGGAGATCTATCCTTTCTCACACTTTATTAACTACCTTTTTAACCCATTTTTCAATGAGTTTTGTTATCACTTGATTTATGTATTTAATTTATAATCATTTCTAGCACTGCACTTCTTTCTGTTTTTATTTACATATCAGTGCCACTGGTCGTCACAATTTACATATGAATGCCATCAATATTTACATATGTAGCGCTCACTCCTGAAGGTGCCGCTTATTAGTTTGGGACCGGCATGTTGCGTTACCAATGATTCTTGTCTAGGGATAATATTGGTGAAGGTGGATAAAGAGCAAGGCTGAAGTGGTCTGATGGTCTGATGTGCGTACACACCATCGGACCAAAAATCTGATCAGACCAGAACGCGGTGACGTAGAACACACCGACGTGTGCTGAAAAAACGAAGTTCAATGCTTCCAAGCATGCGTCGACTTGATTCTGAGCATGCGCGGGTTTTTGGTCCGATGCTTTTGTGTACTAACCATCGAACCTGTCCGACGGAGAGGTGTCCATCGGACAGATTTTAAAGGAAGTTTTAAAACTTTGGTCCGATAGGCCGTACACACCATCGAACTGGTCCGATCGTGTGTACGAGGTCTAAGAAGACTGTGCCATAGGAGAAAGCACTCCTACACATGCAGATGTGGTGTCTTGCATGTCTAACTATAGAAGCTTTGGGATCTGCCAATTAACATTGTAACTACTAAAGGGTGTCCTGGCCCTAAACCCTCTCTCTCTCCCACAGTTCTGTTTAAGAGAAAATAAATCTCTTTGCATTTAAGAAGTGTCTGGCGCCCATGAATATACCTTGCATTACACCCACTATGCCTTGTAACCCACGGAAGGATGTCAGCTGTCCCTAACACTGGAGGTCACCCTTGGGCCTCTGGAGACCAGGACCCTTGCTGCATAACAATCCCATATGTTATTCAAAAACCAAAACAAAATGGAGACAATGAAAAGTTGAAGGAATATGATTTACCACCAACAAATCCAGTTCTGTTCTCCAGCTGATGACATTGCAAAGATGGGGAGATGCAAAAAAAAGCTGAGACCCATATTACAAAATCTCTGCAAGCGGTAACAGGCACTTCAGTCTCTTGCTCGTTAACGCTTGGTTATTAACCCCTGCTGTGCCCTATTACCTCAAGAGATGCTTAAATTGGCTGTATCGCTTGCAAATATCAGGTCATGTATAAGTGACCTAAGAAATAATAGGAAGTGTGCTGCCTGAGAAGGCGCAGATGATGGGGACACCGCTGGGAAGGCAGTAACTGCAGCACAATGGGACTTAGGATTGCGGGTGGGGGGGTTAGAAGCTACATTTTCCATGACTACCGGTTTAGATAACTCAAGTAGAATCTGTATTGCAATACACTACAAAAGCTAAAAAAAAAAAAGCATGAATTTAAAGTAAGGCAAAATTTGTTGGAGAACGGAGCAGTCTTTACTGCACTCTGTGTTGCTAAGCAACAGAAACAGTTAAACAAGAGAGCAAAAAGCAGACTGCAACACTAGTACTATTGCGCACAAAGGAAGGAAGCGTACGGCTTGTACACTGGGTCACAGAGGGGGTCTTACAATGTATTTCCCGCTGTTCTACACGAGGAACGGAGAGCTAAAGCTTTCCAATTCTTGGATATGCACAGCAAATATTCAGCTGTCCAGGTCTGAAAAGAAAATAATGAGAACATTCATTATTATTAGTACTAATGATCAAATCTGGAGATCATTACTTAAAAATATATAAAAAAATATATATATATATAAATATAAAAAAATGGGGCAGATCGATGGACCACTTGGCTTTGTTTTTTTCTGCCGTCATTTGTCTTCATTTCTATGTTTCACTTGATTTCCTGAATATAATAGAAATATAAGGCCCTGCACACACGAGGAGACATGTCCGATGAAACCGGTCCGTGGACTGTTTTCATCGGACATGTCTCCGGGGATCTTTTGGTCTGATGTGTGTACACACCATCAGACCAAAATCCCTGCGGACAGAGAACGCGGGACGTCCTTAAACCAGGAAGTAAAATGCTTCCACGCATGCGTAGAATAAATTCGATGCATGCGCAGGATTTCGGTCCGCTGGTTAGACGTACTAACCAGCAGGCATGTCCGACGGACAGATTTCCAGCGGACAAGTTTCTAAGCATGCTTAGAAACTTTTGTCTGCTGGAAACCTGTCGATTAGGCCGTACACACGATCGAACATGTCCGCGGAAACTGGTCTGCGGACCAGATTCAGCGGACATGTCTCCTCGTGTGTAAGTGGCCTGAGAGTCTCCATTAGTGATACTCCTCTGCAAACGTTCCTTTAACCACTTGAATTCCTGAAGGTTTACCCCCCTTCATGACCAGGCCATTTTCTTGCGATATGGCACTGTGAAATGCCGCGTACACACGGTCGTTTTTTGTGATGAAACAAAACGACATTTTAAAAAACGTCATTTAAAATGATCGTGTGTGGGCAAAACGTCGTTTTATGTCTTCAAAAAAAAGATCAAAAAAAAATTCGAACATGCTTGAATTTTTTATGTCGTTTTCTGAATGACGTTTTTTGTGTCATAAAAAATGATCGTGTGTGGCCAAAACGACGTTTAAAACTACGGTTTTAAACCTGCGCATGCTCAGAAGCAAGTTATGAGACGGGAGCTTGAATGGAACAGAGATGCTGTCGAAAGTGTCTTACGTAACCGCGCTTTGCAAGAGCATTTTCAGAAAACGATGGTGTGTGGGCAAGTCGTTTTTTAAAATGAAGTTTGAAAAACTGCAGGGTTTTTTTCATGAGAAAAAAACGACGTTTTTTACAAGACAAAAAACGACCGTGTGTACGCGGCATTACAATAACTGACAATTGTGCAGTCAACATTTTTGTCCTTTTTTTCCTACAATTAGAGGTTCTTTTGGTGGTATTTGATCACCTCTGCAGTTTTTATTTTTTGCACTATATATATTTATATTAACTATTTTCTGGTATAAAACAAAACAAAAAATTAATAATCTAATATCTTCATCATTTAAAGGCCAATATGTATTTCACTACATATTTTTGGAAACAAAAAAAAAAACAATAATGCCGCGTACACAAGGTCAGAATTTCCGACAAATGTTCGATGTGAGCTTGTTAACGGAAAATCCGACCGTGTGTAGGCGCCATCAGACATTTGCTGGTTCTCAATTTGTTTTGATCACATGTATACAATTCTGACACACAAAAATCCTAGGCATGCTTGGAATCATTGAACTTCATTTTTCTTGGCTTTTGTGTGAGGCGGCGTACACATGTACGAGAACCTCGACGGGCGGAACACATCGTTCCGCCCGTCGAGGCTCGGCCGGCCGTCGAAATCGGCGACCCGCCCCCTCGGGAATGGCAACCAGCCATTCATCCAGGCGGGCCGTCGAGCAAATAGAGAGCCTGCTCTCTATTCGCTCGACGGGATTCCCGACGGGCGGGGCGAGCCAGGAGCGTACACACGGCCGAGGTTCTCGCTGGAATGCAGCTCCCAGCGAGGTTCTCGCTGGTTTCTAGCGAGAACCTCGGTCGTGTGTACGCCGCCTGACTGTGTATATGCAAGACAACTTTGAGCCAATATTCCGTCGGGAAAAAATCCATGGTTTTCTTGTCGGAATGTCCGATCGTGTGTACGCGGCATAATTGTATATTGATTGGTTTGCACAAAACTTATGCCACATACACACGATCGGTTTGTCTGATGAAAACCGATCGTGTGTGGGCGCCATCGGTTATTTATCCATCGGTTAAAAAGATTGAAACTTGTTTTAAAATTAACTGATGGATATCTAACCGATAGAAAAAAAACGATCGTCTGTAGGCACGTCCATCGGTTAAAAATCCATGCATGCTCAGAATCAAGTCGACGCATGCTTGGAAGCATTGAACTTCATTTTTCTTATTTTACGTCACCGCGTTCTGATACGATCGTTTTTTTAAATGATGGTGTGTAGGCACGACTGACCATCAGTCAGCTTCATCGGTTAACTGATGGAAAAGTCCATCAGACCGTTCTCATCGGATGGAACGATCGTGTGTACAGGGCATTAGTGTCTACAAAGTAGAATATTTTCATTTATTTATTTATTTTAGTAGTAATGGCTGCACTATCGCACTAGACAAATCAAACACTAATTGACACTTTTTTGTGACCAGTGACACTGAAGCCCTGTACACACGATCGGATATCTGATGGAATCTAACCCGATGGATTTTTCGTCGGATATCCGATGAAGCTAACTTTCATCAGTCTTGCCTACACACCATCAGTCAAAAATCCGACCTTGTCCAACGTGGTGACGTAGAACACTACGACATGCTAAGAAAAATGAAGTTCAATGCTTCCGAGCATGCGTCGACTTCTGACCATGCGTGGGCTTATGACCGATGGACTTCCACACAGACAATCTTTTTTTTTTTTTCGTTTTTGTTTAACCATAGGAAAAATTTAAAACATGTTCTATTTTTTTTCACCGATGGAAAACAAACCTATGGGGCCCACACACGATCGGTTTGTCCGATGAAAATGGTCCATCGGACAAACCGATCGTGTGTACAGGGCTTAAGGCTTCATACACACTGGATGTTATAATAACGTTATAAAAACGGCAGTAGCTTTGCATTGAGTTTTTCAATGTTTTTGCAATAGCTTTTTTAAGCTTTTATTAAAGTTTTTTTTGTGTTTTCATCATTAGCATTTTTTGTGTTTTTTTTTTTTCAATGGATCAAAAACAAAAAAAATGGAAAGCCGTTTTTTGGCGTTAGAGCGATTTTACAGCTGAAAAACGCCTCTCATAACGCACTAGTTTTGTAGTTTTGGGGGTTTTTTTATGGCCAAAAACAGTTGATATCAGCCTATGTGTGCATGGAAACATAGGATAACATGCTGGAGAGTTTATTAACTGTAGAAATAAACGTCTGAAGCCAAAAACAACTGTTGTAAAAATGTCCATTGTGCATGAGGTCTTCTAATGGTCAGTGCTAAACGTATGCACTGTCACTGTACTAATGACACTGGTTGGGAGGGAGTTAACATCAGGGCCGATCAAAGGGTTAACTGTGTGCCTAGCCAGTGCTTACTCACTGTGGAGGAAGTGCTTTGACTAAGGGAAGGCAAAGATTCATGTTCCTGCTTTGTTAAAATACAGAATCAATGCCTTCCCTTCTGACAGAATGGCAATCTGCCTTGTTTACATAGTCAGATTGTCATTCTGCCTGTGTCCTGTGTAATCGGTGGGTGGGTGCCAGCAGACATACGGTAATAAAGAAGATGAACCTCTCTAATGGGGACTCAGACAACAATAAAAACCTGAAGTGTTCTAATCCATCTCCACTCTATCTAAAACGAAAAAAAAGTTATGTCTTTGGGTATACTTTACATTGTCAATATTTCTTGGTATTGTACCATTCGGAAAAAAAATAAATAAAAAAACAATTAGTGGCAAGAAAATTTGAAGCAAAAAGGATAAAAATTATTTCTTGAACAAACTGTGCTTCTCTGTGGCCGCAGCATCGATTGCGTCATCCCTGTTATAGGGGGACCCGATCGATGACGTCACACCTACAGCCACACCCCCCTACAGTTGTAAACACACGCAGGGAACACACAAATCCTACAGCGCCCCCTGTGGTTAACTCCCAAACTCCAACTGTCATTTCCACAGTAAACAATGCAATTTAAATGCATTTTTTGCTGTGAAAATGACAATTGTCCCAAAAATGTGTCAAAATTGTCCGAAGTGTCCGCCATAATGTCGCAGTCACGAAAAAAATCGCTGATCGCCGCTATTAGTAGTAAAAAAAAATTCTAAAAATGCAATAAAACTATCCCTTATTTTGTAAACGCTATAAATTTTGCGAAAACCAACCGATAAACGCTTATTGCGATTTTTTTTACCAAAAATATGTAGAAGAATACGTATCGGCCTAAACTGAGGAAAAATTATTTTTTATATATATTTTTAGAGGATATTTATTATTAGTGTTGCATTGCGAATATTCGTTACGAATATTGCATATTCGAGTATTCGCGAATAAATCGAATATCGCGGTGAATATTCGCTATTTTTTCAAATTTATTTTTAAAACAGATCACATCCTAGTGATCTCCATCGACGTCTAAAAGCATTGCTGGTATGATTAGAGACCCTGGGCCGAGTAGCTGAGGCGATCCTTTTATGTTGCCGAATATTCGCACTGCGAATATTCGTATTACGAATATTCGCGAATACTTTCTCTGCCCTTCTGTGTTTTGTGTATAAAAAAATAAAAAAAATATCTTTAGTTTAGTCATATAAGTTTGTGTAAGTAGAGTTAGTGTTTAGTGCATATTAGTTTAGTAATCCAGGAAATGATCTCCGTTTTCGCGTGTTGGCGAGAATTTCGCAATCAATTTCGCATTAGCGAAATTTCGCAAAAAATTTTTTTTGATAAAATATCACGAATATTCGATATTAACGAATATTTCGCGAATATTCTTCTATATATTCGTGAAATATCGCGAAATCGAATATGGCGTATTCCGCTCATCACTATTTATTATAGCAAAAAGTAAAAAATATTGCATTTTTTTTAAATTGTCGCTCTATTTTTGTTTATAGCGCAAAAAATAAAAACCGTAGAGGTGATCAAATACCACCAAAAGAAAGCTCTATTTGTGGGGAAAAAAGGACGCCAATTTTGTTTGGGAGCCACGTCGCACGACCGCGCAATTGTCAGTTAAAACGACGCAGTGCCGAATCGCAAAAAGGGGCAAGGTCTTTTACCTGCATTTTGGTCCGGGTCTTAAGGGGTTAATAACAACTTTTAAAATTACATTACCATGTTAAAGATTTTTTTGAATAGGGCAGGGGTTTCCAAACCGTGGTTCTTTGCTTGCCTTTATCTGGCCCTTGGGGAATTTTTCCTCCCTCTGACACCAACAACGGGGTGCTGTTCCTCCCATTGAAACCAACAGAGGCATGGTATTCCTCCCACTTACACCAACAATGGGGTGTTATTCCTCCTACTGACACCAACAATGAGGTGCTATTCCTCCTACTGACACCAACGGAGGGGAGCTATTCCTCCAATTGACACCAATAATGGGGCACTACTTCTTCCACTGATACCGATGGTATCGCACTATTCCTCCCACTGATGCCAACAACAGGGTGCTGTTCCTCCCATTGAAACCAACAGAGGCAAGTTTTTCCTGCCACTTACACCAACAATGGGGTGCTATTCCTCCAACTGACACCAACAGAGGGGTGCTATTCCTCCAACTGACACCAACAGAGGGGTGCTATTCCTCCAACTGACACCAACAATGGGGCACTATTTCTTCCACTGATACAAATGGTAGTTCGATACTCCTCCCACTAACACCAACAGTGGGGCATTGTTAATCCCACTGCTGCAAGAGCATATATCTTCTACCACTGGCCACAGTTCGGTCCCCCTAAAATCTGAAAGACAGCAAATTGGGCCATTATTTAGAAAGTTTGGCGACCCCTTGAATAGGGTTAGATCTGGTTTAAGCACTGACCTTGCTGGTAGCCTGCCCGCCCTCTACTGTAATTCCGAGGCCGCGTACACACGAGGAGACATATCCGATGAAAATGGTCCGACAGACCGTTTTCATCGGACATGTCTCCTGGGATGTTTTGGTTTGATCTGTGTACACACGATCAGACCAAAATCCCTGCGGACAGACAGCGCGGTGACGTGGCGGTGACGTTGACGCCGCCACGTCACCAAACCAGGAAGTAAAATACTTCTACGCATGCGTCGAATCCAGTCGACGCATGCGGGAGATTTCGATCCGCTGGTTAGGCGTACTAACCAGCGGACATATCCGACAGACAGCTTTCCAGCAGACAAGTTTTAAAGCATGCTTTAAAACTTTTGTCTGCTGGAAACCTGTCTGCTCGCCCGTACACACGATCGGATATGTCCACTGGAACTGGTCTGCGGACCAGTTTCAGCAGATATGTTTGATCGTGTGTACGCGGCCTTAGAGATTTTTTTCTGGTACAGGTTTTAGTGTTTTTCATGGCTTACACTGGCAATTAAGTATATTTTCTGATTGTGCTTGATATCATCCCTTCAAATTTGTCCAGCTGGATATAACCCCTGGCCAACCTTGGCTGGTTACTGGTCCACCCCTTTAGCCAATCTAGCTGCCACCAACGAAAACATCTTAAAGCATGCAATGTATGAATGCCCGATGTAGATATTTCAATTTCACCAATAGGGGCTGTGGTTATGATGGGTGTGATACTTCCAGAGCCTGCACTTTAGTGGTGTGGCTTGTCCCTTTCTGCTTTTAGGCAGCCTGTTATATAGATGGATGAGTGAAATTTAACAAATTATTAAATAAAGATAAGTAAAACGTCTATATGATGGTGAATGATGTGCTCAAATCAATAAAGTACAAAAGTGCTCTGAAATTTGAGGTGCGCCAAACCCCCTCTTGTGTCCCTACTGACCGGATGGAATGGACCCCTAGCTTTTCAGTCTTTTCAGGCTTAGATTGTTGGCAAGGGATGGCAAATTCACATCAGGATCCAATAAAGATTTCCCACAATCATAACAGTCACGTGTGGATAATATTACCCAAAATTTGATAGAAGAAGTACAGCTTGACAAGATCTTTATTGCACAAAACTTAAATGGGTACTTACAGAATATAGGCTAAAATCATGCATTGATTAGCTAGAAAATGCAATAGGAAGTGCCGTAGTTTGGACCTGACACCGTGCGTCAACTCGTTTCACGCTCCCACTAGGCGTCATCAAGGACCTCCAGGATGCCTTGTGGGAGGACGAAACGCGCTAATGTAATTTCCGGTCTCACGTCCAAACAAAGTCACTTCTGGTTGTCGGTGGAATGCAAAGCTAGGGGTCCATTCCATCCAGTGAGTGGGGACACAGGAGGGGGTGTGGCGCACCCCAAATTTTGGAGCACTATTGCACTTTCTTTAATGGAGCACATCCTTCACTATTTATATGGATATTTTACTTATCTTTATTTATTAATTTGTTCAATTTAACTCATCCATTTGATTATTTTGCACTATTGTGGGCGCTGTAATTTATCATTTTTTTATTTTGTCAAGTGAAGAGCACCTTGTGTACAGCAGCTGCAATTATTATCACACATTTCTTCACTTCTAGCGCGAATATATATATCTATATCTTTTTCACTATTATATAGATGGGCCAAAAGGAATGTGTAGGGGTGGAACCAAGCTCTGACAATACCCATAAGAGCTTGTTCACACCATGTCCATTGAGCTGCATTGATCACATAGAAAACAACTGTCTTAACCACTTGCCGACTGCTTCACGTACACATATGTTGGCAGAATGGCACGGGCAGGCAAAGCAACGTACCTGTACATTGCTTTGAATCCGCCACCTAGCGGACATGCGCACCCGCCGTGAGCACCATGCCCACGGGATCTGTGGACTTGATGTCCGCCAGTGTCCCGCTCATGTCACGGAGCAGCAGAATGGGGAGATGCCTATGTAAACAAGGCATTTCCCTGTTCTGCCTAGTGACAGGACAGTGGTCTACTGCTCCCTGTCTTCGAGAGTAGTGTCGTGTCACTTGTAGCCCAGCCCACTCCCAATTGGAATCACTCCCTAGGATACACTTAACCCCTTCCTCGCCCCCTAGTGGTTAACCCCTTCCCTGCCAGTGTCATTTACACAGTAATCAGTGCATTTTTATAGCACTGATCACTGTATAAATGACAATGGTCCCAAAATAGCATCAAAAGTGTCCAACGTGTCCGCTGCAATATCGCAGTTACGATAAAAATCGCAGATCACCGCCATTTCTAGTAAAAAAAAACATTATAATAAAAATGCCATAAAACTATCCCCTTCTTTGTAGACGCTATAACTTTTGCGCAAACCTATATACGCTTATTGCGATTTTACCAAACCTATGTAGAAGAATACATATCGGCCTAAACTGAGGAAAAAAATGTTTTTAGATATATTTTTGGGGGGATATTTATTATAGCAAAAAGTAAAAAATATAGCTTTTTTTCAAAATTGTCGCTCTATTTTTGTTTATAGAGCAAGAAATTAAAACCGCAGAGGTGATCAAATACCACCAAAAGAAAGCTCTATTTGTGGGAAAATTTTGTTTGGGTGCCACGTCGCAGGACCGCGCAATTGTCAGTTAAAGCGACGCAGTGCCGAATCGCAAACATTGGCCTGGTCATTGGGCAGCCAATTCTTCCTGGGCTGAAGAGGTTAATGTGCCCATATAGCTGTGTTGCAACATAAAGGACAAAAATACATGTCAACCCACCAACACTATCATAATAAGAAAAAAATATGTTAGCGTTCTGACTCTTGATGTGATCTGTATAGAAAAAAAAAGATGTGAAAATGTGGTTTAGCAAATGTAGCACAATCAACACAAATCAACGCGCATGCGTTTTGCGTGCAGTTTTTCGTACAGGCATTATGGTGTGAATAAGCCCTTAGGGTTGGAGCTTTTCTGATCAGATCCATGCCATTGTAAAGATACACATTTTTCCCATAAATAGCTTCCTTTACCTTAGTGCAGTCCTCCTTCACTTACCTCATCCTTCCATTTTGCTTTTAAGGCTCCATGCACACTGAAGCTGATAAAAGCTATAAAAAAACGCCAGTAGCTTTGCAGGGAGCCTTGCAACATTTTTTTAGCATTTTTGCAATAGCTTTAATCAGCGTTTTTCAGTGTAGCTTTTATCAGCTTTTTTTTACTTTTTTTGACGTTTTTGGGCGTTTTTGAGCGTTTTTCAGCGTTTTGCATTTTTTAGCGTTTTTTCCTGCCAAAAAACTGCATTTTGAACGTAAATTTTGGGCATTCAGATAAAAGCCAATAAACTCCAAAGCTCATTAACACTGGAAAATGCCCAGGTGTGCATGGGCACATAGGCTAACATAGAGTTCAGTTTATGGGCTTTAAAAAAAAAAAGCCAAAACGCCAATAAACTGCAGTTTATCAGCTTCAGTGCGCATGGAGCCTTAATGTCCTTATTTCTTCACTTAAATCCTCACTTCCTGTTCTTCTGTCTGTAACTCCACACAGTAATGCAAGGCTTTCTCCCTGGTCTGGAGTGTCGTGCTCGCTGACTCTCTTGGACTACAGGAAAGTCAGGACGCTCTCTACGTTGCAGATAGAGAAAAGAGCTGTGTGTTAGTGGGAGTCCTGACTCTCCTGTAGTCCAAGGGAGGGAGCGAGCACAAGACTTCACAGGGAGGGGTGAGCAGGAATGTCAGGATGCCCACTAACACACAGCTCCTTTCTCTATCTGCAAAGTAGAGAGCGTCCTGACCATCCTGCTCGCCCTCTCCCCCCTCAAGAGGCTTTCTCCACACCAGGGAGAAAGCCTTGCATTACTGTGTGGAGTTACAGTCAGAAGAACAGGAAGTGAGGATTTCTTAGAAGAAATAAAGACATTTAAAAGCAAAATGGAAGGATGAGGTAAGTGAAGGAGGACTGCACTAAGGTAAAGGGAAGATATTTAGGGGGGAAAACATTCCTTTATAACCCCTTTAAACCCACATCCAGTATCCTCACTATTTTTCTGAGCTGCTTTTTAATCAAATTTAATTTTTACATTCCTTGAAATCATCAACCTGCCAGAAAGTGAGTGGTGGATCAAAATGACGCTGCTCAATTCCTGGTAATCAAACTCAGCCACCCTGCTACAAACTGTCATCCTAACACAAATTGCATTTTCTCTCCCAACACAAAGGTTCCCAGTAGGCGGCATTCAACTGGGTGTACTGCTCATTGTACAGCTGGGATGTGCACCATGTCTGCTTTGTTAGTATGGAAATGGGTTCCACGCCCACAATTCATGCCAACACTGCAAGCAAGCGTAGACACTAGAAACGCTTTATGAATGCTCCTGTTTAACATGCAAATTGCTACTTTTAAACGGCGCTTTGAAGGCAAGTCACAACATTCCAATGCATTAAAAAATATGACCCTTCCAATGGTTAACACATTTAATGGCAAATTTAAATTAAAATACATCTATATTCATGACATCTATATTCATTGTATTGTTTGTCTTCTTCATGCGGAGGTCAGCGGAATTGTCACGCCTCTAGGACTTAGAGGGAACCCTTGTTTCTTCTCATTGAATAGATGAAAGATAAAGCATTTAACATGGAGGCCAGTGCGCGCTCAGTGATTAAAGCAATTGCAACGATTATGCTCTGTATCCATTTTTTATATAGTCAATACAATTACAAGGCACTCTATTTGTATTTCAATTACGACTTGATATATTGTTAGGCAAAGTTTTAAATTACAATCTATTGGCTGAAAAATTGGTGACAGAACAAAGGAGAAAGAGGTTGCTGGGGGCCCAAAGGAGCTTCATTTGTGAGATGGCCTAATGAATGTTAAAACACTGACTTACTAAAACATTTACTCTGCTGTAGATCGGTGGAAAGGTAAATATATACCGTGTTTCCCCGAAAATAAGACCTATCCCGATAATAAGACCTACCCCATGATTCTTGGGGAGGGCTGCAATATAAGCCCTACCCCGAAAATAAGCCCTAATAAAATAAGTTTAACTTTTTTTTAATCCATTTTGCAGAATGATTGCAGCAGCTCCCCCTCTCCTCTCTCCCCCCGCCCGATGCCCGCAGCCCCTCACTCCTCAGATGGAGCAGGCAGCGGGACACTGGCTTCCCCCATCCTCCACTCTCCTCCCACCCGATGCCCGCAGCCCCTACTTCCTCAGCGTACAGAGCGAGAAGATGCCAGCAGGACACCGGCTCCCCCCTCCTCTGCTCTCCTCCCGCAGCCCCCTCCCCATGCAGGGAGCAGGCACGGAGGCAGCAGGACATCGTCTCCCCCCTCCTCTGCTCTCCTCCCGCCCGACGCCCCCTCCCCAGTGCACAGAGCCAGCAAGAAACCTGCTCCCCCTCTGCTCTACTCCCACCTGACGCCCTCGCCCCCCTCCCCAGTGCACAAAGCAGGCACGGAGCCAGCAGGACACCAGCTCCCCCCTCCTCTGCTCTCCTCCCGCCCGATGCCCTAGTGTATTTTAGATTGCCAAAATTAATATAAGACCCAGGCTTCTTTTCGGGGAAACATGGTAAACATGGTATATAGAGAGAGATATGTTGAGATACGATAGATAGATAGATAGATAGATAGATAGATAGATAGATAGATAGATAGATAGATAGATAGATAGATAGATAGATAGATAGATAGATAGATAAATCGATCGATCACCGACACGTCAGCGCGCCGTCTGCTGGCGGGGATTTTGGTTTGCTCGTGTGTACACGCGAGCAAACCAAAATCCAAACAGACAGATTTGTTCAAATCGGTCTGACAGACCGTTTTGAACAAATCTATTGCCTCGTGTGTACGAGGCCTGAGATATCTTGAAGGCCTGTCTCACACCTAGCAAGGCTTGGTGATCCCCAGTCAATCTTCACATACCACTAATAATGCATTCCCAACAACTTGTAGTCTTTTTACAAATAAAGCTCCTACACTGTTCAGAACAGGAATAAAATACATTTGTACTCCAGAGCCTACATTGTTATATTTCTAAAGCTGATAAAACCATCCATGCCATGCCCTTTCCTTTTCTTCTCATCTAGCCTCCACTCTGAAAAGATTTACACTTTTCCTTCACTTCAATTGAGCTTAGATCAATATGGTCAGCTTTCCAACGGGATTTCCACTAATTCCATCACTTTCAACCATGGGAATTTTAATTGACTCGTTTTGACTGTTTGTTTTGATTACAAGACTCTTGAAATAGGACTGAGGACTTTCCAATCAAGAACATTAGCTCAGTTGTGTCAACTGTCTGTGCCGAATAAGTGCTTAACAACACAGCTATTTTTCAGAATAAATGGGGGGTAAAAATATAATGTAGTGAAACAGCATACTAAGGGTTGCAGAGCAAGTTCATAACCATATAAGGTCTCACGTTCACTGACTAAGTGCATTCATATAAATAATGGAACTATGTACTGACCTCTAATATTCCAATGACTTAAATATAATATACAGTAACCTTTAATATAAAGGTGTATCAAAATCCTTTAAAAATAATATGTCCTTCTTGTAAAAAACCCTGCCCTTGTAAGAATTTCTTCTACCGGCAGTGTTTCTAGAGATTAACAAAATCATTGTGTGTAACTACCAGTGGCGGCTGGTGCTCAATATTTTTGGGGGGGCGCAAAGGAAAAAAAAAATTGCAATCTCACTGTGCCCAAACGCAGCCACTGTTCCATGCCATCAAACGCAGCCACTGTGCCATCAATTTGCACCACTGTGCCATGCCATCAAATGCAGCCACTGTGCCATCAATTCGCACCACTGTGCCATGCCATTAAACGCAGTCACTGTGCCATGCCATCAAATGCAGCCACTGTGCCATCTATTGTCACCACTGTGCCATGCCATTAAACGCAGTCACTGTGCCATGCCATCAAATGCAGCCACTGTGCCATCCATTGTCACCACTGTGCCATGCCATTAAACACAGTCACTGTGCCATCAATTATCACCACTGTGCCATGTCATTAAACGCAGCCACTGTGCCATCAATTGTCACCACTGTGCCATGCCATTAAACGCAGCCACTGTGCCATCAATTGTCACCACTGTGCCATGCCATTAAACGCAGCCACTGTGCCATCAATTGGTCGCTGCTGTGCCAATGGTCGCCGCTGTGCCAATTGTCCCCATTGTGTCCTGTAAATTGCTTCCCCCGCCCGGCACTTACCTTTACTGGAGTCAGGCATCCATGTCACACGATGTCTTCTCCCGCCCTCGATGACTGACAGGCGTCTCAGCCAATCAGGTTACTGGTAGCCATCTTATCCAAGGGGCGTACAGTCTGTGCGCTCCGAGGATAAGCTTCCGGGACCCGAGGGCTGTACTGGGAAAGCCTATCTGAGCTGTTGGCTCTGATAGACATTTCCGTACAGCCAACCAGCTGGCGTTATTCAGATGGCCGGACATGAGCGCCGACCATCTGAATAACAGCGGCAGCGGCGATAATAACATAGATTTGTGCAATGCATGAATCTATGTTATTAGACTCAGTGGCGGTGAGAGCCAGAGGGGGCGGCGCTCCAGCGCCCTCTATGTACGAACCGCCACTGGTAACTACCACTCCATTAATGCGGTAAATACCCCTAACCTAGTAGGTTATGATGGAGTGCATGGTAGTGGGTATTATGTGCAGGAGAGGGGTGCAGAGTGTATGGAGGTGGGTACTATGTGCAGGAGAGGAGTATGGAGTGCATGGTAGTGGGTATTATGTGCAGGAGAGGGGTGCAGAGTGTATGAAGGTGGGTTAAATGTGCAGTTGCAAAATGAGCGGAGCGGGTGGGTGGCTTGGAGGTAGACATTTGTAAACAGACACAAGTTCAATTACATCTTCCACTCCTTAGAGGTGAATGGAAGGTCTGATTGGGTTGGACTGACTGTGTGAAAGGGGCCTAAAGCTGCTTTCAGACTGATGCACTGTTGTTTACCCGTATTACGGGTGCAGCACAGTTCACCTGTGGCTTTCCTGCAGGCTTTTACTTTGCCATAGACTTCTATTATATCCTAAAGTGTGATGCACTTTCAGAAAGCACACCAAACTCGCAGGTAATAGAAGTCTACGGCTCAGTGCAGGTAACCCACAGGTGCACTTTTCTGCACCTACGGATCAGTTTGAAAGCAGCCCAGTAACCACTGCAGAACAGATATGCCCATATATTCACTGTGATTTTAGTAATAAACGTGCCTTTAATAACAGTATTCTATTTTATTCCATCCCAGAGCAGGGGGTCGCAGGCCACATCAGGGGGCTCCCTGGGCCACTGGTTGGGCACCCCTAACCTAAAGGATCTGCTACTGACAGCTAGTTCCCAGAAACCACAGCATACCTCGACTACGCAACTCCCTCTACTTAGGACTACCCAAATACCAGATTTCACGTCTACAAGTCGTCCAGAACACAGCAGCCAGACTGGTAACAGGAAAAAAACCGTGGGAACCAATCTCACTGGACTTGAGGTCCCTCCACTGGCTGCCTGAACAGGACCGGGTGACTTTCAAGACACTCTGCCTCACTCACAAATGCACACAAGGAAACGCTCCCCAATACTTAAATGAGAAAATAAAACCCTACGTCACCAACCACGTGCTCCGGTCAACCAACCAAAACCTTCTCCAAATCCCTAAATCCCGCTACAAATCTAAGGGAGAATGCAGATTCACAGTACAAGGACCTCGACTCTGGAATGCTCTACCCACAACCATCCGCCTGGAAAAAAAAACATTGGTTTTTAGGAAAAAACGAAAAACCCATCTCTTCTGAAGGATCAGGAGGACACTGGAAGGAAAGCGCCTTGAGGCGATTAAGTTCGCATTTGTTGCGCTATACAAGTTACTCACTCACTCACTCAACTTCAGAGATCTACTGCCACCCATGCCTCGATGGGTCAGAGCAGTTTTGGCGGCAAACTATTACGTGGATGGTCAAAAAGTTATGGCTGATCGATATATTTACACAGTGTGGGGTTGTAGTCACTTCACTGAAGAGCTACATTGACTAATATGATTTTTTTATGGACTTGATATCAGGGGTCCTGTGTATGCGGCTTCCATTATTGTTGATTTTATTTATGTTAATTTTTGCTTAATTTGTTGTGTCACTAAGCACAGATTTTTTGTTTTTACCGTATGCTGCAAGGCATGCCTCTGGTGATAACTGTCACAGGTGCCAGTGTGCTTATGTCAGCTCTCAAGCAAACCTTCAAGCCAGTTTCAGATCTTAATAGAGGCTAAGATGGCACCTTGCTTGGCACATAGTAGGATAGGAGAGTTTAGTTCAGCTTTAAATAAATATGCAGCATTTACTGTACTTTTTTTTCTATTGCAACAGTAAGCAAATTTAGAGGTGAGCTAGGACAGGTCTATTCTCCAGGGCTCGGCTCCTGGCTGATGTCTTGCAGAAAAGACATTACTTCTTGCGCTACCTTGGAGACTGTTATTTTTGGTTGCCAATAGGGATCTTCAGGTCCTGGCCTATAAGCTGCACGACCAGACAGTTTTCCCATCTGAAGACAACCACGTATCAGTGGTATGGATTTTTCTCTATCATTATATGTTAGCAAGAAAGAAGCATTATGGGTTATAATGGGAGCGTGTGCCTGTATTTGTAGAAAGAACAATGAGAAAACTTTCACATAGCAATTAAAATTAACTCAAGATGTTTAAGCTTGTTGGCAGTGTCTGCGCCCTTATGTAAAGGACATCTCAATCTAAAACTGACATTTCCATATTGCAGGGGAGATGGTGAGCTGAATCGCCTCCTAGATTCCATTGGGTGATATATATTTACCCAATTCCCTGGTTCCAAACACCTGCAATTATGAAAGAAAATGATGGTGTCTTGCTTCCCAAAAAAAGATTATCTGTGATGAAAAACATGGGTCTGACCTAATGCCGCGTACACACGATCACTTTTTGTGATGAAAAAAAAAAAACATTTTCCACCATGACAAAAACAACGTTTTCCACCATGACAAAAAACAACGTTTTTCCAACTTCATCATAAAAAACGATGTTGCCCACACACCATCGTTTTTTCAAAATGCTCTTGCAAAGCGCGGTTACGTACAGCACGTACGACGGCACTCTGTTGCATTCAAGCTCCCGTCTCATAACTTGCTTCTGAGCATGCACGGGTTTAAAACGTCGTTTTAGCCCACACACGATCATTTTTTACAACACAAAAAAACAACATTTTCAAAAACGACATAAAAAATTGAAGCATGTTCAATTTTTTTTTTTAGTTTTTCAGAAGACGGAAAACGTTGTTTTAGCCCACACACAATTATTTTAAATGACGTTTTTTAAAACGTTGTTTTATTACATCACAAAAAACTACAGTGTGTAAGCGGCATAAGATTCAATTAAAATCATGCGGTACTGCTGACATTGGCCTGTTCCAGGATCTCTGCTGACATTGTCGGGTGGAGGGATCTCGTGTCCACATATTTTCAGCCCTGACATCATCAGTCAGCATGAGATGCAGCAGCTCAGGACATAGAGCCTTCACTCAGGCAAGTTGCATGTTCTGAGGGTCCCCACTGACACTAGTGATGGTGATGTTTTTCCCACCAATGCTTTCCTGCCCTTCATAGCCACCAATGTCAGGGTATTTTTCCTCACATGGTCACTGACACCATTTTTCTTGCCGGGTCATTCTTACTCCCATGGACAATGATGTCAGGGCATTAATCCTGCCAGTTCATTCTTCCTCCCACTGACCATAACACCGGGGGAACTCTACCTCCCAAAGGCTAGAGGCACCATGACACTATAGGATATATGCAAATGCTATATCTTGGACACCTTCTGTCCGCTAACTTATACATTTTGTATTTATCTGGTGTATTGTGAAATTCACTATATATTGCTGTCCCAGATGAATTGCTGCAGGTGCTGACCATCCCGCTGTGCAGGCCCCTAGGGCAGTGGTTCTCAACCTGGGGGTCGGGATCTCCTTGGGGGTCAAATGGGGATTTGCCAGGGGTCACCAAAACCTGGGCTGTTCCTAAAGCCAGCGGCTGCCCACTCAACCTCTACATAGCCACCCATTCAGTTCACGGCATAGCTGGGGGCCAGGGACTAAAGGTCAGCTGACTGGTGAGGAATGTAAAGTGGGAGGGGCTGGAGGAGACCCCAATGCTGATTTCAGCATAGGTGTCACTGCTATGAGAAACCACAAAGTCGGAGACACAGTGAGTAACACTACCTTGAGTTGCCTTTAAAAGTCCCCACTACAGTTCTCAGATCAGCAGATGACCTTGATCAAGAGCACCTAAGTTGGCTGTTCCCAACTCCCTGCCAGCACTGCCACTGATCCCAACTTCCCGCCAAGACTGCCACTGATCCCATACTGCCCACCAGGGAGTAAGAGAAGGAATAAAAATAGAGAATACATGAAAGTGAGGGGAAAAGAGGGGGAAGAACAAAAAAGGGAGAGAGAGAATAAGAGAAAGAGCAAGACGGATGGCTAAAGAGAGATGGTGAAAACAAACAAGAAATAAGGATAGAGAGAGATAAAAGGGAAAGAAAGGAGAACAAAGAGAAAGAGTGGTTCATCCTAAAATGTACTATAAGGGGTTTAATATTGTACGAGTGTAAGGGACTCAGGGAGTGCTAAATGTCCCTGGGTTAGGGGCGCAAATTACTTGTGCCGACAACCCACTATAGGAAAATAATTTTACCGTAAGGGATCCCACAACTTGGGAAATTTTATCAAGGGTTCACGGCACTAGAAAGGTTGAGAACCACTGCCCTAGGGTGTCTTTCCTAAAGCGTGACTCCTTGGAAGCCGCACATAGCCCAGCAACGTCGTCGTCCAGGGTGCCGAATGGCCGGGAAACCTATGGCACCTCTTGGAGGGTTTGAAAGAACTCTGGCCAAATACATTTTTCTCTGAAGCCCTGTACACACGGCCGGGAATCTCGTCAGGAAAAAAACATTGGTTTTCCTGACGAGATTCCTTGCAAGCTTTCCTGCTCTCCAAGTGTACACATGGGCCATTTAAAAGAACCGCCGTTCTTTTGAATGGCAAGAACGCGGTAACGTCATCGACTACGACGAGCATGCGCTCGTCACATTCGATGCCGTCGCTGCCATCTTGCTACACCCTACACTGCCTTTGTAAGCTACCGCGCATGCGTCAAAGTCTCATCGAGCATGCGCAGGCTTTCCCGGGGACAGGTAAGCATATACACACGTTCAGTTTTCTCGGCAGGAAAATACTGCCGAGAATCCCAACGAGAAAATAGAGAGGAGGTTCTCTATTTTTCTCGTCGAGATTCCCGGCAGTTTTCTTGACGAGAAACCATACAAACACGCGGTTTTCTCAGCAAAGGGCTCTCCCAGCAACTTTCTTGCAGAGAAAACCGTGCGTGTGTACGAGGCTTAATACTCTCTATTTCTGGTAACTACATACTATGTATTTTTTGCCATTAATATCCAATTTTGGTAAAGAATTTGAATTCATTGTATAACCTTTTTTTTTATTAAACCAATCCTCTGAAGAAGATCCTGTTTATGGGTCGAAACGCGTCACATTGTATACATACAGATGCATTTTGATATGTAATGCTGTGTAACAATTTTGTGTTTGCATTTCTTGTAAATGTATTATTTCAACAATTTTCTCTGCCAGAGCTCGTATTTTAACTGTTATGACCATAATATACATCCACGTTTAATAAAGCCTATACTTTTAACCTATATAACTTTTGGTTATTAAACTCTGCTGCTAAAAAACCCCATTGGGGGAACCTTCCCATATTACTGTTAAACCCTTAGGCATCAATGTCAAGGCATTCTCTCCCATGGTCACTGATGCCAGAACATTCTTTCTGCCAGGTCGTTCTTCCTCCCAAGGACAATGATGTCAGGGCATTCTTCCTCCTGTTGACAATAACACCAGGACATTCAACCTCCAAATGCCTAAGATACCGGGGCATTTTTCACCCTCCCATTTCTTCCTTTCTTCCTCCCATTGACATCATTCCTGGGGCATTCTTCCTCCCATGAACACCAATCCTGTGGCATTCTTCCTCCCATGGACACCAATCCTGGGGCATTCTTCCTCCCATTGACATCATTCCT
The DNA here is from genome assembly GCA_029574335.1 of Rana kukunoris. Classification (NCBI taxonomy): domain Eukaryota; kingdom Metazoa; phylum Chordata; class Amphibia; order Anura; family Ranidae; genus Rana; species Rana kukunoris. Next base: position 46,595,018 of record CM056049.1, on the reverse strand, counting down.
GTGGCATTCTTCCTCCAATGGACACCAATCCTAGGGCATTCTTCCTCCCATTGACATCATTCCTGGGGCATTCTTCCTCACATGAACACCAATCCTGGGGCATTCTTCCTCCCATGGACATCATTCTTGGGGCATTCTTCCTCCCATTGGCATCATTCCTGGGGCATTCTTCCTCCCATGAACACCAATCCTGGGGCATTCTTCCTCCCATGAACACCAATCCTGGGGCATTCTTCCTCCTATGGCCACCAATACTGGGGTATCAAACAGGCACAGACACTAGAGCATATTCCCCTTCAGGTCCTTATTTTTCCTACAGCATTCTCCACCCTATGGAAACCAAAGCCAGGCCATTCATTCAGTGCCAAAGACACTGAGACTGGAAATTTTTATTTCCCCGCTGACGCAGACATCAGGTTATTCTGTCCGCCATGTATACAGACACTTGAGCATTCTTCCTTCTTCTGACCACCGATGCCAGGACATACTTTTTCCCATTGACCACTATTGTTGCAGTATTTGTCTCCTAACATTTTTTATACACTCTATAAGCTATGTTGACCACAACATAGTCCTGACCAGGGCATACTGGAACTTGTGCTCTGCATTACGCATTTCCATTGTTAACATGTCCTGTGTTAAGGCAGCCAATAAATTTGGAATTGACCACGCCACATTCTTGGAAAAAACATATGCGGGCGCGATCTACATATGTGTTCACTTTTGAATGAGAGCACGCGGGTACACGGGCGCTTTATCGAGTAAATCGAGTGGAGGACACAGATCGCAGACATAGCAGGGAGACATTGCAGGATCCAGGGGACAAGGCAAGTAACTTTCCCTGGATACTGCGATGTGATCCCGCGTGTGGCTCGGGGTTACCGCTTTTGGTATGGAAAATTCACGTTGAGCCAGATTCGGGATTACAGCTAGGGAGGTTAACTTCAAATAATTAAAAAATGTATTTTATTGCAAAATATATGTATAGTTTATACTATAAAAGGTTTCAGTTGAAGAAAAGGTGGCAACCCTATTCAGATATCATCACTGAAAGCCCAGGGCGTCATATGACGGCCTGCGGTATGGAAATGCGTGTTTTAGCACACAATATTGGAGCATACAGATGTAAAATGAGCCTTAAAGTGCAGCTTTAAAAACATTTTTTTTTTTTAATTAGGCAGCTACAAACACTGTAGCTGCTGACTTTTAATAAGCACACTTATCTGTCCAGGTTGCCTGTGATGTCGGCTGCCCGGGGCCGATCCGTCGATCGTGGCTGGTCCCGGCGCCGCCATCCTCACTAAAGGCAACAGGCAGTGGAGCCTTGCGGCTTCAATGCCCGTCTCCTACTGCGCATGCACGAGTTGCGCGTTGCTTTGTGAATGGGCGGCTGACTTCTGGGAGACACACAGTTCCCAGAAGTCAGCGTGCCCCATTCCCCAGAAGACAATGCGAGGAGGACGAGGCCGAGGAGCACCGCGGACAAGGAAGGGGCAGATTAGGAAGATCTGCCTAGTAACAGCCATTTGGTAGCCATACTGGTAAGTATAATTTTTTTTTTTAGCCTTTTTGGCTATTTTTATGGTGGACCTCCACTTTAACAAAATGTTAATGAATACGAAACTGGATGAAATTGTGTTTTTTAATATACTGTATATATGGAGTTTGCTTTAATGCTGGGATCTTAACTAGATGTTTCCCACAAGAATAATAGATGTGCTCAGACAATAATTAGAATAAAGAAAAAAAAAAAATCTGTGAGAGTAAGAGAAAGAATACGTTAAATATGCACATGCTCTACCATAATAGGCTTTTAATCTGGGCTGGCTGCCAGCACAGAACTGCACTTTGTAAATTAATCATAACTCATTAATATGAATTTCATTGTTTATCACCTAATCAGATGAGCGCGTTGGTGACAAATGCTCTCTTTAATAGGTCATCACCGAAATGAATGGCATATATTACAATGCAAACCAGGTGACAATAAGCCTACCCAAGCCAAACAAAATATCTGCAGCCTAGATTAAAATACTGAGGCTGCCAAGTTTGAATGAAAAATTAAAAATATGATTGATCCAGATTTGACTGTAACTACATAGGTTGCTTTCAGTATGTCAACCTCACATCTGTACCACATACAGTCATGGGCAAAAATATTGGCACCCCTGCATTTCTGTTAGCTAATGCACCACTTCACCCAAAAAATGTTTGTTTTAGTGCTGGTTCACACAGGGGCAACTCGACTTACAGCGCGACTTTGCAAGGCGACTTCAGCGCGACTTGGAGCACCTTACAACGCGACTTAAAGTTGCCTCAAGGACAGTAAACTATTTTATTTTCCTGTAAAGGTGCTTCAATATAGATGGAGATCCGACATTGGAGGCAACGTCCATTGAAATCAATGGGTACAAGTTGCCTAGAAGTCGCCTTGACTTTGTACATGACCCTATACTGAAGTTGAAGCAACTTCAATAGTGTACATTAAGATGGCTCTCATTAACTTCAATTGAATTTCTCATGTCGCACGACTTGGAGCGATACAAGTCGGTAGTGTGAACCGGCACTGAGTAGAGAGTAGTTCAGCTCTGGGGGGAAATGGGAGAAATTGCCAACATGGAGTTGACTTGGAGCACCTTACAACACAACTTAAAGTTGCCTCCAGAACAGGTGACTTTGGCCGTGCCCAATCACAGAATAATCAGCTCTGTGGGAGGGAGGGGTTTGTCTGAGTAAACTATTTTCTCTTCCTGTAAAGTTGCTTCAGTTAAGACAGTGATCCGACTTTAGAGACAACTTCCATTGAAATCAATGGGTACAAGTTGCCTAGAAGTCGCTTTCAGGTAGTACTTGAACCTTTTCTGAAGTCGAAGCGACTTCAATAGTGTACATTAAGATGGCTCTCATTTACTTCAATTGACTTTTTCGTGTTGCGTGACTTGGGGCGACACAAGTTGGATCCCAAGTTGCGGTAGTGTGAACCTGCACTAAGTAGAGAGTAGTTCAGCTCCAGTGGGAAATGGGAGAAATTGCCAACATCCCTAATAGTGCATCAGAAAAAACATGGAAACCCTCTGACGGGACTTTAACCACTTAAGACCCGGACCAATACGCTGGCAAATGACCCAAGGGGTTTTTGCGATTCGGCACTGCGTCGCTTTAACAGACAATTGCGCGGTCGTGCGACGTGGCTCCCAAACAAAATTTGCGTCCTTTTTTTCCCACAAATAGAGCTTTCTTTTGGTGGTATTTGATCACCTCTGCGGTTTTTATTTTTTGCGCTATAAACAAAAATAGAGCGACAATTTAAAAAAAAATGCAATATTTTTTACTTTTTGCTATAATAAATATCCCCCAAAAATATATAAAAAAACATTTTTTTTCCTCAGTTTAGGCCGATACGTATTCTTCTACATATTTTTGGTAAAAAAAATCGCAATAAGCGTTTATCGGTTGGTTTTCGCAAAATTTATAGCGTTTACAAAATAAGGGATAGTTTTATTGCATTTTTATTAATTATTTTTTTTTTTACTACTAATAGCGGCGATCAGCGATTTTTTTCGTGACTGCGACAATATGGCGGACACTTCGGACAATTTTTACACATTTTTGGGACAATTGTCATTTTCACAGCAAAAAATGCATTTAAATTGCATTGTTTACTGTGGAAATGACAGTTGCAGTTTGGGAGTTAACCACAGGTGGCGCTGTAGGGAATGTGTACCTAATGTGTGTGTTTACTACTGTAGGGGGGTGTGGCTGTAGGTGTGACGTCATCGATCGCGTCCCCCTATTACAGGGATGACGCGATCGATGCTCCGGCCACAGAGAAGCACGGGGAAGCCGTGTGTACACACGGCTCTCCCCGTTCTTCCGCTCCAGGGACGGATCGCCGCACTGCAGCGGCGATCGGGTCCGCGAATCCCGCGGTCCCGGTCCTGGAGCTTCGGACCGGGTCGCGGGCGCGCGCCCGCGGGCGCGCGCCCGCGACCCACGGCTGGGTACTATAACCAACGTATATATACGTTGATGTGCCCAGCCGTGCCATTCTGCCGACGTAAATCTGCAGGAGGCGGTCCTTAAGTGGTTAAAAGGCAATTATGTATGCAAACTGTAAATTGTAAAGAAAAAATTATTTATTACAAAATCTAAAAAAAAACATCAATACATAAGGGTCTTTTTTCAAAGAGACTGAATATTCAATTGATGTCACAAAGGTAAAAAACATAATAAAACCACTTCATTATAACACTTGTATACATATACATAGTGAATCTCTACGCGTTTCAAGGTTTTTTGACGTAAATCGTCAGGAGCAAGTGGTGTAGAGATTATTTATGATCTATAATTTATAAAGATACATGTAAGTATAAAGTATATGCATACAAAAAATTAGGGCACATGAATTTAGTCCACAGACAAACATACAATTTTAAACAGGCATGTTATCTGCTAACCATATGTACAAAAGTAGATATCTTGATGAGTTACATCAAGATTGAAGAAAACAGGAACAGGAAGGAAGTGGATATAGCAGCAGGGCAAGAGGAAGGCTGTGCTGACAGTAGAGGGAGTCCTCTTGCCCTGCTGCTATATCCACTTCTTTCCTGTTTTCTTCAATCTTGATGTAACTCATCAAGATATCTACTTTTGTACGTTTAGTAGATAACATGCCTGTTTAAAATTGAATGTTTATCTGTGGACTAAATTCATGTGTCCTAATTGTCTGTATGCATATACTTTATACTTACTTTTATCTTTATACATTATAGAACATAAATAATCTCTACACCACTTTCTCCTGATGAAGAGGATTTACGTCAAAAACCTCAAAACATGTAGAGCTTCACTATGTATATGTTCACAAGATGTTATAATGAAGTGGCTTTATTATGGTTTATTATGTTTTTTTTTTTACCTTTGTGACATCAATTGAATATGCAGACCCTTATGACCATCGTTGAAACTCCCAGCACTTACACAATAGTGTCTTAAGCTAGGGCGTGGTTCCAAATTTAGCTTGGATCACACTAGAATAACGAGGTAACGCGAAGTGACCCTAGGTCGTTTGATAATAAGTCATTACTGTTCCTGTATGCATAGTTAAGCTAACTGAAAAATTGTCCCCTCATAATTCACAATAACTTTGTTTGCATGCTAAGGAGTTTCTCTTTTCTGTAACCTAGTTATTCTAATGTACCTGTACAATTCTTTATCAATCAAATAAAGATATTTTGACAAGGAAAAAAGACCCTTATGTATTGATGTTGTTTTTTTTAGCTTTTGTAATAAATGTATTTTTCTTTACAATTTACGCTTTGTATACATCATTTGGTGGAGTCATTGCCTCTTTAAAGTCCCGTCAGAGGGTTTCCATGTTTTTTCAAATACAAATGTTTAGGGATTCTCATGTTTATTTCTTTTGTTTGTATTGGTATGACACAAAATAGTGGAGAAAGAAAAAGGAAAATCTGACCAATTCCACGCAAAACTCCAAAAATGAACTGGAAAAAATTATTGGTACCTTCTTAAAATTGTAAAAAATAATTTCATTGCGAGTTTGTGATGCTCGTGTAATTTTTTATATACTGACCTGTGTTAATTACCAGGTGCTGACAATATAGAAGTCACACCGGCAATTAGTTAAAATGGTGAAAAATGTACTCAACCTCAAACTTTCTGTTGTAGAGAAGAAGAGAAAGATTAGCAAATGGAAATGAGAACGAAAGTTGTGGAAAAGCATGGACAATCTCAAAGTTCATCTCCAGAGATCTTAATGTTTCTGTGTCCTCTGTGCGCAACATTGTCAAGAAGTTTACAACCTATGGCACTGTAGCTAATCTCCTTGGACATGGACAAAGGAGAAAAAATGATCAAAGATTGCAAAAAAGGACTGTTCGAATGGTGCATAACCACTTCAGCTGGCTGCCCAATTGCCAGGCAACTTTTTGAGATTCAGCACTGCGTAATTTTAACTGAAAATTATGCGACCGTGTGACTTGGCTCCCAAACAAAATTTACATCCTTTTTTCCCCACAAATAGAGCTTTCTTTTGGTGGTATTTGATCATCTCTGCGGTTCTTATTTTTTGCGCTTTAAACAAAAATAAAGCGACAATTTTGAAAAAAAAAAACAATATTTTGTACTTTTTGCAAAAATAAATATCCCCCAAAAATATATAAAAAAAATATTTGTTCCCGCAGTTTAGGCCGATACGTATTCTTCTACATATTTTTGGTAAAAAAAAAAATCGCAATAATTTATTATTTTGCGCAAAAGTTATAGCGTCTACAAAATAGGGGATGATTTTATAGCATTTTTATTACGATTTTTTTTTTACTAGTAATGGCGGCGATCAGCGATTTTTACCATGACATTATGGCGGACACATTGGATACTTTTGACACATTTTTGGGACCATTGTAATTTTTTACAGCGATTAGTGCTATAAAAATGCACTGTTTACAGTAAAAATAACACTGGCAGTGAAGGGGTTAACCTGTAGGGGCACTGAAGGGGTTAAGTGTGACCTAGGGAGTGATTCTAACTGTTAGGGGGCGTGGCTACAAGTGACACATCACTGATCACTGTTCCTGATGAGAGGGAACAGACGATCAGTGACATGTCACTAGGAAGAACGGGAAGATGTTGTGTTTACACTGACCTCTCCCCGTACTTCACCTCTGTGACTCAATCGCGGGACACCAGCAGGCATTGAGTTCGTGGGTCCCACGGGCATGGTCACGGAGCTCGTGAAAGGGTCGCGAGCACGCCACCAGCGTTGCATGCGCGACCACGTGGTGGCAAATGAAAGGGGACGTATATATACGCCCAGCTGTGCCATTCGATTGATGTATAAGTTTGTGTGGCGGTCAGCAAGCGGTTAAAAGGGTCATTTACTTACAGTATACATGTAAAGATGAAATAACACCCACCCCACGGGCCTCGCTGTACTTACCCCTGACAATCTTCAGCTTTCAGTGCCTCCAGCGGTTCAGGCATTTAAAATCCCCGCTCTTCTCCCTTTTTTCTGTGTTGTGCCTCCAGGACGGACCAATAGACTTGTGCACAATGGAAAAATTTGTTCAGTTTAGTTTTGTTTCTTGTCCGTCCTGTTGATTCGGAATCATTCGTAATTTTGCAAAACAGGATTTTTCGTGTTCGGACTGATTCGTTTTTTCGCAAGCGTCATTTTTTGTTGAATCGGAATCATTCGTATTAATGTAAGCCTTTTTTTTAGCTGATTTATAATTCGTACTTTTGGAAGAGTACATTGTTTTTCATTGATTCGTAACTTTTTTTTGGTTCGTTGATTCGTAATTTTCCGTGTCTCTCTCACAATGGCGCTGCCTAACGTGCGTCAAATGGATTTGTACTTTTCTAAATACATTGCGGTTATTTGGAATGATTCTAAATCTTGTATTTTACTTTTGTTTTTGACATATAGCCTCTGCCCCAGTACACCATTTTGAGAGGAAGTTCAGCACAGTGAGGGAGGAGCAGAGAGAAGAACAGAGAGTGTTATTGTTGGATGTGTGGTTGGGATCACAATTAGGCCGCAATAACGCAACAACACAGGGCCGATCCTAGGCAGGGTGCGCAGGGTGCTTTGCACCCAGGTGTCTGCAGAGGTGCGGGCGCCGATGTGTATACACACACTAAAGTGCCTCAAAGAAGCTTCTTGAAGGAAATGTTTGGACGTCCTGTCAGCGCACTGCTCTATTGTGAAAGCACCCGGGCTCTCACACTGGGATTGCAGATGAGGCTTTTTTCAGGCACTATTTTTAACGTTTAAGCACCTGAAAAACCCCTCCAGTGTGAAGGGAGTCTAATGGACAATCTTCTGTACTATTGTCTGCAGTCTCTGACCATCTCCTGTACTATGTCTGCAGTCTCTGATCATCTCCTATATTATGTCTGCAGTCTCTGATCATCTTCTGTACCATGTCTGCAGTCTCTGACCATCTCCTGTATCATGTCTGTAGTATGTCTGGGGGTCTCCCTAACAGAAGCCCTTTCTGTGTCCATCAGAGAGGGCCCCCTCCAGGTCCCAATAAAGTACTCTGCTTCTCTCTCTGTATTTTGTTTATTGTTAAGAGATCATGTAAGGATCCCAGGGTACTAAAGACTGTGTGGAGGAGGATTTATGTGGTTGAGTCGTTGCCATAGAAACATTTGTAAAGGGGAGGAGTTAGTAAAATGACAACACCCATGCCATGTAGGGGCGCCAGAAATATTATTGCACTCAGGCGCCTGTAACCCTGGATCAGCCCTGCAACAACGAATTATACCAAAGGCTTTCGGGAATTCGCTATTTGCGATATAATTTATTTCAGATTCGGTTTTATTCGTAATTGCTTTGTTCGGAAATTCTAATGCTTCCGAACCTCCATAAGTTGCTAAATTCTTCAGAATTTCGATTTGTAACGAAACAAATTGCACAAGCCTACGGACCAGATTGATTTACTGTGATGGCGCTGACCAATCAGAATCAATCTGGTTTATCCCGGAACGCTGGTCTGCTCAGTACTTTATTGTTTCATTCAAGGTGATTTTTGCATTGTGATTGAGCTCCTAAAAATATTCTTGCATTACCTTATAAAGCTTTAATTCCTATTATATGAAAAATGGAAAAGTATTTTTTCCTGAGTGGGCAGCTGGAAGAAGACACAGGCATGGAGTATGGTTGGCGGTATTCGAGTTGGGTTGTTCTGTTATCTCAAGAAATTGAGTCGACTGGCCACAATCTCTAAATACTTCACTAGACCAGATCTCCAAATGCTCCATGAAACCCGAGAAGTATGCAGGAAATTATTTCATTAAAAATTTAAACTCAAAATCTTCACCCCGGAGCTTCTGACATTACCAATGTCATCACACAGGTCAAAATATTTACTCCATAGACACAACGCTGCATCAGTATGTTAAAGATATTGGAATTTTAGGTATTTTAAAAGGCTTCCATTCCATTGCAAATTACAATGATTCCAAATAATTTAATTTAACATTCTTATATAAAAAGGAACCATGTTCTTTCTATTTTTTTTTTTTTTTAACAATCAGGAGTGCTTTATTGAAGGAAAAAAACAGATACATAACATAACAGCAATAGAGATAGTTAGTCAGACAAAAATAATGCACTACAAAACATGGAAATCAAGTATTTCACATACTATGCACATTCCACAGTATAATCAGGTTCGCAACCCACATCAAGGAGCTAGGAAGGAAGGAAGGCGGAGTGTGTCTTTCTAATATTTTTAGATACATTATGTGTGTGAAAAAAAAAAAATCCACACAATGTAAACAGTCTTACTCATAAATATATATATATGGGGCCAGATTCAGAAAGGCCGCGCCTTTTCTTATTTACGTTACGCCGCCAAAACTTTACTGGCAAGTGCTGTATTCAGAAAGCACTTGCGTGTAAAGTTGAGGCGGCGTAGCGTAAACTGGGTGGCCTAATTCAAATTCGGCGGGTAGGGGGTGTCGCTTATTTAAATTAGGCGCGTCCACGCGCCGAACGTACTGCGCATGCGTCGACCATTGTAAAATCCAGTGCGCATGCTCCAAATTATGACGGTGTTTACGTAGGTTACGTTCATCAGGGCACTGATCATCTAATCTACGTAATCTACCTAAATCCCCATTCATGGACGAGTTACGCAAACGACGTAAACATTTTCAAATTTCCCGCAGTCACGACGTTCATACTTAACATAGGATGCGCCTGCTATGGGCAGCTTTATCTTTACGCCGGGAAAACCCTTACGTAAACGGCGTAAAGTGACTGCGTCGGGCCCGCGTACGTTCGTGAATTGGCGTATCTTGCTGATTTACATATTCTCTGCGTAAATCAGCGGGAACGCCCCCGGCGGCCATTTTAAAAACACATTTAAGATCCGATGGTGTAATACAATTACGCCTGTCGGATCTTCAATGCAAACCAACATATCTTGTTTTCTGAATACAGAAAACAAGATAAGCCGGCGCAAAGTTTGAGTTATGCCGGCGTATCACTGAAACGCCGGCATAACTCTTTCTGAATCTGGCCCATGATCTTAAAGTGTATTTCTACTTTTGCAGCCAAACTGAGATAGCACCTATTTTATATTTGTTATACGTCCCCCATTCAAATAGCATATTTTAAAATGTAAACTTACTTATTTTAGATGCTCTATTCTGGACCCTCTGACAATGAAAAATTCTGGGTAGCTCTCTTTGTTTATGAGGGGGCTGTACAGCTGTGGTTTCCATAATGAAACCCTGTATATACTATACAGACATATCTTCATTATCAATTGTAACTAGATTTGAAAACTCTCTGTCCTAACAAAGGGTTAAAGTTGTAGAGGCTGGGCTCCTTGCGTTATATTGTAATGGAGACAGACTTGGGACAGGCTCACTCTAGCGTTGTTCCAAAATCTTTGGAGCAGCAAATCAGCAAATATATAAAGGGGTTTTGTCATATTACTGTAAAAGTGGAACCCAATAATTAGAAAAAAATGAAAATTGCTCACAGCAGTCAAATTGTCAATTGTCAGTGTGTGGAAGGCAGAGCTGACCATTCTATTTAACCACTTGCCGCCCGCCGTATAGTAAAAAGATGACGGAACGCTGCGACTCTTGTTCTGGTTTAGCCGCGACTGCGGCCAGTCCCTGGACACGGCACGACCCCGATGTCGGCAAAGAGCCATGGCCATGGCTCTTTGCCCATGTGATCGGCTGTGTCTAATTACAGCCGATCTCATGTAAACAAGGATGTGCCGTTTATCGGCTGCCCTCGTCTCACACTGACAGAGCGTGAGGTGAGGAGAGCCGACCAGTGGCATATTCTCACAGGAGAGACATGTAAAGGTAATCAGGGCACTGATCATCAGTGCCCTGATAACAATGGAGCCCCAACAGTGCCAATCAATAATGCCACTCTGTGCCCATCAGTGACACCAGTCTGTGCCGATCAGTGACACCAGTCTGTGCCTTTCAGTGAGGCCAATCTGTGCCCATCAGTTTTGCCAAACAATGCTGCTTTTTAAAACCCATCAGTGCTGCCCATCAGAGCCACCCACCAGTTCCCATCAGTGTCGCCCATCAGTGCTACCTATCTGTTCCCATCAGTGCCACCTATCAGTGCCCATCAGTCCTGTATATTAGTGCCTCCTCATCAGTGCCACCCCATCAGTGCCCTTCAGTGCCGCCTCAATAGTGCCCATCAGTGCAGCCTATCAGTGCCCATCAGTGCAGTCGAATCAGCGCACATCAGAGAAGGAGAAAACTTTTTTTTTTTTTACTCTGTTTTCCTTTTTTTACAAAAAAAAAAAAAACCCAGCGGTGATTAAATACCACTAAAATAAATCTCTATTTATGTGAAGAAAAAGAACAATTCATTTAGGTACAGTGTTGTATGACCTTACAATTGTCATTCAAAGTGTGACAATGCTGAATGCTGAAAATTGGTCTGGGCAGGAAGGGGGTAAAAGTGCCCAGTATTGAAGTGGTTAAAGAAATAAACCATTTTAGGATAAAGAAAGATAAAGCCTGGCATACATGGCATACACACAATGAACACATTCCCTCCCACCCTCCCAGTTATGTGACCCAAGAAGGATTAATGAGCAAAAAATGATTCGCTAAACCCAAAATAACGTTTTCTATCACTATGTTTCCATTATACTTGTTTTGTGAAAGGTTTAGTGCACTGTTAACACTTTTGGTAGTTAAAGTGGAACTCCAGCCTCAACCCAAGTATTCTTAATCGCTTGCTGACCGACGTAACGTAGAAATACGTCGGCAGAATGGCGTGGGCAGGCAAAGCAACGTATATATATACGTTGCTTTAAACCTGCCCTATTAGTGGGCGCGCATGCCCGCCGTAGTCTCCATGACCACGGATCGGGTCACAGAACGGCAGAACGGGTGGATGTCTTTGTAAACCTCCCTATTCTGCCTAGTGACACAGCACTGATCGTCTGCTCCCTCTCATCGGGAGCAGTGATCAGTGACATGTCAGAGTAAGCCAGAGTTAGAATCACTCCCTGGGACACACTTAACCCTCTCAGCGCCCCCTACTGGTTAACCCCTTCACTGCCAGTCACATTTACACAGTAATCAGTGCATTTTTTATAACACTGTTCGCTGTATAAATGTAAATAGTCCCAAAATAGCGCCAAAAGTATCCAATGTGTCCGCCATAATGTCGCAGTCACGAATTATTAAAAAAAATGTCATAAAACTATTCCCTATGTTAACCACTTAAGGACCCCCGCACACACATATACGGCCACAGAATGGCACGTACAGGCACAAGGGCGTAAATTTACGTCCCCGCCTAAGTGCGGTTCGGGGGTCCCATCGGGACCCCCTCCGCGGCGTGCGGGGGTCCCCCTGGCTCCGGGAGCGATCCGGGATCTGGGGGCGGATGTCGGCGAATACCCGCCCCCCCGCGATCGCTCCCAGCCAATGGGAGCGCGCTCCCAACCTGTCACTTCCTCCTCCTGTGTTTACACAGGAAGGAGGAAATGATGTATTCTCTCATCGCAGCGCTGTTTCCCAGCGCTGCTGATGAGAGAAGACATCACAAGTAAGTGTGCACCAACACAACACTGACACACACTCACATAGGCATATTAACCCCTTGTGATCGCCCCCCCCCCACCCCCCTGTCACAGTGTCACTGAATGCAGTGATCTAATCACTGCATTTAGTGTCAGTGTGACAGGCAGTGTAAAAAACAGTTAGTGTTAGGTTCAGGATAGCCCCCCCACCCCCCCTAATAAAGTTTTAACCCCCTGATCACCGCCCTAGTTAACCCTTTCACTCCCTATTGCCAGCCTCACTAAGCGATCATTTTTCTGATCGCTGTATTAGTGTCGCTGTTCCCGCTAGGTAGCTATTTTTTTTTATTGCGATTTTTTTTTTTTACTAAAGACATGCGGCTAAATAAATTTTGGCCTAAATGTTTGACTAAAATTTAGTTTATTTGATTTTTTTTTTAACAAAAAGTAAAAAATAGTGTTTTTTTTTCAAAAATGTCGCTCTATTTTTGTATATAGCGCAAAAAATAAAAATCGCAGAGGTGATCAAATACCACCAAAAGAAAGCTCTATTTGTGGGAAGAAAAGGACGCAAATTTTGTTTGGGAGCCACGTCGCACGACCGCGCAATTGTCTGTTAAAGCGACGCAGTGCCGAATCGCAAAAACACCTTGGGTCATTTACCAGCGTATTGGTCCGGGTCTTAAGTGGTTAAAGACGCACAAACAAATCAATATACACTTATTGTGATATTTTTTTATTTTTTTTACCAAAAATATGTAGAAGAATACGTATCGGCCTAAACTGAGAGAAAATTTGCTTTTTTTAAATAAAAATTGGGGATATTTATTATAGCAAATAAATAAAAACTGCAGATGTGATCAAATACCACCAAATATAAGCTCTATTTGGGGGGGGGGGGGAGGACGTCAATTTTGTTTGGGAGCCACGTCGCATGACCGCACAATTATTAGTTAAAGCAACGCAGTGCCGTATTACAAAAGGTGGCCTGGTCATTTGGCAGCCAAATGGTCCGGGGCTGAAGTGGTTAAATACAGAGGGTAAAATAAGTATTGAACACGTCATCATTTTTCTAGGTAAATATATTTCTAAAGGTGCTATTGACATGAAAATTTCGCCACGTCGGTAAAAATGTGAGCTGCAAAAGTCAATCCATTGATGCTTCCATACTTGTTCACTTCAATAGCTCCATTGGGTGATGTCCCCTGAGTGGGTCCCTTATGCCTTGTACACACGATCGGAATTTCCAATGGGATAAAATCTGATGGAATTTTCCGTCGGAAATTCCATTCAAACTGTCTTGCATACACACTGTCAGACCAAATTCCGACCGTCCAAAACACGGTGACATAAAACACTGCGTCAAGCCGAGAAAAATTAGCGGGGGTTCCGCGGGAAATCGTGTGCATCTGCCGCTTTTAATACATTTATGTTTGTACTCACATGTCTGATATTTCTAGCCATCCGCATGAACATTCGGCGAAAAACAATAATTTATAAAAATCTTTCCTGGATGATTCCATCTTGCTTGTGGGCACTCTGAAGCCCACAAGCAAATACTTCTGGGATACGGTGAATGCTGATGTCCCTAGTCATGTGACGAGTAAAATCTTGTGTTAGGAATCGTCTTGAGGGAAGCGTCACACTCTGCTCCCAGGAGACACTGCGATGCTGTCCCATGAAACACTGGGCCGCTGTGGAGAAGGGAGATACGCCCACTCCCGCGGGAGGGATAGCAGGAAGTGGCTGCAATTAACATCTGAATCAAGGTACAGAAATAATTTTAGAAAGTGCAGATAGCGGAAGGCCTTAGTAAATATGGAGCACATCTGAATAAGGTCGTGTTCATATAGAGGGTGAACCTCCGCTTTAAGTTTAACCTCCCTGGCAGTATGATTCTTTCAGATTTTAGGTGCTGAAAGCAATACCATTATTTGCATGGAAATTTGGCGTTTTATACTGTAGGCTTGTAATTCTTAGGAATAACGGGTATGACATTTTTTTTAAAACAAAATTATAAATTATAATATAATAAATAATTATAAATAATTATAACAAATAATAATATAATTATAATAAAAATTATTCAATAATGTAATTAAATCAAAAACACAGAAATTTGCTCAGTTGCAGAATTGTCGCTGTCATTATTTATTTATTTTTATGACAAATTTGCCAACAAATCGCTATCGCTCAATTCTGTAAGTGATTCTGATTATCGCTGTTTTCTAGCTGCTCTAAAACAATTTTTGACATAAAGGGACACTTTTGGTTGCTATGGACAATCTACATTTTGCAGGGAGAAAGAACAGTTATTATTATATCAAAGAACATGTAGGACACTGGGCAGACCACTAGGGACAAGGGGGGGGTGTATTTTTTACACACAGTACTGTAATCTATAAGATTACAGTATACTGTATGTAATGTGTTTGTTTACATTTTTGAATATGGTGCCGTTTCTCCGCCCCCGTGCGTCGTAACGTCGCAGGGAACGGAGCTCGGCGGCACACGGAGGCACTGTGTGAATCGAGCGAGGACCCGCTCGCTCACACAGCGTGGATGCATCGCTGGATCCAGGGACAAGGTAAGAAAACCAAGCCTGTGGATTCAGCGAGGCGAGCCCAGAAATCTAACCCCGAGTTCGACTCGGGAATACCGCCAGTGGGGTTAATGCTTCTGAGCATGCGTCGACTTGATTCTGAGCCTGCGTGTTTTTTTTCTCCGTCGGAGTTCCACACAGACATTCGGAATTTCCGATTGGATTTTTTTCCATCGTTTTTCCATGTTCTATTTCTAAACTCAGACGGAAAAAAGTCAGATGGGGCCCACACATGGTCAGAATATCCGATGAAAAAATTCCGTTTGACTTTTTTCATCGGAAATTCCGATTGTGTGTACAAGGCATTAAGGACATAAACAACAAAGTCTGTGAAGGTTCCCCTTGATCCAGGTCATGGTATATCTAGCCAGTTAGTCCTAGTCATCTGGACCTGGTCATATTATAAAAATACTTGATAGTTTCTCCAGCGCACTTTGTCTGTTCGGGAGCTGAAGAAGTGGCATGAAGAAGCTACGTAACGTCTTCATCATTATAGAACAAGTCCGGCTGAATGTGACCAACTGCTACTAGCTAAACAAAGGAACACGTGCCTTCTTTTTGTTTTCATGAACATTGGGCGTGTTTCACTCCCCCAGCTGCTGTGTGTATAAGGCTTTCAAACCAATCAGTCCATGGAATACAGATGTGAAGGTAAAAAAAAAAAAATGGAATTATCGTGAGCTGTAATTACAGAAAACGAATGCAAACCCCCCTCCCAAAAAAAAACAAGGTGACTCTAATAAATGAAATAAACCTAAACATCTTGGGCAAAAAAAATTAAAAATTGACTTGGACACATCTAATCTGTATTACTCTCTTGTGACAGAGACCTTCGACCTCAGAGTCACAACCTTTGACTTCATCCAGGTCACCCCCTACTCCTGAGCTAAATATAGGCTCATTGTTGTATAAACAATAGCTTCATAAATCTTTTGCTTAATGTTTTTTAACAGCATTATTTACATTGCCAGCTGGGTTTCTTTAGAGGCCTAGTAGAATATATTGGAAGAGACGCCATTAAGCAACCAATTTATATTTATTTCCGATTTTACAGAAATCTTTCACTTTGTATTTGTTGTGTATTTTTTTACTAGACCTGTGCACACAAATATTTTGTTTTCGGAATTTTGTTTTTGTCCAAAAAAAAATATTATTTTGTTACTTCCGAAATTCATTTTAATTTATTATTTTTTTGTTAGAAAAATGCATTCGTCCGAAAATCCGAATTAATTAAAGTCGAATTTGTCAATTGAAGGTTATGGTGTCTGTCAAATGTTCTTAGAAGATTAGATGGAACAGCTAAACTGTACGACGCCGCAATCGTACATTTCCGGTCAAATATACCGCCCACAAGCTATAGTAGAATTCTAATGTTGTATGACTAGTAATAACTATATTTATTAATTATTATTACTAGTCAACCAACAGTAGAATTCTTCTATAGCCTTAATAGGCATGTGCAAAAGTGAAAAATTCGTTTAGTTTCGTTTCGTTTCAATTCGTCATTTAATAAATTTCGTTAAGTTAGGTTCGTTACATGTGTTGAATTCGTTTTCGGAATTCGTTCGTTTTCGACCGAATTTCGAAAAATACGGTCGAAATCGAAAATATTTCAACCGTTTTTCGAATTCGTTCGTTTTCGACCGAATTTCGAAAAAAACGGTCGAAATCGAAAACATTTCAACCAGATTAGAAAACAAATAGTCTCTTTTCGAATAGAATTTTTTTCGAATTAAATTCGAAAATATTTTTTTTTTTTTTTTTTTTTTTTTTTTTTTTTTCGAATTCCGATCGAATTTAGTCCGCGGGTATTCGATTCGGAATTCGAAAAAAAAAATCAATTTCGACCATTTTTTTTTTTTTTTTCGAAATTCGGTCGAAAATGAACGAATTCCGAAAACGGTCGAAATTTTTCGCTATTATAGCAATTCGGAAATTCGTATGCATCCGAATGTCCGAATAATGGAAAATTCGTCCGAATTTCGATTCGGAACGAAACGAAATGCACATGCCTAATAGCCTATGGGTGGAGTATTTGACCATAAATGTCCGCTTGCGTCGATTGTATTTTTTTAGCTACTTCGTCAAATCTTAATGACTCTATAATGTCGAATTCTTTCTCTCTATGTGGAATCTTTTCTCTCTATGTGGAATTTTTTCTCTCTATGTGGAATCTTTTCTCTCTATGTCGAATATTTTCTCTCTATGTCGAATCTTTTCTCTCTATGTCGAATCTTTTCTCTCTATGTCGAATCTTTTCTCTCTATGTCGAATCTTTTCTCTCTATGTCAAATCTTTTCTCTCTATGTTGAATCTTTTCTCTCTATAATGTTGAATCTTTCCTCGCTATGTAGAATAATCTTGGACTAATAGAGTTAGGGTCCTTTCACACGTCCGTTCCGGTCGTCCGTTTTTTGGACGTCCGTTAACGGACCTCAATGCTTCCCTATGGGTTAGCGTCCGTTAGCGGATGAGCATCCGCTAACGTCCGTTAACATCCGTCTGCGGTAAGCTCCGTTTTTTTGGACGGAAGAAAACCCTATTTTTCTTCCGTCAGAAAAACGGAACGGACGAAAAACGGACGTTAGCGGATGATCCGTTTACCATCCGATCCGCTAACGTCAGTTTTTCATCGAAATATGTAAAAAAAAAAAAAAAAAGTTCTAAAAAAAAAAAAAAACGGATGAAAAAACGAATGAAAAAAACTGATGAAAAACGGACGGAAAACGGACGGAAAACGGAACGGAAACGGATGTAAACGGATGGAAAACGGACGAAAAACTGATGAAAAAACGGATCAACTGAAGGAGGAAAAAAATGATCTAAAAAACTGAACGGACGTGTGAAAGAGCCCTTAGGTTAGGCATAATTCAACCGAAGGTTCGATAGACACAGATCACTATTGTCACCGTCATGTCGAATCTTCTATCTATGATCAAACTGTTGTCGCAACTAAACGAAAATAAAGCATTTTTTCGGATTCAGATTCTGCACGTTCGTTATGGTTTGTTAAAACAAACGCGAAAATCCCTGAAATTCGGACAAAAACGAATGCACATGTCTAATTTTTACTACATGTGCATGATGGTGTTTTATTAACATTGTATCCATTATATATTATTATAGTGTATGTTTCCAGTTTAGGATTACACATGACCTTCTATCTAGTAATTTTTTGATTGGAGACTTACAGTAATAAGAATAACGGGATTGTCACGTTTACGCCAAATTATGGCCCTACCATTTGAAAGTCGCAGATGAAACTGAGGCCCCATACACACGAGTGGACAGATTTGTTCAAATCTGTCCGTCCGACAGATTTGAACAAATCTGTCTGCTGGGATTTTGGTTTGCTCGCGTGTACACACGAGCAAACCAAAATCCCCGCCAGCAGAGAGCGCGCTGACGTGTCGGTGACGTGGCGGTGACGTTGACGCCGCCATGTCACCGCACCAGGAAGTAAAACACTTCCGCGCATGCGCCGAATCCATTCGGCGGCAGTGCGGCGGCGGAGCGGGACGACATGTCTGCTGGTAAGTGTACTAACCAGCAGACATGTCGGGCGGACAGATTCCCACCGGATAGATTTCAAAGCATGCTTTGAAATCTGTCGGGTGGACAAATCTGTCCGCTAGCCCATACACACGATCGGAGATGTCTGCTGAAACGGTCCATCGGACCGTTTTCAGCAGACAAATTTGATCGTGTGTACGAGGCCTAAGACTCATCGGACCAGGCAACATTTTTCCATTCTTCTATTGTCCAATTTTGGTGAGCCTGTGTGAATTGTTGGCTCAGTTTTCTGTTCTTACCTGACAGGAGTGGCACCCAGTGTGGTCTTCTGCTGCTGTAGTCCATCTGCTTCAAACTTCGATGTGTTGTGTGTTCAGAAATGGTATTCTGCATACCTTGGTTGTAACGAGTGCTTATTTGAGTTACTGTTGCCTTTCTATCATCTTGAACCAGTCTGCCTATTCTCCTCTGACCTTTGACATCAACAAAAACTGCCGATCACTGGATATTTAATTTTTTTCAGACCATTCTCTGTAAACTCCAGTGATGGTTGTGTGTGGAAATCCCAGTAGATCAGCAGTTTTCAAAATTCTCAGACCAGCCCGTCTGGCTCCAACAACCATGCCACAATCAACTTCACTTAAATCCCCTTTTTTTTCCCATTCTGATGCTCGGTTTGAACTCAGCAAGTCATCTTCACCAGGTCTAGATGCCTACATGCATTTAGTTGCTGCCATGTGATTGTCTAATTAGCAATTTGTGTTGCCAAGCAATTGAACAGGTGTACCTAAAAAAGCAGTACGTGTATATTTCCTCTTCATTTCACATTGCAGTCCTTCCATCAATCACATGTACATTGCAAAAGATCACAAAAATGATGGTGCTTCTCTTTAAATATTTGGCTGGACTATGATGTGGTGTCTCATACCTCTAGTTTGTATTACACTGTATTACCAAAAGTATTGAGACACCTGCCTTTACACGCACATGAACTTTAATGGCATCCCAGTCTTAGTCCGTAGGGTTCAATAGTGAGTTGGTCCACCCTTTGCAGCTATAACAGCTTCAACTCTTCTGGGAAGGCCGTCCACAAGGTTTAGGAGTGTCTATGGGAATGTTTGACCATTATTCCAGAAGCACATTTGTGAGGTCAGGCACTGATGTTCGATGAGAAGGCCTGGCTCGCAGTCTCCACTCTAATTTATCCTAGAGGTGTTCCATTGGGTTAAGGTCAGGACTGTCAAGTTCCCCCACCCCAAACTTCACTTATCCATGTCTTTATGAACCTTGTTTTATGCACTGGTCCAAATCATTTGGTGGAGGGGGGATTATTGTGTTTTTTGGGTTATTATTCAGGGGTTGGGCTTGACCCCTTAGTTCCAGTGAAGGGAACTCTTAGGCCGCGTACACACGATCGGTCAAAACCAATTAAAACGGACTGAAGGACATTTCATCTGTCCAAACGGATCATGTGTGGGCCCTATCGGTCAGTTGTCCTTTGGTCAAAAAAAAAGAGAACTTGCTTTAAAATTTGACCGATGGATGCCTGACTGGTGGGTCTAAACCAATCGTTAGTATGCAAAAGCATCGGTTAAAAGCCCGCGCATGCTCAGAATCAAGTCGACACATGCTTGGAAGCATTGAACTTTGTTTTTTTTTCAGCACGTCATTGTGTTAAAACACGTAAACATCACTGCGTTCTAACACGATCGTTTTTTTTAACCAATGGTGTGTAGGCACATCAGACCATCAGTCAGCTTCGTCGGTTAACCGATGAAAACGGTCCTTCGGATTGTTCTCATCGGATGGACTGATCGTGTGTACGCGGCATTAAGGTGTCAGCATACCAAGACATTTTGGACAGATTCATGCTACCAACTTTGTGGGAACAGTTTGGGGATGGCCCCTTCAGCTATGACCAGGACAAAGTACTGGAGTGCCAACATAAAACACTGGCATGCCAGGATAGAGCACTGGAGCACTAGGATAGAATGCAGGAGTGCCAGCATAGAAAAAATCATAACACATAGCCGATTATGACTATAACTAACTGGCTTTAAAAAAAACTGTGCTTCAGCTTGAGCTTTTTGCAAAAAAAAAATTGGACTATTCCGAAAAGTTAATTTCAGTCCATTGTAATATCTTAACACGGAGTCACACTGGTCTGGGTTTATCTTCTGTTAGATCACAATTGGCTAAGGGGAAGCATTACAAGCAAGTCTTACAATTCATTTTGGTCTAGTTAATGTTAAAAATGTGATTAAAAAACAAAAAAAATACTATTATGAGCAGTTATAGTCCTAACAGTGTCATAGAAAGTTGATTGGCAGAAGGAAGCAGGTGCTGTACATATGAGACCTGGGATTAATGTTTAAGTAACCTTACAATCCCTCAGCTTGACATAGAGGACTTCCTCTCCAGGGTACGAAGAGGACTCCAGCTGGGAGAATATCATTCGCCTTCCAATGACATAGCCTGGAGCATCTTAACAATGGGATTCTCCAGCTATCACTTTTCATGAATTGATTTTGAGACATTACCTGTGCACTTTATGTTATTTTATTTTTTTTCGGAAAAAAAAATATATAATGCTTTTTTATTTCTATTGCAAATATATGCATTCCTAAATAAAGTCAAGTAAGCACAAGCAACAAAATAAAAACTGCAGGTACTATTATTACTGTTTATTATAATATATATTATAGACTATAGAATATTGATGCAAACATATCTACATTTTTATATTAACCATAATATAAATGAGTAAAATCTGCAATAACTAAGTAGTAAACTATTTTTTTGTAATGTCAAGTCAGATACATCATAGATGCAGTAGTCACATTATATAATCAATAAACAATAACTGGATAATATGATAATACTTCATTTATTGTATTATAGAAAAAGATAATTTTGTAATATTGGGACATGTATTATGATAATTGCTTTGCTTTATAATGACAAAATATAGCTCTGGAATCAACGGTTATATATTTGTCACAGGGTCACAGGTTTTATTATATTGCAAAAAATACAATTACATAAAGATTAGTGCATACATTTTTTTTTTTTTTCTGAAACAATGTTGTCTAGTTTTACAATACAGCTGTAACATAAATATCCTGTCCTGTATTCCCCATAGTGATGAATTACAGTACTATGAGAGTTAACAAATACAGTTAGGTCTATATATATATATATATATATTTGGACACAGGCACCATTTTCATACTTTTGGCTCTGTATGCCACCAGAATACAATTAAAGGAAAACAATCCAAGTTAATTTGAAGTTGAACAGTTTAATATTTTGTTGAGAATCCTTTACTGACAATGACCGAAGGAGTAGTCCACACCTGGCCATGAAACAGCTTTTGATTCAATTGTCCAATTACATTTGGTCCCTTGGAAAAATGGGGGTGGCTATTCGTAAAAGATGTAATTCCTCCGATTTGGATGTACATACCCTAAAATTAAACCTGAGAGTGCATGTTTAGCCCATGTCCATTATATAACTATAGCCTGAATAGGTTTTGGTAAATACCTGGAAAAAAACTAAAATTCTGCCTGTGTCTAAATATTTATGGACCTAACTGTTTGCTACCTTAAGGATTGTTGGTTTACAGATTTTGGAGAGAATGGCACGCTGATTGCACAGCTGTGTCTTGGGCTATTTAGTTGTGACCTGACTATGGCTCAGGGCCCCACCCAACAGACAGGAAGTCTGTGCATGGGAGTCAGGTGGACTCCCATTCCTCTGAGAGGAGTCAGAGGCTGCATGGCCCGTAAGGTGACCAGATTTTAAAAATGAAATCTGGGGACATGTTTTTTTCACTCTTCACTTTTTCACTCTCCGGATCCCCGGCTACTACTGGGTGGGGAGCGGAGGAAGATCACTCCGCCAGGGAAGGCAAGGAGATAAGCAGGCAGGCGGCTGGCCGGGACTTGAGCCAAGACAGAAGAACATGCGAGTGGAGCTGAATGGGCATGCACCCAAAACTGAAGAAATATTTCCTCCGCCTCGACCAGCACATGATCATCAGAAAGGGGCACAGATAATGGAAAATAATACATCCCCCTAAGCTAGTGGGGGTGTAATTCAGATTTTTTTTTTATTCTGCACTGTCTTTGAAATTGCCCCAGCCCCTGTTCCAATCGGGGGACAAAACCGGGGACAGACTTGGTCCGGGGACATTGCCCTCAATCCGGGGACTGTCCCCTGAAACTGGGGATGTCTGGTCACCCTATGTATGGGTGCAGCCAGAGCATGCATGTCTGCAGGAGGCAGATGTACTTGGTAATAGAGCAGTAAAGCACTGATCAGGAGTGAGTTTAACTCCAGGATAGGGTTGCCACCTCATCCCTTTAAAACCGAACACATAATAATTACACAGGCTCTGTGGCTGACTAAGGCGGTAATTAAACTCAATTGGTGCTTTACCTGCATTAAATTAGCCTCAGAACCTGTGTAATTCATAAGTGTTCAGTTTTAAAGGGATGAGGTGGCAACCCTACTCCAGGAAATTGTTTGGTTCTGAGGAGCAGACCTAAGGCCTAGGCTAAAAGCCCGAAGCAGCCGTAGGCAAGAATGTAAGCCGGGAGGCTGAAGTATTGCGTATGCCAGATACAGTAATGGTGGAACCCCCTGTGTGGGCTACGTATATCTTTGTGAACTTTTCTGTTATTTTAAATAAAAGTGGGCTACCAGGTCCTTAAATATTCAGTTCTGGACTGGTGTACTCACTATAAAAGCACCTACCGCTGGAGTCTATATCGCCCCAATCTTACAATATAAATATATATATGTATATATATATATATATATATATATACAGTATCTCACAAAAGTGAGTATACCGTGACAACACTGAAGAAATGACACTTTGCTACAATGTAAAGTAGTGAGTGTACAGTTTGTATAACAGTGTAATGCCGCGTACACAAGGTCAGAATTTGCAATGAAAAAAGTTAGACAGAATTTTTTCATCGGATATTTTGGCTGTGTGTATGCCCCATCTGACTTTTTCCATCAGAACTTAGAAAGAAAACATGTTCTCTTTTTTGCCAGACGGAAAAAATTCCTATCGGAAATTCCATTTGTCTGTATGGAATTCCGACGGAGAAAAAACATGCATGCTCGAAAGAAATTTGACGCATGCTCGGAAGCGTTGAATTTCATTTTTCTAGGCTCGTCGTAGTGTTGTACGTCACCACGTTTTTGATGGTCGGAATTTGGTGTTTTTCGTGTGTATGAAAGACAGCTTGAGCGGAATTCCGTCATAAAAACCCTTAGGCCTCGTACACACGATCGGACATATCCGATGAAAACGGTCCGCGGACCATTTCCATCGGATATGTCCGATCTGGAGTTTGATCCGATGGCGTGTACACACCATCGGATCAAATTCCCCGCCGGCGGACGGCGCGGTGACGTGTCGGTGACGCGGCGGTGACGTTGACGCCGCCACGTCACCGCACCAGGAAGTAAAACACTTCCGCGCATGTGCCGAATCCATTCGGCGGCAGCGCGGCGGCGGTGCGGGACGACATGTCTGCTGGTAAGTGTACTAACCAGCAGACATGTCGGGCGGACAGATTCCCACCGGATAGATTTCAAAGCATGCTTTGAAATCTGTCGGGTGGACAAATCTGTCCGCTAGCCCATACACACGATCGGAGATGTCTGCTGAAACGGTCCATCGGACCGTTTTCAGCGGACATATCCCCTCGTGTGTACGAGGCCTTAGGAGTTTATTCCGACGGAAAAAACGGTTGTGTGTTTGTGGCATTAATTTGCTGTCCCCTCAAAATAACTCAACACACAGCCATTAATGTCTAAACCGCTGGAAACAATGTTGAACTTCCAGTGATCAGTATGAGAGAGTGAGAGCGATAACACCAAATTTAACACACCTGCTCCCCATTCATACCTGAGATCTTGTAACATTAATGAGTCACATGACAACGGGTAGGGAAAATGGCTAATTGGGCCCAATTTGGACATTTTCACTCACTTTTGTTGACAGCGGTTTAGACATTAATGGCTGTGTGTTGAATTATTTTGAGGGGACAGAAAATTTACACTGTTGTACAAGCTGTACACTCACTACTTTACATTGTAGCAAAATGTAATTTCTTCAGTGTTGTCACATGAAAAGATATAATAAAATATTTGCAAAAATGTGAGGGGTGTACTTACTTTTGTGAGATACTGTTATATATATATATATATATATATATATATATACATATTCCCTTTTATTGGTTAAACTAGATTGACTTGTGTCTTTTTTCAGCCAGACTAACTACTGTATATTGTATGTGTAAACCTAACATCTAAAATCGTATAAATATTTTAACATGTTAATGTGATTTTAAAGGTAATTTTTTGAATCTTCAGGTTTCGATAGTCTAAAGCAGGGGTCTCCAAACTTTCTAAATAAAGGGCCAGTTTATTGTTCTCCAGACTTAGGGGGGCCGGACTGTGGCCATCAGAAACGGAAATTTTCTTGGCATCAGTGAGAGTAAACATCGCTACATTTGATATAAGGGGGAGGAATAGCACCCCATCATTGGTATCATAGGGAAGAATAGCACCTCATTATTGGTGTCAGTGGGAGAAATGGTGCCTTATTGTTGGTGTCAGTAATAGTGTCTGGTATCAGTTGGAAGAATAGTGCCCCAAGGGCTGGATAAAGGCAAGCAAAGGGCCACATCTGGCCTCTGGGCCGCAGTTTGGAGAGCACTGGTCTAAATGGCTAGCTGAGCCCTCCACTGCTTCTGACATTTCCACATGGTGATGATTCTCATTTTTAAATATCTTTATTATTTGGTGTGTGACATCCCTTCCTTACATTTCATACTTGTATCATTTGCATCTTTACTGGTTCTGCATGTGTAAAATGCCATTGGCGTGAGCTGCACCACCACATTCGCAGAGGTAGCCCTCTCGTTATTATAGACCTCTGTTTGTTGTATGTCATTGGCCCCTGCATGGGTTCATCTCTGCAAATGTTTGTTCTATGTTGTTTGTTTCATTGTAAAATCTCAATTAACAGATTTTTTTTTTTTAACCACTTACCCGGACCTTTATGCAGGTAAAGGACCTGGCCAGTTTTTGCGATTCGGCACTGCATAGTTTTAACTGACAGTTGCGCGGTCGTGCAATGTGACACCCAAACAAAATCGACATCCTTTTTTCCCCACAAATAGAGCTTTCTTTTTGTGGTATTTGATCACCTCTGCGGTTTTTATTTTTTGCAAAAATATAGCGGCAATTTTGAAAAAGCAATATTTTCTACTTTTTGCTATAATAAATATCACCCAAAAATATATAAAAAAAATATATTTTTTTCCTCAGTTTAGGCCGATATGTATTCTTCTACATATTTTTGGTAACAAAAAAATTGCAAATAAACGTACCGTATATTGATTGGTTTGAGCAAAAGTTATAGGGCCAGATTCAGGTAGAGTTACTCTGGAGTATCAGTGATACTCCAGCCTAACTCTCACTTTAAGCCGGCGTTTTTGTTTTCTGTAAGCAGAAAACAAGAAACGCCGGGTTGGAGTTCCTATACGAGCGGCGTAATTGTATTTCGCCGTCGTATCGGAACTGCAATTTTAAAAATGGCGCTCGGGGCATTCCCGCTGATTAACGCAGAGAATATGCTAATCAGCGAGAATCGGCAATTCACGATCGTATTCGGGCCCGACGCAGTGACTTTCCGACGTTTCCGTAAGAGATACGCAGCGTAAAGAAAAACCAGCCCCCTAGTGGAGTATCCTATGTTAAGTATGGCCGTCGTCATCGCGTCGAATTTAAAAATTTTCGCGTCGTTTGCGTAAAACGTCCGTGAATGGGGATTGCCGTCATTGACGTTCACTGACAGAATTTGGAGCATGCGCACTGACAGTCGACGCATGCGCAGTACGTTCGCCGCGGGATCGCGCCTAGTTATAATAATACACGCACCCTACCCGCCCAATTTGAATTCCGCCGGCTCATTTTCGCTACGCCGCCGCAACTTTAGGAGCAAGTGCTTTGTGAATAACAGTACTTGCTCCTAAAGTTTCGGCGGAGTAACGTAAATGAGAAACGTTACTCTAAAATAAAGATTCGCCCATCTACCTGAATCTGGCCCATAGCGTCTACCAAAATAGGGGATAGATTTATGGCATTTTTATTATAATTTTTTTTTTTTTTACTAGTAATGGCGGCGATCAGCGATTTTTATCATGACTGCGATATTGCGGCAGACACATCGTAGACACTTTGACACTGGGACCATTGTCATTTATACAGCGACCAGTGCTATAAAAATGCACTGATTACTGTGTAAATGACACTAGCAGGGAAGGGGTTAACCACTAGAGGGAGAGGAAGGGGTTAAGTGTGTCCTAGGGAGTGATTCTAACTGTGTGGGGGGTGGGCTACAAGTGACATGACAGATCACTGCTCCAATGACAGTAGACCTCTGTTCTGTCACATAGGCATCTCCTCATTCTGCCGCTCCATTAACGCAGGACACCAGTGGACATCCGCGGGTCTCGCAGGCATGGTCACGGAGCCCACTAGGCATCAGATTCAAAGCAAATTAGAGGTATGTTGCTTTACCTGCCTGTGCCATTCTGCCGACGTATATCTACGTTAGGCAGCCGGCAAGTTATTAAGGAACAGGATGGAAATTTCTTCTCAAATTAACACAATTTTACAGGAAATGTGGTTTTCATTTAGGGAAAGTCATATCAAAGTCACAAACAAAAAGGACCTTCGTCAAGCATTGAAAATGTGTGCACTCATCTTCATAGGAATGTTAATTTGAAAATCTACTATTGTATGGGCATGTTCGAGGTTTGCATCTGTTTTAATGCCCCTTCTTGAATGTCTTCTGTACACTAAGCTGCATTTTTTTTATCCAACATTGGGTCTAAAGAAAGGACCCACCAATCTGTAATGATATTGGAAGATGAATCATTCATCCGCTACCAGATTTTGGATAGCAAGAATTCCCCTTGAGATACATAGACTGCTAACCCTAAATTCTGCCCATTTTCCAAATCAATGCACTTAATAACTGCCTATGTCTCTGCCCCCCTTTCCACACCCTGTGGCCTGCTATACGTTACTAATTTTCAGTGAACTGTCTGGATTTATTTATCTATTTAGTTACCAGTTGCTTTTTGCTATGGATTTTAATGTTTTAAATATCCCGACTTGTAATGGAAATGAGTAAAGACCGAGAGCCTTCTGTACAGTGGCAGAGACGGGCAGATGTATATATTTTCCACTAAAATCAATTTACGCCTTTCTCATCTGTACACCACCTGAATTCTTATGTATGATCAGCAGAGCCTGTATGAAGCGCTCCCAGGAAACCGAAACACCAAGGTGGCCGAGGCAATAGGAAAGATGAAAACATTTCAATACTTTTGTCCTTGAATAACCTGAGTTTTACTTAAAGTATAACTAAGAATAAAATTCATGTTTTTTTTTTCCGTTTCAGTGGAGAGGGATTAGAACACCTGTCACGTTTTTATTGCTA
Organism: Rana kukunoris; assembly: GCA_029574335.1. Lineage (NCBI taxonomy): Eukaryota > Metazoa > Chordata > Amphibia > Anura > Ranidae > Rana > Rana kukunoris. The sequence goes on along the minus strand of CM056049.1, from coordinate 46,566,808 downwards.
TCTGTGTGTCAAGCACCTGGTGGGTAGAGCCTGGTTTATGCAGAGGAAGGCCTTTCTTGCACCTCTGACTCAGGGCTCCTGGTAGAGTATACAGGTGGCGCAGGAGTGCAGAGTCGCACGAGTTACCGGTAGACGTGCTTGCTGTTGATCTGCTGATGCAGATGGCAGTGGATCTCCGTGGGCAGGAACAGACTGGTACTTAGCCGAAGAGTGGGTCCCAGAGGTAACTGGACAGGTGCTAGCAACTTGGTAGCTCTAGAGGGGCTGGAACGCAAGCAGAGTCAGACAAGTCGGGTCATGCACATAACGATCAGATCAAGTACAGATGTGGAGGCAGGAGAATGGTCAAAGAAAAAGCCGGGGTCGATGCAGGTGAAAAACAGGAATAGTCAGGAACTAGCCGGGTCAATAATTTAAGAGCAGATGCAGGTAACAGGACACAGGACAACCACAGAACGCTGCAGACGAGACAGCACTGATCCTGAGTGCTGCGCCATGCGTTCAGATATCCGCTGCCCTGCGCATGCGCATATGCGTTTGCACGATATTGCATGCTAACACTCCTCTTCTTCCAGGCATTCAGGAAACAGGGATTCTTCTTCGACTATCATTCTGTCTTCTGACAGAGCCTTCCTGACACGGTGTCTCCGTTAGCGAGATTCACCCTCTCTATTTGTGCTGTTTTTTTTTATTATCACTGAAAGTGAAAGAAAATCGCAAGTTTTGGGCCGCATACACACGATCGAATTTATCTCCTGGAAACGGTCCGACGGACCGTTTCAGCAGACAAATTTGATCGTGTGTACGGGCGGACAGACAGGTTTTTCCAGCAGACAAATTTTAAAGCATGCTTTAAAATCTGTCTGCTGGGAACCCGTTCGTCCGACATGTCCGCTGGTTAGTACGCTAACCAGCAGACATATCTGTCCGCACATGCGTCTAATGGATTCTAGGCATGCGTGGAAGTTTTTTACTTCCTGGTGCGGTGATGTGGTGGCGTCAATGTCACCGCCACGTCACTGCGCTGTCTGCCGGCGGGGATTTTGGTTTGATCGTGTGTACACGATCAAACCAATATATCCCAGCAGACAAATCCGATCAAATCGGTCTGTCAGACCGATTTGATCGGATTTTTTTAGTCGTGTGTACACGGCCTTAGGAATAGGAATGAAGGATAGCGGGAGAATCATCCAATGATGCCACTGGTTTTGGTAACAAACAAGGATTTCATCACTATGAAGGGATTTCTTCCCACTTCCTGTTTTGGCTATGGGACAGGAAGTGAAGGGAAATCTTGCCAATTGATGTTAAAAAAAAAAAAAACTGGCAGGGGTTGTAACCTCCCTTACTCCAAAATGAAAACAAAGTTTTGGCTATAGTTCTACTTAAATCTTACCAAATGCACATTTTCAACACCTATACAGAAGAGCATCCACAACATTCAAGGAGATCTAAACTTTTAAACTTCCAGAATGAATTTAGTGTGCAATTTTGGTTGTTTTCAAAAGTTCCACCCTCATTTTATCATATTGATTTACTAAGTGCAAATAGGCTGATCACTTTGCAAGGGAATGACGCTCTGGTGAATTCTATGATCCAATCCCGTACAAACAATAATAGAAACATAGAAAAGTGATGGCAGAAAAAGACTGTAGTCGTCCATGGAGTAATCCATCGAGTCTGCCCATTTTTTTTTTTTTTGTTACCTTTATTGTCTGAGTATATTTCTATGTTTGTCCCAAAACTAAAGTTTTTATTTTCCTTGCTTGTATTGAAGTATCATTTGCAAAGTGAATTGTAGTCGGATTTAGGGGAGAATTCCTTTACAAATTGAACAGCCTATTTGTCTTTAGTAAAACAACCCCACTGTGTCACTGGCCATAAAGGTAACAATATATGCCCCTCTCTATTATTATCACCTTAAAAGTGGACTTTTCATTAGACATGTGGGTTTCATTTCATTCTGAATAAATATTCAGACACATTTTTTATTAGGAGATTCAGATATATCCGAAAACCAGAATTACAGTATAAACTAAGTTTACTGAATGCTCCGAATAACTAAATTAAATTTGTCAGAATTTCTGAAATTAAAATTAAAATTTGAATAAAATTTTATATTGAATTCCAATCGAATTCAAACTGTGAACATATTTCTGAAATCACATTTCTGTGTACCATTTCGAAATAACGCTGTTTTTGTTAAGCCAAAGGTGATTTAAGGAGTCAGAGTAATCATTTGATGAAGATTTGTCTTTTGTTTGTTCACTTTGCCGCATTAGAATCGAAAAACAAAATTAAGTTTTTGATTTAACCTATTCAAAATGTATTGATTCAAACGTTTCTAAAAAAAAACCCTGTAAATTAGAAGAAAATTAGAAAAAGACATAAAACGAATTCCGATTAAGAATTACGAATACTAATCCTGAATACGAATTGAACAAAATCAACTGAATTTAACGAAAATTAATAACTAGATTAACGAATCTAAACAAAACTAAACATAACAAAAAATGCCGTCCTCTCTATTATTATCACTTTAAAAGTGGACTTTTCATTAGACATGTGTGTTTCGTTCTGAATAAATATTCGGACAATTACAGTATAACCGCTTCAGCCCCGCCCGCCGTCATTTTACCGCGGGAATGTGGCTCTCCTGGGCGAGAGCCCGTAGCTATACGTCCGCATTAAAGCGGCCACTAGGGGGCGCGCGCGTCCCCGCTCGCCCCCGAGTCCCGCGCGCATGCCCGGCGGGTATACGCAATCGCTCGTTACAGAGCGGGGATCGGGAGCTATGTGTGTAAACACAAAGCTCCCGGTCCTGTCAGCGGGGGAAACGCTGATCTTCTGTTCATACAATGTATGAACAGAAGATCAGTGATTTCCCCTAGTGAGGCCACCCCCCCCATTCGGTTAGAACACACCCAGGAACACACTTAACCCCTTCCCCGCCCCCTAGTGTTAACCCCTTCACTGCCAATGGCATTTTTATAGTAATCCAATGCATTTGTATAGCATTGATCGCTAAAAAAATGCCAATGATCCCAAAAATGTGTCAAAAGTGTCCGAAGTGCCCGCCATAATGTCGCAGTACTGAAAAAAAATGCTGATCGCCGCCATTACTAGTAAAAAAAAAATATTAATGAAAATGCCATAAAACTACCCCCTATTTTGTAAACGCTATAACTTTTACACAAACCAATCAATAAACGCTTATTATGATTTTTTTTATGAAAAATATGTAGAATACGTATCGGCCTAAAAAAATGTTTTATATATATTTTTGGGGGATATTTATTATAGGAAAAAGTAAAAAATATTGATTTTTTTTCAAAATTGTCGCTCTATTTTTGTTTATAGCGCAAAAAATAAAAACAGCAGAGATGATCAAATACCACCAAAAGAAAGCTCTATTTGTGGGGAAAAAAAGGACACGTCGCACGAGCACGCAATTGTCAGTTAAAGCGACGCAGTGCCGAATCACAAAAAGTGCTCTGGTCATTGGGCAGCAATATGGTCCGGGGGTTAAGTGGTTAAGCAAAGTTTTCTGAATGCTCTGAATAACTAAATGAAATTTGACCAAATTTCTGAAATTTAAATTGAAATTTTTATAAAAAATTAATATTGAATTCCAGTCTAATTCAAACTGTGAACATATTTCTGAAATCAAAGACTGTGTATGTTATTATAGTACCATTTCCAAATAATGCTGTTTTTGTTAAGCCAAAGGTGATTTAAATATTCAGAGTTACTCTGATGAAGATTTTTCTTTTGTTTGTTCACTTTGCTGCATTTGAATCGAAAATTTTGATTCAACCTAATCAAAATGTATCAATTCAAACGCTTCTAAAGAAACAAATCTGTAAATTAGAAGAAAATTTGAAAAAGACATAAAACAAATTCCGAATATGAATACTGAATACTAATCCTGAATACTAATTATGAATACAAATTTAATGAATTAACTGAATTTAACGAAAATTAATAACTAGATTAACGAATCTAAACAAAACTAAACTAAACATCTTTTTTTGTTGTGCACATGTCTACTTTTCATGAGTTTCCATGTCTGCATGAATACTTTTTCGATATGTCTCAATATAAAGCAACAGTATAATTTTTCAAAAAAACTATTATTAATCAAAATCAGTCCCTGACCTCCAGACCTGTGACTTTGTTTAATTGATGTCCTCAGTCTAATGCAGGCAGGAAGAAGCATTTCCTCAGTCTCTTCAGTGAACAGATTGTAGCATTGTAACAATGTAGCAAGTCACAAGAAGAGAGCCAGCATCTCAGTCCAGGAAGTAGATGGTGATCCTGGATAAAGCCTCATCAAAGATGGCTCCAACTTACTGGAGAGAAAAAAAAATGTCAGGAAGAGTACAATGATCTCTGTAAAAAATACCTCAGTTTGCAGCACTCATGAAAAAATATATCTGATGCTAAGTTCACTTTGACCTTTATTTATATAATTAAATTTTTTTGGAACGTCCTTCCTTTGCATAGAAAGGATGCCCCATATCCATCGTGTCCCCATGTTCCTGTCCTGACCTAAAAGTCATAGGATCTGAATAGGTTTCTTTCTTCTCGTCCCCTTCAACCTTTGACGTGTGGTGTGTTCAGAGCTCACTTCCTGCATGCCATTGTTAAGCTTATTTGAGCACTTGTGGGTTTTCAATTGGCTTGAGCCAGGCCATTCCCCTCTGACCCCTCTCATTCACAAGATCTTTTTGTCCACAGAACTGAATTGGTGTTTTTCTTCCATTCTCTGTAAACTCTAGGGCAGTGGTGGTCAACTTACTTGATATAGGTGGCCCCGACATTTCCAAAGGGCTGCACATGATATTCAGTGAATGTAACACTACAGAAAGCTGTCAGAGACTGCAGACACGACACCATTGGCATTCGTGGAATTCTGACTTCACTTTGACTTTGCTGGTCTACATACTGGTTTGATGTGAGTGCCTAAGAAGGCACTGCAGCTAGTGACAGCTAGGCAACTAGTAAATTCAGAAGTTGGTCAACAACAGCATCACATAGATTTCTCTCTGTACAGGTTTTCTTTAAATCATATCTAAACCCAAGAACAAAAATTGAATATATTGTAGCTTAACAGTCCTTACATGAGGTGGCTGCATTTGTTTTTTTTTAGGCTAAGTATAGAAAAGCAAAATTACGGTGGGCTTGTAAGATCCTGCACACAGAACTGAAATCCCAGACAATATTACCAGCCTTTCCAGTTATTTATTGTGGACTACGGGACACTTCTCCCATATGCAATGGAGAAGAGGGGAGGTGCTATTTGTAGTCCAAATCAGGAGAGAAGCCTTGGGCGATAACACTGCTCATCCATAGATACAGCATGGTGAGTGAGCTTTGACATCCTAGGACAGGAACTGTTTTACTGGCAGGATCACCAACAGCCACCACATTTAAGGATGGGTATGCTGCAATATATTACAACTTTGTCCATTTGTTTAGATGCACTTTAAAGTCATACTGCAGCCACAATGTTTAAATACATGTTGGATAGAGTAGGTAAGGTTAGAGTCTTTGTCAGGAATTTTATTGCCACCAGCCACTGTTGACCACCTGCTCCTCAATAAACTCCATCCCATTGGCCTCCAATCTTCTGGTCTTTTCAGCTTCTCCTTCTATCTATCAGAGCACTCATTCAGTGAGTCTCTTCCTGTCCACTCCCTTTTTTTGTAGGGGTCCCTTAAGGCTTTGTTCTTGGACCCCTTCCCTTTTCTATCTATACCTCCTCTCTTGGTCACTTGATAACCTCCCATGGCTTCCAATATCATCTCTACGCCAATGACAACCATACATCTCTCTACTCTTCATCTCACTCCTTCATTCTCCTCGTATTACTAACTTACTAACATACATATCAACATGGATGTCACAATAAATCTTTTAAAAACCGAGCTTGTAATATTCCCCATTGCCCCCCTCCCTGACTTTTCCATAAAGATCAATAATAGAACTATGAGTTCCTCCTCTTATGCCAGGGCACTAGGTGTAATCCTAGACTCTGACCTATCTTTTTAGCCCCAGATCCAATCATTGTCAAAAACATGTAGAGTTCACCTTTAGTAACATCTCTAAAATGTGACCCTTTTTAACTGATAAAACCACCATACCACTCATTTACTCCTGTCATGTTATCTCTCGCCTTGACTATTGCAAATCCCTCCTCATAGGCCTACCTCTCCATTGGCTATCTCCTCTTTAGTTTATCATTAATGCTGCTGCCAGACTCGTCTACCTTACCATTCTGTGCCAATCCAACCACTGGCTTCCGACTAAAATTAAAAATACTAACAACATAGAAAGCCATTTATAACTGCCCCGAGCTACATCACCAACGTTATCTCAAATTATCACCCAAACTGTCCTCTCCACTCCCAAGACCTCCTGCTCTTGAGGTCTCTTGTCTCCTTCTCCAATGCTCATCTCCAGGACCTCTCCAGAGCCTCTTCCATCCTCCCAATCTGTTCGGCTATCTCCTACACTGGCCACCTTTGGGCAATCCCTGAAAACTCTCTTTGGTTAAACCTATTCCCACCTAACAACTGAACTTTTAATTCTTCATCAGCTTATCCTTAACAGTTATTACCTTTTGCCCCACCATATTAGATTGTAAGCTCTTATAAAATGGGCCCTCTTAACCCTCTTGTATTGTATTGTATCTGTATTGTTTCCCTTTATATTGTAAAGTGCTGCACAAACTGTTGGTGCTATGTAAATCCTTAATAATAACAACCTGGGTGTCTATTGGGGGGATTTACCACTCCTCCCAATTCTTGTACAGGTGTCAAAGACACAGGAAGTGGGAGGAAATCTCCCTTATGGAGTCACAAAAATAAAAGGCTCATGGAAATTGTAACTCTTCTTAAATCTAACTAAAACTGTCTAAAATAAAGATGGCTAGACTTTAGTGAAAGTGTCTGCAGCAATTGAGTGGTAATAGAGCAGGCCTACGGCTTCCAAACATTGACATGAACCCGCAAGTGGTCACAAGACTCCAATGACTCATCACTTCGGTTTTGAACATCATTTTATTAAACTGACAAGAAATCTATCACCCAACGAGCAGAGCTTTTCATTTCTGGGTTAGGATTGAGGTAAGACGGTGGACGGAGAGTGTGGGATTTTCTTGTCCCGTCACATGCCGATCTTGATCAATACAATCAATACATAATGTTTGGCTGGCTGTTAAACGGGCTGAGGTTTCTTAGTGAGTGACCGCGTGATGGATGATCAGTAATCCTCTACTACAGCAGGGTCAGGGGTCACTATCACCTTGAGATGCAGCTGTCTCTCTTCCTACAGGGAGGGCGCCTACGTTAAAGTGACACTCGATTGTTTTACCCTAGAAAATTAACAAAAGAAAAAAAAATCTTTCCCATGTATGCAAATACAGTATTTAAATTCAGGTCATCTGAAGTATTTGAAATTAGATTTAAATTAGTTTAAATCTAAATCAAAACTTTTAGCATTTTACCGCTTCAGCCCCGGACCATTTTGGTGGTTAAACTGCGTAGCTTTAACTGACAATTGCCCGGTCGTGCGACGTGGCTCCTAGACAAAATTGATGTCCTTTTATTCCCACAAATAGATATTTCTTTTGGTGGTATTTGATCACCTCTGCGATTTTTATTTTTTGCGCTATAAACAAAAAAGGAGCGACAATTTTGAAAAAAATGCAATATTTTTTACTTTTTGCTAAAATAAATATCCCCAAAAAATATATAAAACATTTTTTTTCCACAGTTTAGGCCAATACATATTCTTCTACATATTTTTGGTAAAAAAAAAAAAACAGTAAGCGTCTATTGATTGGTTTGCGCAAAAGTTATAGCTTCTTCAAAATAGGGGACTGTTTATGTCATTTTTATAAAAAAATTTTTTTTTTACTAATTATGACGGCGATCATTGATTTTTGTCGTGACTATGAGATTATGGCGGACACGTCAGACACTTTTGACACTATTTTGGGACCATTATTTTTACAGCGACCAGTGCTATAAAAATGCACTGATTACTGGCAGTGAAGGGGTTCACCACTAGGTGGCGCTGCAGGGGTTACGTGTTCCCCAGGAAGTGATTCGTACAGTTAGAGGGCGTGGCTACACATTACACGTCACTGATGACCGTTCCCGATCAGGGGGAACGGTCATCAGTGACAGTGTCACTAGGCAAAATAGGGGAATGCCTTGTTTACAAAGGCATTCCCCTGTTCTGCTCTTGCCGACCGCAATTGCGAGACTCCCGGGAACATCAACAGCGACCTGACTTGCAAGGCACGCAGCGCGCGCACGCCCGCTGGGCAGCAGATTTAAAGGGAGATACCTGTACGCCAATCTGCCTGCCTGTGCCATTCTGTCGACGTAAATAGGTGTGCGGCGGTCAGCAAGTGGTTAAGACTTAACATTTCTTTTTATATATGATATATATATATATATGTTCTTGTTCTGTAGACAAGGCTGATCACAGTGAAGTGAGACCTCAGACTTTCTTCCATGCACTGTTTTTTTCTAGATGTTGCAGTAATGTGATCTGTGGACAGTTGGTCTTACTTTCATTGGGAGGCCGAAGTAAAGGTAGAAAGGTGGGTGATTGAGCTTGCTTGTATATGGAGGCTGCCGTTATGTGCACTGTGTACAGCTGGCCCTGCTTATATCTGGAGGCTGCTGTAATATTGCAGCAGGTCAAGCTTAGTGGAGCTTGCAGCAGCCTCAGCAATAAGCAATGCATGCGGGGAAACCTGAATACTAATTCCATGTTAACCCTTTTTAACATACAATGAAAACCTGAAAGGTAAGAATCACACTGAAAAAAATTGGGTCAGTCCACCCAAAACTGTTATTCCAGTTAGCAGATGCTGGAGATTTAAACCACCTGACAAATTCTCATATATCTCTTGAACTCTTTGCGCTGAGTTCCCGGGTGCGCCGCCCCCTCTGGCTCCCGGCACGCCACTGAATAAAATACATGGATTCATGCATTGCATGAATCTGTGTATTGCCGCTGCCGCCGACTATTCAGATGGCCGGCCCCCTAGTAAACGCCGGCCATCTGAATAACGGCAGCTGGTTGGCTGTGGAAGTGCTGTGGAAGTGCCTATCAGATAGCCTTTCCGATTACAGCCCTCAGGCTGTAATAGGCTTCCAAATACTTATCCAGGGGACACACAGGGGGTGCGTTCCTTGGATAAGACTGACAGGCGTCTCAGCCAATCAGGTTCACCGGTTCTGGTTAACGGTAACCTGATTGGCTGAACCGTCATCGAGGGCAGGAGAAGACATGGAGGGACCGTGGAAGGAGGATGGCCGATCCCAGAAATGTATGTCCTGGGAGGGGGGCATCATTTTACAGGGCACAGTGGCGACAATTACAGGGCACAGTGGCGACAATTACAGGGCACAGTGGCGACAATGAAAGGGCACAGTGGCAATTACAAGGCACAGTGGTGACAATTGGCACAGTAGCGACAATTACAGGGCACAGTGGTGACAATTGGCATAGTGACGACAATTAAAGGGCACAGTGGCAACAATTAAAGGGCACAGTAGCGACAATTAAAGGGTACAGTGGTGACAATTGGCACAGTGGCGACAATTGATGGGCACAGTGGCTGCGTTTGATGGCATGACACAGTGGTGACAATTAATGGCACAGTGGCTGCGTTTGATGGCATAGCACAGTGGCTGCATTTGATGGCACAGTGGCTGCGTTTGATGGCATGGCACAGTGGCTGCGTTTAATGTAATGGCACAGTGGTGACAATTGATGGCAGAGTGGCTGCTTTTGATGGGCCTAGTGGCTGCATTTGATGGGCACAGTGAGGCTGTTTTTTTCCATTTGTTTGCGCCCGCCGCCACTGATTTGTAATAGTTTTATATTACGCGGAGCATGCAACAGAAGAAACCTTATCAGGGAGTTCCCAAACCTGGAGTTCTCAGGAAATACAAGACAATGGATGACTCTGAAAAACTAAACAAACACCCACACTAATATGTGATAAAGTGACAAATACTGCCACAAGGTGCCTCAGCACCTTGACCAAATCCAAGCCGACACCTTTAAAGGTATGCTTCTATTCACATCATATACTTTGTAATGTATTTCACATTTGTGCTCTAAGTGTGTACTCCATGTGACCCCCAACTTACCCCCTTTCACCAGAAGAATATGATCCCTTGTGTTAACAAGTAAGTAAAGATACACTTACTAGCCCCCTCAGAGATCAATGGTCTCAATGCTGTTCTATAAGTTGCTCCAGTTACTCACAACTTAAACAAAGGGTAAGTTGTAGAGGCAGAAAAAAAAGTGAGAAACCCTCTATAGTGAAATTTTTAAGGAATAAAAAAGAAAATCAAGTGCACTCATAGTGTGTTTGACATCAATCACTTTTAAACTAGGAAGCATTGTTATGTATGTCACGCTCCAAAGAGCAGAAATAAAGTCCCTACCAGTGTGTTTCACTATCAAATGTGAACATTCTCAGGAGGAAGTACCCCCAGCCAGGGCCATCTTAATGCAAGGGCACTCCTGGGCACTGCCCAAGGGCCCCAGGTACATGGGGGGCCCCCACAATAATCATGCATTACATTATACTTGCCAACTGTCCAGGATTTGCTGGGACAGTAATGCTTTTTATTAAACTGTCCTGATATGGCCGTGTCCCGAAAAGAGTCCCAGAACCTATACTGTGCCCTCCTGATCCCAGTGTCGTACCCTCCTGACCCCCCCTGTACTCTGCCCTTATGCATTCCCCCCTGTACTGTACCGTTTGGGTTGACTAGTCTTTGATTTATGGAATGTTTTCCCTTTGTAAAATCGATTTTACTGAACGTACTAATGAATATGTGTTTAATTCTATCAACTACTTTATTTCTTGAAAGTAGGTGTGTAAATTGGGGCAAACTGGTGTGGCCCCAATGCATTACTTTGCCCAGGGGCCCATGATGCTATTAAGGCGGCCCTATCCCCAGCCCACAAAAGGACAGGACTACAAAAGGACAAGACTGAAATCCATGTAAATAATATTAATAAAGGTTTTGTGGTAATTGGAGGTGAATGGAGTAACACAGTTTCTCCAATCACCACCAAACCTTTTACCATGAAACACCAATTACCACGAAACACAGTTTCTCCAATCACTTTAGATTGTACCACAACAAAGATCCTAGGGTCTTGTCCTTTTGCAAGATTGATAAAGAGTTCAGATATAAGAAATGCTGAATCAGAAAATGAAACTTGTTGGATCTACAAGTTCGAAACACTGAACCCTGAGGGTTTTTATCCACTTGAGACCCGCGCTATAGACGAAAGATGTCCACAGCGCGGCTCTCAAGTGCAGAGTGGACGTCTTTGGACGTCCTTTTATGTGCATTACCCGCGCGCGCTGATGGGGGGCGCGCAGCAGGTAAACACGGTGCCGGCGCATCGCTGAGGATCCGATGCGTGTGCCTGGCGGCCGCGATGTCTGCCGGGTACACGCGATAGACGGTGACAGCAGGGACGTGGAGCACTGTGTGAACACAGAGCTCCACGTCCTGTCAGGGAGAGAGGAGACCGATCTGTGTCCCTTGTACATAGGGACACAGCATTGGTCACCTCCCCCAGTCAGTCCCCCCCCCCCCACAGTTAGAACACACCCAGGGAATACATTTAACCCCTTCCTCACCCCCTAGTGTTAACCCCTTCCTTGCCAGTCACATTTATACAGTAATTAGTGCATTTTTATAGCACTGATCGCTGTATAAATGTGAATGGTGCCAAAATTGTGTCAAAGTGTCCGATATGTCCGCAGGCCTGACAAAAAAAAAAATCGCAGATCGCCGCCATTACTAGTAAAAAATAAAAAATAAATCATAAATCTATCCCCTATTTTGTAGGCGCTATAACTTTTGCGCAAACCAATCAATATACGCTTATTGCAATTTTTTTTAACAAAAATATGTAGAAGAATATGTATCGGCCTAAACCGAGGAAAAAAAAATATTTTTTTAAAGTAAAATTGGGATATTATTATAACAAAAAGTAAAAAATATTGTGTTTTTTTTAAATTTTCTGTCAGAGATGATCAAATACCACCAAAAGAAAGCTCTATTTGTGGGAAAAAAATGATAAAAATATAATTTGGGTACAGTGTTGTATGACCGCGCAATTGTCATTCAAAATGCGTCAGCACTGAAAGCTGAAAATTGGTCTGGGCACGAAGGGGGTTTAAGTGCCCAGTAATGAAGTGGTTAAAGGAACACTAAAGGCAAAACTTTTATTTTTTTTTAAATAACAAACATGTTATACTTACCTCCACTGTGCAGCTCGTTTTGCACAGAGTGTCCCCGAATCCTGTCTTCTGGGGTCCCTCGGCGGCTGTCTCGGCTCCTCCTCGCAAAAGCATGGTGGAAAACTTTTGTAAGCGCGTTCCCGTGATACAGCGGCGGGCATAGTCGCTGACTGTATCACTGGGCCCCGCCCCCAGGCGCGCCGCACCATCCGCTGTGATTGACAACAGCGCCAGCCACTGGCTGCTCTGCTATCAATCCGCCCAGCCTAGCCAATTAACGGCCAGGCTGGGAACCCAAGACCATCACATGGACGCGCCCAGGAATTTCGAACGGTCAGGTAAGTAAAAAGGGGGCTGGGGGGGGGGGGGGGTGGTACCATCGGATGTTTTTTCACCTTAATGCATAGGATGCATTAAGGTGAAAAAACATTTACCTTTATAACCCCTTTAACTGCCTGCCGACCAGCCGCCATCATTTGGCAGGTCGGCTCTCCTGGGCAAGAGCCCGTAGCTATACGTCGGCTCTTTAGCCCCCCGCTCGCCCCCGAGTCCCGTGAATGTGCCCAGCAGGCACGATCGCCGCCGGGCACACGCGATCGCTCGGTACAGAGCGAGGACCGGGAGCTATGTGTGTAAACACACAGCTCCCAGTACTGTCAGCGGGGGAAACGCTGATCTTCTGTTCATGCAATGTATGAACAGAAGATCAGTGATTTATCCTAGTGAGGCCACCCCCCCCATACAGTTAGAACACACCCAGGAACACACTTAACCCCTTCCTTGCCCCCTAGTGTTAACCCCTTCACTGCCAATGCATTTTTATAGCACTGATCGCTATAAAAATGCCAATGCTCACAAAAATGTGTCAAAAGTGTCCGAAGTGTCCGCCATAATGTCGCAGTACTGAAAAAAAAATGCTGATCGCCGCCATTACTAGTAAAAAAAAAATATTAATAAAAATGCCATAAAATTACCCCCTATTTTGTAAACGCTATTATGATTTTTTTTTTAACGAAAAATATGTAGAAGAATACGTATCGGCCTAAACTGAGGGAAAAAAATGTTTTTTATATATTTTTTGGGGGATATTTATTATAGCAAAATGTAAAAAATATGGCATTTTTTTCAAAATAGTCGCTCTATTTTTGTTTATAGCGCAAAAAATAAAAACTTGCAGAGGTAATCAAATACCACCAAAAGAAAGCTCTATTTGTGGGAAAAAAAGGACGCCATTTTTTTTGGTCGCACGACCGCGCAATTGTCAGTTAAAGCAACGCAGTGCCGAATCACAAAAAGTGCTCTGGTCATTGGGCAGCAATATGGTCCGGGGGTTAAGTGATTAAATAGACATTGATTTAAATTGATTTATTTCCAATTTCTGATTATATGCCCAAATACCTGGGTACCTATATTTTACTCTTTTGTATTTTAATATATTTTATCTTTTTTAACATTTTTGGGGTTTTAGTGGGAAATGGGGCTAAAGTATAGCTTGGTACCTTTAAAGGTGTTGGTTTGGAATGGGTGACTCTGATTAACAAAACCTAACCTAGCAATGCAATATTCTGGTGTATGGCCGTACCTGCAACACATGAATTGATCCTTAGTTTACCTAAACCAGGCATGTCAGGTCTTTTCATTCAACAAATGTCTTTGCACAGCTATTTGCAGTGCTGGCAGATGTGTGGATGATATATAATTATATCAAAACAGCATTTCTTTTGTAATTGTGTTGAGGCGGCAGTCACATCCAGGCTGACATTTGTTTCCATATTGTTTATAGGGGAGGCAAACAAGCAAGATAATAATGCAGAAAAAATGTCAAATATAAAGCACAGAAGAACAATGCCATGAAAAATGGCATAAATGAATGAGAGGAGCTGTAAAGACTGGAGATAATTGTCAATGATCACATCACAATGCTATTTATTTATATTCTTTGTGATTAAATAAAAGAGCACTTTTAACATTTCAATGGTTTATTTTGAGCTCACATTTATCACACAGAGCACAATCAGAATGTTTAATGTACATTGGCATTTACCAATGTTGCCTTGTAGTGCTGATGTCCTGAGTTCAGTTTGTATCTCTGTCCTGTCTGTATGGGGAATGTACAGTATCTCACAAAAGTGAGTGCACCCCTTACATGTTGTAATTTTATTATATCTTTTCATGTGACAACACTGAAGAAATGCCACTTTGCTACAATGTAAAGTAAGGAGTGTCGAGCTTGTATAACATTGTAAATTTGCTGTCCCCTTAAAATAACTCAACACACAGCCATTAATGTCTAAACCTCTGGCAACAAAATGTCCAAATTGGGCCCAAAGTGTCAATATTTTGTGTGGCCACCATTATTTTCCAGCACTGCTCTAACCCTCTTGGGCACGGAGGTCACCAGAGCTTCACAGGTTGCCACTGGAGTCCTCTTAGGCCTCGTACACACGAGGGGATATGTCCGCTGAAAACGGTCCGATGGACCGTTTCAGCAGACATCTCCGCTCGTGTGTATGGGCTAGCGGACAGATTTCTCCACCCGACAGATTTCAAAGCAAGCTTTGAAATCTATCCGGTGGGAATCTGTCCGCCCGACATGTCTGCTGGTTAGTACACTTACCAGCAGACATGTCGTCCCCCACCGCCGCCGCGCCGCTGCCGAATGGATTCGGCGCATGCGCGGAAGTGTTTTACTTCCTGGTGCGGTGACGTGGCGGTGACGCGGCGGCGTCAACGTCACCGCCGCGTCACCGCGCCGTCCGGCGGCGGGGAATTTGATCCGATGGTGTGTACACGCCATCGGATCAAACTCCCGATCGGACATATCCGATGGAAATGGTCCGCGGACCGTTTTCATCGGATATGTCCGATCGTGTGTATGGGGCCTTACACTCCTCCATGACGACATCACAGAGCTGGTGGATGTTAGAGACCTTGCACTCCTCCATCTTCCATTTGAGGATACCCCACAGATGCTTAATAGGGTTTAGGTCTGGAGATATGCTTGGGCAGTCCATCACCTTTACCCTCAGTTTCTTTAGCAAGGCAGTGGTCTGCTTGGAGGTGTGTTTGAAATACTGCCCGGCGGTCCAGTCTCCGAAGGGAGGGGATCACGCTCTGCTTCAGTATGTCACAGTACATGTTGGCATTCATGGTTCCCTCTATGAACTGTAGCTCCCCAGTGCCGGCAGCACTCATGTAGCCCCAGACTAGTGATGAGCTTCGAGTTCGAGTCAAACTCATGTTCAACTCGAACATTGCCTGTTCACCGAACAGCAAACAATTTGGGGTGTTCGCGGCAAATTCGAAAAGCCGCAGAGCACCCTGGAAAAGTATATGGGAGAAATCTAAAGTGATAATTTTAAAGGCTTATATGCAAGTTATTGTCTTAAAAAGCGTTTGGGAACCCGGGTCCTGCCCCAGGGGACATGTATCAATGCAAAAAAAGTTTTAAAAAAACTACAGTTTTTTTCAGGAGCGGTGATTTTAATAATGCTTAAAGTGAAACAATAAAAGTGAAATATTGGGGGGTGTATAGTATGCCTGTAAAGTAGCGCTTGTTTCCCGTGCTTAGAACTGTCCCTGCACAAAATGTCATTTCTGAAGGATAAAAAGTCATTTAAAATCACTGCTCCCGAAAAAAATGCAATTTTTAAAACTTTTTTTGCATTGATAGATGTCCCCAGGAGCAGGACCCGGGTCCCCAAACACCTTTTAGGACAATAACTTGCATATTAGCCTTTAAAATTAGCACTTTAGATTTCAAACGTTCAACTCCCATAGACTTTAATGGGGTTCACACAAACGTTTGGTCTGTTCGCAGGTTCTAGTGCGAACCGACCGGGGGGTGGGGTGGGGTGTTCTATTCTTCCCTACCCCAGACCGTGACACTCCCACCACCATGCTTGACTGTAGGCAAGACACTTGTCTTTGTACTCCTCACCTGGTTGCCGCCACACACGCTTGACAGCATCTGAGCCAAATAAGTTTATCTTGGTCTCATCAGACCACAGAATGTGGTTCCAGTAATCCATGTCCTTGGTCTGCTTGTCTTCAGCAAACTGTATTTAGACTTTCTTGTGCATCATCCTCCTTCTGGGATGACAGCCATGCAGACCAATTTGATGCAGTGTGTAGCGTATGGTCTGAGCACTGACAGGCTGACCCCCCACCCCTTCAACCTCTGCAGCAATGCTGGCAGCACTCATATGTCTATTTCCCAAAGACAACCTCTGGACATGCGCTCACTTGCCGACCTTATTACCAGCTATGGCCTAGGCTGCCAGATCTATGCGGATGACACACAGGTCTTGTCAGACCTTGCAAGTGGACCTAATATGCCTGAGCAGCTGAATAAGGGACTAACATCCAACAATGGATGGACACAAACAGACTAGGCCTTAACGCCGACAAGACGGAGCTTTTGCTGATTGGCCCACAGGCCAACTCTACCTTTTTACCTGCCTGGCCATCCTCGTTTGGCCCTGCCCCAACTCCAGCCAAGCAGGTTAAAAATCTGGGTATAATTTTTGATGCTGAACTAAGCTTCGTACCTCACGTAAACAGGGCCGTCTCTACCATAGGGCAAACAGGGGCAGCTGCCCAGGGCCCTGTCACTGTTGGGGGCCCAAAGCAACCCCCTTTGAAAAAAAAAAATATATTTTTTTTTTTTTAGGGGTCCGGAGGTCCTATGCCCATCAAGGGATGAAATACAGCACTGTCTGTCCATTCTGCTGTCTGCTGTGACTTATCTGCAGTTCCCGCACTGTCAAACTCGCTGCATTTTTAGACGTTTAGGTCACGCTTTTAAAAACACAGTGCGTTTGTGTGTGCAAGAACTGCAGGTAAATAGCATGGTGCAAAAGCAGAATGGATTTCAAGGCAACTGATTTTTAAAATGCTGAATGAACCTTTTTTCTGCAGGAAACAAAGACATGACAGCCCATTCAAATCAATGGGCTGCTGTGCCTGCACAAATGAGGGCCGCCAAAACACATACATGTGAACCAGCCAGGCCCAAAATAAGCTGAAGGGGGGCCCAAAAAAAATGTTTGCCCAGGGCCCAAACCATATTAAAGACGGCCCTGCACGTAAAATATTGCATAAAATCAGCCAACTATCATCTGCAATTATTACGGAAAATTAAGAATCTCTTCACCCAGCACAACCGTATGATCTTAGTTCATGGACTTATCCACTCTAGGTTAGATTGTTCTAATGTTTTCTTTCTAGGGCTCCCACAGAAGTGGTTAAAACGATTGCAGATTACACCGAATCACGCTGCAAGACTAGTCACAAATTGCCCAAGGCGGAATCACATCTCCCCGGTGCTTAAGAATCTACACTGGCTCCCGATAGTAAAACGGGTTGAGTTCAAGGCACTCTGTCTGGTGTTTCGGGCCTATTGGCAACTAGGTCAGTTGTACTTATCGCACATGACACAACATTACTGTCCACCCAGAGAGCTTCGTTCGACTGATGCCCTGTTAGCTATTATTCAATCTAGCCGATTAGCTTCAAAAGGTGGCCGCCGGCTCCAAACACTGGGGAATTCTCTTTGGATCGAGCTCCCTCATCAGCTCCGAGCATCCTCCTCCTTGATGGCCTTCCGTAAGGGCTTGAAAACACTTCCAAGCCCTTAGCAGGACGCTGCCTTAATCCCAGGCTGCGGTCCATGGTTAGGGAGGTGTGATAGGCTTTTTGTGCCCTGATCCCCCCCCCCCCCCCTTCTTTTTATATCTCTGTTTATTTTTTGTCTGCTCCCCGCTTTTACTTAAGATGTCCTAGTTTCTTCTGTTTTCTCCTGGAAACTGGATACCCCCAGCTTGTCGGTAAGCGCTTAGACGCGAGTTTCACAACTCGCATTCGGCGCCCTATAAGTATTTATTCCAATCCAATCCAAACCAATCCAATGATGCTGAGCATGTGCACTCAACTCTTTTGGTCGACCATGGGGAGGCCTGTTCTGAGTGGGACCTGTCCTTTAGGGGGGGCACAGGTGGTAATGAAAACCTGCCAGGGGTTCTAACCCCTCACCAAAAGACTTAAAAAAAATTGAAAAAATGGTTGGGCTTCAAATATAGTGGGCCAGATTCAGAAAAGTATTTACGTCGGCGTATCTATAGATATGCCGCGTAAATACTAAGAATAGCCGGCGTATCTTTTTTCTGTATTCAGAAAACAAGATACGCCGGCTTTCTCCTAAGATACGAGCGGCGTAAGTCACTTACACCGTCGTATCTTAGTTGCATATTTATGCTGGCCGCTAGGTGGCGCTTACGGCGGTTTTCGCGTAAAATATGCAAATGAGCTATTTACGTCGATTCCCGAATGTACTTGCGTCGGCGCATCGTAGTTTACGTCGTTTGCGTTAGCGTAAGTGCGGCGTAAGGTTACCCCTGCTATAGGAGGCGTAGCCAATGTTAAGTATGGACGTCGGGACAGCGTCGAATTGTACGTCGGTTACGTTGTTTGAGTAAATCGTTCGGGAATGGGGCTCGACGTTAGTTACATTCACGTCGTTTACATTGACAAAAAGCGACGTGATTTCGCGCACTGGGAACATCCACGGACGGGGCGATACGTTACGCCAGCAGAAAGATCTGCGGATCTTTCTGAGTCTGGCCCTGTATCTAAAAATATACCCAAAGAAAAAAAAAACATCATATATTTGTTTCAGGTGCAATAAATGACTCATCAAAAACATAAACATTCGCATTTGTTATATGCACACTTTAGAAAACTGCAAAAATCATTTGCTGAGTCTTCCCCTCTGGCTGAGCTCAGTCAGTGTGAATAACTACATGAAGGAGTGTGGGAAAGCATTATCTGGCTGGATTTCAGTTGCGTTTTGCATTTAATAAAAAAAAAAAAAGATATTGACTTTACAGTTCTATCAATAGAAAGTCTTTTCTGCCTTAGCAAAAGAAGGCAAATTCATTTTGATACATAAAGCCGTTAATAAAAAAAATATTTTCAATATACGCCACAGGGAAAAATAATGTAAAATGTGTTCTGTCATTATGGTGCAAATCACAGACTTTAAAGAGGAACTGCAGTCTGCTCACATAATTTGTAATAAAAACATCTTTGCCATTCTGAAGCTTCCCTCCAATCACTTTGCATATTATTTTATATTCATAGCTCCCAACTGTCCCTGATTTGTAGCAATGTCCCTCTGTCCCTCATTTTGGTCTGATCTATATAGTTGTATATAAAATGCACTTTTTATCTATCAAAAAGTGTTTCCCAGTGCTAAACCTTTCATCTGTTCAATTGCATTGTGATACAAATTGCTAATCAGCCAATCACATGTCAGCAACTCAATGCATTTAAGCATCAAGAGGTGGTGAAGATGACTTGTTGACGTTCCAACTGAGCATCAGAATGGGGAAGAAAGGGGATTTAAAGGAGTTGTAAAGGTAATGCGACATTGCGACGGACAGATCGGAGACTTTTGATACTTTTTTTGGGACCGTTAACATTTATACAGCGATCAGTGCTATAAAAATGCACCGGTTACTGTGTAAATGTCACTGGCAGGGAAGGGGTTAACACGAGGGGGCGATCAAGGGGTTAATTGTGCGTTCCCTCAGTCTGTTCTAACTGTGGGGGGATAGGGTTGACTAGGAGAGGAGACATATTGGGGTTGATTTACAAAAGGAAAATCCACTTTGCACTACATGTGTACTTGGAAGTGCAGTCACTTTAGATCTGAGGGGAAGATCTGAAATGAGGGGAAGCTCTGCTGATTTTATCATCCGATCATGTACAAGCAAAAATTCTGTTTTTTTTTATTTTCCCTACATGTCCCCCTCGGATCTACAGAGACTGAACTTCCCTACAGTGCACAGTGGATTTGCCTTTAGTAAATAAACCCCAAAGTTTTTCCTACTTGGTAAGAACAAACGATATAGCTCCTCTTCCCTGACAGCACAGGGATTTGTGTGTTTACACACACAAATCCCTGTGCTGGCTCTCATGCACACGATCGTGCCGGCCGGCCACGCGCATCGAGTCGCCAGCCTCTGGTGGCCACTAAAGGGATGGATGTACCTGTATGGGATTTCGCCCAAGGGAGCCATTCTGACGTGAGCCGGTTGGGAACCGGTTAAAAATGTATAATAGCAAATAGCAGAGGAATGAGAGAGGAGACAAAAATCACACTGGGCGCTTTGGATGGAGGCAAATGCACACTAAAGAAGGATATGCTTTATTTATTTTTCATTTCAAGGGTTTACAACCACTTTCATAGTACTTCTGTAAGCTCCTCCTCCCATGCTCGCCTCCAGGACTTTTCCAGAGCCTCTCCAATCCTATGGAATGCCGTACCCCAATCTGTCTGATGATCTCCTACTCTAGTAGCTTTTGATGATCCCTGAAAACCCTCCTCTTCAGTGAAGCCTATCCTACCCACACCTACCTACATCTACCCACACCTAACAACTGTATTTTTATTTTCTATATTTGCTCATCCCCCACAGGGATTACCTTTTGTTCCAGTTGACCCTCCCTCCTAGATTGTAAGCTCTAATGAGCAAGGCCTTCTGATCCCTTTTGTATTGAATTGTATTGTAACTGTACTGTCTGCTCTCATTTTGTAAAGCGTTGCGCAAACTGTTGGCACTATATAAATCCTGTATAATAATAATAGGCAAATAATTTTTTTATTTTTAAATCAATGGATTTGTAATTTCTGTGTAAATGAAAAGCTCACCGATGTAATTTTCCTTTCCTCTTGTCTTTCCTGTTTTTGTCTTTTCCTGGTTGGTACAAATTCAGGATGTGGTACCAATAACTTTATGCCCATATTTACATCATCAACCTGTAAAACTTGCATGAAATAAATAAATAAAATAAAGGTAAGTAATGCCACGTATGTGACTTGCAAGTTACAAAGAGGGGAGGTAGGCCCGTTTTTCTGCTGAATCTACCCCAGGTCACGTTAACATTGGATCCCACTTGAAGCAGAACAATAGTTTTGAGGCTTCGGCCAAGGATGGTCCGTTCGTGTCAAGCCACATTGACTCTTGTAGTCAAATTGATTTTGTTTCTCTGCAATCTTTCTAATTTCTCCCCAGATTGTCTCAGGAAAGCCTCCCTTCACTAAGTATTGAGCAGCAGACTCTAAGGCTTATACGCATGAGTGACCAGAGTCAAAAGGAGACCCTGATGATGGCGATGATGTTCACATTCAACCCACTGACTAAATGACACCCTGATTACTGGCCATTTACTGAAGTTCAGTGGCAGCCAACCATCACAGGCTCGGCCAATGTGGCATCGGTGACCTCATTTAACCCTTCATCCTCTCACAATGAAATGTTATTCACATAGGTATACCTTTTGAGCTATTATTGGAAAGTGCTCATGAAAGATTTTAAAGTAGATCTAAATCCAAACTCTAAAATCTCATATTAGCTTTAGCGACAGTTCACACCAGACGCTGTTCCGTACAGTTCCGTGTGCATTTTTTTCTGCACTAAAAATGCATGCACAGTGTTTTCCATGTGTAGCACTACCCCCGCAGGAGCTGCTGGTTATATTTTGGGTGGCACGTTACCTCTATGTTCTAGGGTAAAAGGAGAGTCTAAAAAATGTTTTAATGTCCACACAATGCACTTATTTTTCTTGGATTTATTTTGCAGAACCTTAGAAAAGAAGGATGAGGGGTGGAAGGGTAGGTAGATTCAGGTGCACAATCAAAAGTAGAGAAACACTCCTGTTTCCAGCACAGTTTTCATCGCCACTCTAGCCAGAGTATTCAGGGTCGATCCTAGGCAGGGTGCACAGGGTGCATTGCACCCAGGCGCCTGCAGAGGTGGGGGCGCCGAACATCTAACAGACTGTCTAACAGAAGCCTTATCTGTGTCCATCACAGAGGCCCCCCCCCCCCTCCAGGTCGAAATAAAGTACTCTGCTTCTTTTCCTGTATTTTGTTTATTGTTAAGAGATCATGTAAGGATCCCAGGGTAATGAAGACTTTGTGGGGGAGCATCTCTGTGGTTGAGTCATTGCCATAGAAACATTTGTAAAGGGGAGGAGTTAGTAAATGACGACACCCATGTGGGGGCGCCAGAAATATTTCTGCACCCAGGCACCTGTGACCCTAGGATCGGCCCTGTGGGTATTGCTCACCCGGATAGGTCCCTCTCACTGGCCTAGCAGCCAGGATGGCGCACGAAGCAAAGTACAGTCTCTGCCACAGACTTTCCTTTCTTGATGAGACACTTTGGTCCGGAATCCTCTGCCACAGGATTCAGCACCCGGATCTCTTTAGCTTGGTTTCTTTAGAACTTTTAGATCCCACAGGCGACACTGTCAAGCCTCTCGGTGTATGGTGCATCCTCCGATGAAGTTTCCAGGCCTTCTCCCAAGGTACCAGCCTCTTGCATGGCCCTCTCCAGAATAGGTCCTCCCCTGGCATCAAGTGGCCTCCTCCCGCAGGATGAACAGCACAGGATCACCTTTGCAGTACGGGCTCCAGTCAGACAACTGGGCCCACCAGACGAAGCCGCAGCCCCGGGTCAACGTGGTCCCGGCACCAGGATTTAGAGCGCGCACCTCAGGCCAGGCGGGCCTTGAGGCGGGAACGGACGGATAGAACCCCACACCAATGGCGTCTGTCCCCTAAGTAGCCCTTCCCCAGCATGCACAGCTGGGCGACCACTCCCACTTATTCGTTGCTGAGGGGGACACTCAATACACCTTGACCTTGCTGCCGACACCCTTGGCCTGGGGTGGTAATGACACCCCCAGGCAAGCAATGGTGGATACTCTCAGCACAGCCATGGTTGGAACAGAGGCTAAATTGCCCTTAATCACTGTGGTCTGAGCCAAATAACAGCTCAGACCCCCACTAAATTTAAAGCAGCACCTGTTCAACAGGAGCAGGGCGCTACACATGTATTCCAATGACTCTTGTTGGTGCTAGTTCACACCATGCAGTCAGTTTCCGGTCAGTTTCTGGTGCATGCTGTGCAGAAAAAAAGCGCACAGAACTGAACAGAACTGCGTCTTTAAACTCAACCTCATTGGGGGACTTCCTGTTATGGGGTTACAACTGTCTCCCAGTTGCTCAGCTGTGTTGCCACCCATGTCAATATATCGACACATATCGAAGCTACACTGAAGCTACAAAAGTCAATAAGGACTTGTTTTAAAGACTATTTACTGTTTATTAAGAATATGTTTGAATGTTTATAGCCTTGTCACAGTTCTACTTTAATGCCTTGTACACACGAGCGTAATTTCCAAGGGAAAAAGTCAGACGGAATTTTTCATTGTATATTCCTTCCGTGTGTATGCCCCATCTGACTTTTTCCGTCGGAATTAGATAGAGAACCTGTTCTCAATTTTTCCAATGATTTTTTTTTCTCGGAATTTACATTTGTCTGGATGCAATTCCCACGGACTAAAAAACATGCATGCTTGGAAACAATTGGACGCATGCTCGGAAGCATAAAACTTAATTTTCTCGGCTCGTCGTAGTGTTTTAGGTCACCGCATTCTTGACGGTCGGATTTTAGTGTGACCGTGTGTATGCAAGACAGCTTGAGCGGAATTCCGTCAGAACTCCGACCGGAAAACCGGTCGTGTGTACAGGGCATAAGGCCCCTTCCAGACAGGGCAGGCTTCATCGGAGTCCACCTGCTCAGCGCAAAATTGTATAAGGTCGCCGTAAGATCCTCCATGTCCCCTCAGTCTCCATCGCAGAGGAATACATGTCTTAGGCCCCGTACACACGACCGAGCTTCTCGGCAGAATCCAGCGAGAAGCTCGCTGGGAGACATATTCTGCCGAGGTTCTCGGTCGTGTGTACACTTCAGACGAACGTCCCGTCGGGAAGCTCGTCGAGCCAAAAAAGAGAGCACGCTCTCTTTTTCCTCGTTGTTCAATGAGGACTTTGGCTCAACGAGCTTTTTCGACCGCTCATCGGGAACCTCGTTGGGCTGAACGATGAGTTTAGCCCGACGAGGTTCTCGGACGTGTGTACGCGGCCTTAGCAGCGTTCAGCAGCTGGATCGTGAGGGATGTCTTATATTTTTTGATAGGCCGTGTTGTGAGGTGAAGCAGACACGCTGCCGGGTTTCCTGCTAGATCAACATCGGTCAGATCTTTAATGGTAGAAGTCACCTCCTGCCAGAACGGCTT
This sequence comes from Rana kukunoris, assembly GCA_029574335.1. Lineage (NCBI taxonomy): Eukaryota > Metazoa > Chordata > Amphibia > Anura > Ranidae > Rana > Rana kukunoris. Next base: position 46,542,354 of record CM056049.1, on the reverse strand, counting down.
GATTCTTAGGCAGTCCCAAAAAATGTGGAGCATTGTGCCTCGATCAGCGTTGCATCGCCAACACTATCTGATACCTGTGAGAAAATGTGGTGTAGAGTAATGGGAACCCGATACCACCTAGTCAATATCTTGTGGCTGGCTTCTTAGACCTTAGTGGCGATCGAAGATTTCGCAGCAAAATTAAGAATTTTCTCCTTTTGAGGATCAGTGAAACGTATAGCAAGATCTGATTCCCACTTGGAGAGGAAAACCGGGGGGGGGGGTGGGGGGGAGGTCTTCTTTTGGTCGGATCAAAGCAGCGTAGATAATGGATAGACAGTGACGAATCTGTTCCTGTCTATGGTAAGTATATTCTATTTCTGTAAGCTGACCGGAGACCGAGCACACTGACGGAGGAAGTGCCGGAGCTGGAAGCTACCCCAAAAGTCTAATGGGGGAACCAAGGTGTTCTTAGGGCAGTGGAGGATAGCTTGCTATCGGGCACCAAGAAGTTGTAGAGATGGAGACAACCATTCCGGATTAAAAGTATTTTTCCATTCCCTTGCTCCCACCCCCTCTCACTTAAATCCCTCATGTTCTTTTACATTCACCACTCCATGGAGGATAATGGGGAGTCCGGTCAGGTGGACCAGATCTGACTGCCCCTGTGAAAAGGGCCTAATGAAGTTACACAATCAGTTTTACCGCAGCTCAATTGCAAGGTTTTACCACCCCTAAACCGCTAGTGTGAACAAGCCCTTTACCACTCCGGCTCTCATTCTAGGACAACGTCATAATATGGCGGTGCCCCAGAACGGCTGATCGCACGCACCCACGGGGGCACGGCTTTAGCCATGTGATCGGCTTCGTCCAATCACATGTAAACAAGGAGATGCCGTTTATTGTCTCTCCTCGCCTCACACTGACAGAGTGTGTGGCGAGGAGAGCTGATTAGTGGCATCTACCATCTACCTTACCTGTACACGTAATCAAGGCACTAATCATCAGTTCCCTGATTATAGTACATCCCCAACAGTGCCTATCAGTGCCACCAATCAGTGCCACCAATCAGTGCCCATTAGTGCTGCCAATCAGTGCCTGCTCATCAGTGCTGCCCCCTATCAGTGTCGCATATTAGTGCCTCCTCATCAGTGCTGCATATCAGTTGCACCTATCAGTGCCCTTCAGTGCCACCTATCAGTGCTCATCAGTGCCACCTATCAGTGTGGCATATTAGTGCCTCCTCATCAGTGCCACCTAATCAGTGTCCTTAATTACCATCTCACCTGTGCCCATCAGTCCAGCCTCATCAGCGCACATCAGTGAAGGACAAAAACTACTTATTTAAAAAATTTACTGACAGAAATGAAGAAAAACATTATTTTTTCCAAATTTTCTGACTTTTTCTTTTTTTGGACAATTTTTTTTAAAACCCAGCAGTGATTAAACACCACCAAAAGAAAGTTCTATTTGTGTGTTTTTTTATTTTATTTGGATACAATGTAGCATGACTGTGCAATTGTCATTCAAGGTCTCAAAGCGCTGAAACCTGCAAACTGGCCTGGGCAGGAAGAGGGTAAAAGTGCCCAGTAGGCAAGTGGTTAAAGGGTCACTAAATAGCTTCCTTTACCTTACTGCAGTACTGGTTTCATGTCCTCATTGTTCGTTTTGTTTTTGCGTTGATGTTGCTGTAATCCTGCTCTGATCTCCACACTTCCTGTTGTCTGTTTCCTTATAACTACAGTACTGGGAGCTTTCTCACTGTGGTCCAAGCTGTCATTACTGTGTGTCTAAAACTTCCCAGAACCAATTAGATTCATTTTAAAAACAAAACACTGCCCTGGATTTGTTTGTTTTTGTTCTGTGTGTCTATTTCTACTTTGCAGAAACATGAAGCCAGTTAGTGAAACTAACCTGCAGGCACATTATATGATTGATTTTTATCTATTTTTAATCATTTTGAAAAGGAACCAGTTAACGTTTATGTCTCTATACCCTGTAAACAGTCATTTCAGCAAAACATTTTTTTTCCTTTAGTGACCCTTTAAGCTGGGTTCACACAGTTCCGGCTGCGATTTACAGTTCAGGGTCCTGTGCTTTTGTGTTCACCAGTTCCCTGAACTCTCACCTGCACCAGACCCCAAAACGGACAGCACCCTTTTTCAAATTCACACCGCAGCCCCTCCTGACATTTGTGGACCGGCTCCATTGTAAGCCAATCACACTCACATCATGTTATGTGAATTGGATGTGTAAAACACAGCGATTTTTACATTTGACACAGGCCATTTATAGAGCCATTTTACCAGAAAAGTGTTGGTAGTGCTTTATTAAATTCTCCCCAGTGTGTTCTCAGCTGAGTTTTTCTCTATGAAGCCGCCCCCCAGGCACTAATTGCAGTAATCTAAAAGATTTAATCTAAAGATTTCTAAATGCAGATGTGATGCCGCGTACACACGATCATTTTTCGTCATGAAAAAAAAAGTTTTTCAGCATGTAGAAAAAACAAAGTTTTTCCAACTTTGTCGTTAAAACGACGTTGCCCACACACCATTGTTTTAAAAAAATGCTCTAGCAAAGCGCGGTGACGTACAACATGTACGACGGCACTATAAAGGGGAAGTTCCAGGCAGATGGCACCACCCTTGGGGCTGCTTTAGCTGATTCCGTGGTAGTAAAAGACAATTTGCGCTTTTCTGTCTGTTACAGCGTGATGAATGTGCTTACTCCATTATAAACGGTAGTTTTACCAGAGCGAGTGCTCCCGTCTCATAACTTGCTTCTGAGCATGTGCAGGTTTTTTAACGTCGTTTTAGCCCACACACGATCATTTTTTACAACCCGAAAAACGACATTGTTTAAAATGTCGTTTAAAAATGCAGCATGTTCGGAATTTTTATTTTTTTTTCGTTTTTTCAGAACCTGAAAAATTATGTGAAGCCCACACACCATCATTTTAAATGACATTTTTTTTAAAACAACGTTTTTTTCATGCTGAAAAATGATCGTGTGTACGCTAGGGTGACCACGTGTCCTGAATTGCCCACATTTTGCAGGTCTGTCCCGGACACATTCATTCCAGGACAATACAGTGTCCCAGAATGAAACTGACACAGTCCGTCCCCCCCCCCCCCCGGGCCAATCTGATGCCCCCAAAAAAGGCCGCCACATCACCACTTTACTCACTGACAGTACTTGCCCTGTCTGGGAATGCCTGGGGGAGCACAATTCCGCCCCCTGCTTGTGATTGGAGAAATCATAAATCCCGCCTCTTGTGTCCAATCACTGTGCTGTGATTCGTTACAGCACAAGCTGATTTTTGGAAAGGTAGGGTGTCCCTGAATGGTAGTTTGGAAATGTGGTCACCCTAGTGTACGCGGCATAAGAGCAGCAGAGTATTGTACTGCATGTAGAAAAATGTAGAAGTTTGGATTTATGGTGATACCATTTATTGGAGTACTGGATTGTAGTGCAAGCTTCCAAAGCATGCTGGCCTCTTCTATGAGTAATATGAATTGATAATAAGAAACATTCATTGTATACATGAAACAGCTAAGAGATACCGATGTTATCCACTTGACACACAAGAACAGCATTGGGTGCTAAAACAATTGCGATCCATAGATATGGATTGGTGTCTCGGTGAGACATTCTCTTGTTGATGGCTGACACAGTACAACAATGTTATGATGACAGATACCACAATGTATCACATTTTCTTGAGCGTCTCATCTATGGATCCGAATTGTTTTAGCACCCAATGCCATTCTTGAGTGTCACGCTGATTACATATAGTTGTGTGAAAAAGTATTTGCCCCCTTTATGATTTTTTTTTTTTTTTGCATATTTGTCACATTTAACCACTTCCATACAGGGCATTTTCACCCCCTTCCTGCCCAGGCCAATTTAATTTTTTTAGGGCTGTCGCAATTTGAATGACAATTGCGCGGTCGTGCGACGTGGCTCCCAAACAAAATTGACGTCCCTTTTTCCCACAAATAGAGCTTTCTTTTGGTGGTATTTGATCACCTCTGCGGTTTTTATTTTTTGCACTATAAACAAAAGAAGAGTGACAATTTTGAAAAAACACAATATCTTTTACATTTTGATTTAATAAATATCATAATTAAAAAAATAAAATGTTTTCCTCAGTTTAGGCCGATACGTATTCTTCTACATATTTTTGGTAAAAAATAATCGCAATAAGCGTATTTGATCAATTTGCGCAAACGTTCTAGCATCTTCAAAATATGGAATAGAATTATGGCATTTTTTTTTTTTTTACTAGCAATGACGGCGATCTGCGATTTTTATTGTGACCGTGACATTGCGGCGGACATATCAGACACTTTTGACACATTTTTGGGACCATTCACATTTATACAGCGATTAGTCCTATAAAACTGCACTGATTACTGTGTAAATGTGACTGTCAGGAAGGGGGTTAACACTAGGGGACGCTGAAGGGGTTAATATGTTCCCTAAAGTGTGTTCTAACTGTAGGGGGAGGGGTCTCACAAGGGGAGGAGACCGATGTGTGTTCCTCTGTACTGGGAACACACATCGCTCTCATCACCGCTGACGGGACATGGATCTTTGTGTTATTATAACCACTTGCCTCACGCACATTTACGCCTGCAGAATGGCACGGGCAGACAAAGTAACGTATATATACATTCCTTTGAACCTGCCCCCTAGCAGGTGCGATGTGGTCTCCGTGATCGTGCCGGCGGGACACGCATACTTGATGTCTAGCGGGGTCCCGCGATCGGGTCACGGAACGGCAGAACGGGGGAATGCCTTTGTAAACAAGGCACCCCCCCCGTTCTGCCTAGTGACAGGACAGTGATCGTCTGCTTTCTCTCATCAGGAGCAGAAATCAGTGTTGTGTCACAGTAAGCCACACCCCCTAACAGTTAGAATCACTCCCTAGGACACACTTAACCACTTCCCCGCCCAATACTGGTTAACCCCTTCCCTCCCAGTCACATTTATACAGTAATCAGTGCATTTTTATAGTACTGATCGCTGTATAAATGTGAATGGTCCCAAAATCAAAAGTGTCTGATTTGTCCGCCATAATGTCGCAGTCACAGTAAAAATAGCAGATCGCCACCATAACAAGTAAAAAAAAAAAATTTATAATAAAAATGCTATAATTCTATCCCCTATTTTGTAAACGCTATAACTTTTGACCAAACCAATCACTATACGCTTATTGTGATTTTTTTTTGGTAGAGACGTCCCCAAAAAGACTTGCAGCTGTAATTGCAGTGCAAAGTGTTGACTGAATATAAATGTACACCACACTTTTCACATTTTTTTTGTAAAAAGTTTTGAAAAGTTTTGAAAACCATTTATCATTTTCCTTCCACTTCACAATTATGTGCCACCTTACATAGTTACATAGATAAATAGTTAGTCAGGTTAAAAAAGGACACAAGTCCATCTAGTTTAACCATAAAAATGTTTTAATAAAAAATATCATACAATCCCATATACACAATTCTATACTCACAGTTGATCAAAGACTAATGCCGCGTACACACGATCATATTTCGGCATGAAAAAAAACTACGTTTTTAAAAACGTCATTTAAAATGATCGTGTGTGGGCTTCACATCGTTTTTCATCTGAAAAACGACCCAAAAAAACTTGAACATGCTGCATTTTTTCATGTCGTTTTTTGGGTTGTAAAAAATGATCGTGTGTGGGCTAGAACAACGTTTTAAACCCGTGCATGCTCGGAAGCAAGTTATGAGACGGGAGCGCTGCTGTCTCTATACAGCAGGGGTAACTTTACGCCGGACCTACGCTTACGCAAACGACGTAAAAACACTGCGCGGGCATACGTACGTTCGTGGATCGGCGTATCTACCTCATTTGCATATTCGACGTGGAAGCGCCCCTAGCGTCCAGCGTAAATAGGACACTTTAGGACGACGGCATATCTACGCAAAATAAGGCGAATCTTGTTTTGTTGATACAAAACAATGATACGCCGGCGCAGATTTAAAATTACGGTGGCGGATCTGGAGATCCGCCGCCGTAATTGTTTGTGGATCTGGCCCATAATGCCTTGCCATCTTGGGGTTCCAAGGGGTATGAATACTTTAAGACACTGTAAACATTTGCATACCTCCCAACTTTTTAGGATGGGAATGAGGGACACCTATCAGCAAAAGTATGCAGGCATAGGACACACCCCTTGCCACGCCCTGTTAAAGGAGAATTGTATAAAAAAACAAGATTGGTTCAATCCACAATTGTTTTTTTTTTACCACTACTATTCCTTTATATTTGGAATTTACAAACAAATGCAGCAATTTAGAAATCAGATGAAAGGTTTAGTGCTGGAAAACACTTTTTGATAGATAAAAAGTGCATTTTATATACATCTTTGTGGATCAGACCAAAATGAGGGACACATGAGGAGGAAAGAGGGACAGAGGGACATTGCTCCAAATCAGGGACAGTCCCTCGAAATCAGGGACAGTTGGGAGCTATGTATGTGTGGGTAGGTAAAACTGCACTCATTAGTACTTGAACAGTTTAGGTAGTTGTTAGAATGACGTTTTAGCTTTAAATTTAGATTTTATGTCATCATGATTACTAGGCCAATAACAGGAATGACTAGGAAGGATACAGAGCAATACAGTGGTGTCCTTTGGTCTCATACTATACATTGAGCTGACAATAATCCAAAACAAGGTGAACACATTCTATAGGGAATCTATAGTATTATGAATAAATCTTCATTTTTCTGTTGTCTTTCATCAGCCCCCGGGTCTTGCCCCGGAGAAGAGCAGGCTACGCCGCGACACGTGCCTTCTACAATGGTGACCCTCCGCGGCCAGCGGATGAAAGCTGTTAGGACATAATTGAAAATCCATAGCACATACATAATGCGATTGTGTTTCTGCAACCTCACCGCCAGCCAAGCAAGCTGAACGGCATTGTGTGCCGAACAAAGACCGCAGTAGGCACCTCTACACAAGTCACCCGCTCCCATGCTGTGTGTTGAGCCTTTAACCCTCCACGTTATTGTAAGATTAGTATTACATGCGAGCGCCATATAATTTAGACGATTGCAACGTTTCAAATAATGTCAAAGATTTGCTCGTTAGCAGCTGAGGGGGGGATATTTTAAGGCGGAGGGATCTTTTTTTTTTTATTCCCGGTCGGATAACTAACTTCTTTAAAAATGGAAGACTGCAGCAATTTTTTGATACAATTTTCTCTGTATAAACCTCAAGCTGGTTGATCACAGGTGTCCGCCTCTAAATGGCAGGGACTGGCGCTGGCTGACAATGTTTAGTACGCCGTGTCCCGTCTCCTTGTCAATAGCTCGGTATGTGACGGTTATTAAGTTGTTTCCTGCCATTCAGTTAGATTTTTTCACTACAGTTTGCTGATAATTATTACTGCTCCTGTATTGCTTTACAAATATCTGAGCGGAGGAAGAGGAAGAAGAGGACGGCAGCTGCGCTAAATGCTCCACAAGAGTATCTCTTCTCTTTTTTTTCCTCCTGCCTCTGGTGGATTTCTTATTTCCTTTCTCTTGATACAGGTTTCATGCTAATCATCAAGTAAAGCTAGGCTCCAGATAGACAGCTAAACACGCCACGGAAAAATACACGCTCAACGGACACTTTATTGGGTACACCTGTTCAATCGCTTGGTAACACAAATTGCTAATCAGCCAATCACATGGCAGCAACTCAATTATTAAAATTATCATTATACAAGATTTATATTTCGCCAACAGTTTACGCAACGCTTTAACTCAATGCATTGCAGACAGTGGCGGTGCGTCCATAAGGGGCGCACGGGCGCCGCTCTCTCTCTCCAGCCACCCCCTCTATCACCAATAGATAGATTTATGCATAGCATTAATCTATGGCCGCCGCTGCTACCCCCTATTCAGGCGCCCAGACCATTTTCGGGCAACGGGCGCCTGAATTACAGCGGCAGGGGGTGTTTTTGAAGCACACGATTAGAGCCATAGGCTCTAATAGGCGTCAAAAAGGTAAACGGCAGTGCCACGCTTGGCGTTTGCAATTCACCCAGCTATGTTAACGGCATAGGCGTGCGCAGGGGGTGTGCCAGGTGTGCCTAGGCACACCCTAATCATTATGTGTGGTGCCCATTTCCCCTACTTCTCGGGTTTTGACCCATGTTGGCCCCCCTACTCTGCAGTGCTGCTGGCTTTCCTCCTCTCTACCCCTGGCTTCTGTGGGGGATGTTTCAGGATGGATAATAGGGGAAGGGGCTATTAAATATGTCATTTGCCAGCCCCTTCCTTTTCTAAATAAACACAGTAAATACCCTCGCTCACTGTGTCCATTCATAACTGAAGAATATCAAACTGTTTTTAATATGCTTCAGTTTGTAAATGAATGGGAAGCCACACAACACTTCCCATTCATTTACTGTCCAGTGCAGCTGAGGCTGCAGAGAAAGGCATGTGTGTTTGAGCTTTTGGGTGCACACCCTAATGTAATAGGCGGCGTACACACGACCGAGAAACTCGTCGGGCGAAACACATCATTTTCCCTGTCGGCAGTCAAAAAAGTAGTTGAGCCAAATGTTCCCATTGCCCGTCGAGGAAATAGAGAACATGCTCTCTTTTTGGCTCGACGAGTTCCTCGACGGGTTTCTCGGCGAAAAGTGTACACACGACCGGTTTCCTCGGCAGAATACGTCTCCCATCGAGTTTCTTGCTGAATTCTGCCGAGGAAACCGGTCGTGTGTACGCCGCCTCAGGCTGCGCACACCTATGGTTAAAGGGGTTGTAAAGGAAAACATTTTTTTCCCTAAATAGCTTCCTTTACCTTAGTGCAGTCCTCCTTCACTTACCTCATCCTTCCATTTTGCTTTTAAATGTCCTTATTTCTTCTGAGAAATCCTCACTTCCTGTTTTTCTGTCTGTTACTCCACACAGTAATGCAAGACTTTCTCCCTGGTGTGGAGAAAGCCTCTTGAGGGGGGAGGGGGTGAGCAGTAGTGTCAGGGCGCCCACTAACACACAGCTCCTTTCTCTTTTTGCAAAGTAGAGAGTGTCCTGACTTGCCTGGTCGCCCCTCCCCCCTCAAGAGGCTTTCTCCACACCAGAGAGAAAGCCTCCCATTACTGTGTGGAGTTACAGACAGAAGAACAGGAAGTGAGGATTTCTCAGAAGAAATAAGGGCATTTAAAAGCAAAATGGAAGGATGAGGTAAGTGAAGGAGGACTGCACTAAGGTAAAGGAAACTATTTAGGGAAAACATTTAGTACAAACACGCATGCTCAGAAGCATATGAGGTCATGCGTAATCCTAAACTGAAAACATACACTATAACAGAGGTGTCAAACTAAATTTCATCGAGGGCCGCATCAGCATTTTGATTGCCCTCAAAAGGGCCGGTTGTATCTTTCATTAGATGCCAAGAACCACCCCACCATCGGAAGTTGAGTCCCCTACTCTCCCTTACATCACAGTGCACCCCCCTTTCCTTATACTGCTGCTGGGAAGAAGCTGGATGCATTGCTTGAAAGCAGAAAGTAAGGATCTGAAGGAGGACCAGAGGAGGGCGAGGTCCACATGAAATGGCCTGGAGGGCCGGATTTGGCCCGAGGGCCAGGGTTTGACACTTGTGCACTATAATAATATATAATGGATACAATGTTAATAAAACACCATCATGCGTTAACAATTAGACATGTGCATTCTTTTTCGTCCAAATTTCAGGGATTTTCGCATTCGTTTTAATAAACGATAACAAAGCGGTTGCCTGACCTGATGTCTGGATTTCAGCTGCGACATTCAGATGGAAGGGTCAGAATTTGGTGTAAACATGAAAGAATGGATCCATCCTTCCTTGTATCACCAGTTCAGGCTGGTGTGGGGGGGGATATTTTCTTGGCACACTTTGTGCCCCTTAGTACCAATTGAGCATCATTTAAACACCACGGCCTACCTGAGTATTGTTGCTGACCATGTCCATCCCTTTATGACTACAATGTCCCCGTCTTCTGATAGCTCCTTCCAGCAGGATAATGCACCATGTCACAAAGATCCAATCATCTCACCACTGGACAATGAGGTCACTGGACTCCAATGGCCTCCACAGTCACAGGATCTCATCCAATAGAGAACCTTCGGGATGTGGAGGAGATTCATGGACCAAAATCTCTGAGGAATGTTTCCAACACCTTCACGGTTCTATGCCATGAAAAATTAAGGCAGTTCTGAAGGCAAAAAGAGGTCCAACTGGGTACTAGCAAAGTGTACCTAATAAAGTGTCTGGTGAGTGTATATGGTAGAGGTTTTGCCTACTAAAGGATCTGTATTTCTGTCCAGCCAGATCTGTGATTCACACAACCAAGATCAACCTCTCAACATTTTGAACATGGAGGAACCCTTGAAATACAGTGGAACCTCAGATTGCGAGTAACGCGGTTAACGAGCGTTTCGCAGTACGAGCACTGTATTTCCTAAAATCATAACTCAGTTTGCAGGTGTTGCCTCGCAAAACTAGCAGGATTCAGGCCAAAGCAGTGTGCAGTACCGCGTTTGGCCTGAGGTGGGGGCGCTGGAGCCGAACAGCATCGACAGGCGCCGTTTGGAAACGTCCGAGAACAGTTCAGCTGACCTAGGCAAACCTCGGAAAGGCTAGTGGACGGAGTCTTTCTGAGGTTTTCCAAGGTCAGCCGAACTGTCCTCGGGCCTTTCTGGACGTTTTCGAGTCTCATCGGCGCCCCCCGCCTCTGGCCGCATACGGTATCGCATGCCATTGAAGTCAATGCGGAACAAATTATTTTCGTTTCCGTTGATTTCAATGGGAAAACGCACTTTGATATGAGACTGCTTTGAATTACAAGCATTCTTCTGGAAGAATTATGCTCGTAATCCAAGGTTCCATTGTAATGTTAAGTATGAAGAGGAGCCATTAAGGACCCTGCAGAGGGAAGATTGCGGTGCAAGGCAAATACTAAGGTAGGTTAGGGTGGGGGGGAATTATTAAAGGAATATTTTATTAAAGGTACATTTGCCTTAACAAGCAATATTATGTAAAAGGAACATCCTGTTTTGTGTGGCAAGGTTCAGTCCCTTGCCTGGTTTGGACTTCTAATTAGAGTTGTAGGAAGGAAATATATTCCCCACCTCCAGAATAACTATTGTTTTTTTTTTTGTGGAATCGACAAACAGCAGCAAGGCACAAAAGTGATTCAACCGGCACGCTGTAGACCAGGGTTTTTCAACCAGGGTTCCTCCAGAGGTTGATAGGGGCTCCTTAAAGTGGATATAAACCCACTCTCATCCTTTCTAAACCACTGCCATAGTGCTGATCTATAAGGATATAGATGCCTCCTGCATGTATCCTTACCTGTCAAATGTCTCCCCTCTGTCTGTTATAAGAACTGAAAAACTGCAAATTCTGTGGGTGGGTCTGTTGTCTGGAGCTCTGTGGGTGGAGTCGTGATGTCGGTAGACTCCCTGCCCTCCTCTATACTCCCTTTGTCAACATGCATTTTTTCCTATGTATTCCTAATACTGAATTCTGCTATGATCACTAACATCCAGTCAAAATCTAGAAAAGGAGTGGGGGTGGGAATTTAAAAATAATACCTGTCTCCAGACTAGAGCATGAGATATGTAAATAACCAGTCACTCACAGCAAGGGGGCGGAACGGACTAAGATTTTTCTCTGTAAGTCCATTTTATTTCACTGAACAATAAAAAAAGGGTTGCTCAGAGCTGGAATAACTCTGTGTGGCAAGACTGGGCACAGATGATAGGAAATCTTATTCTCTACATTGTGACATAAAAATAAAAAAAATTCAGGTTTACATCCACTTTGAGATAAGTTCCCACTGACACCAATGATCTTTTTAGCTATCTGTAAGAGGGTAATTCTTCCCAGTGACCACAAGTATAAGGATCATTCTTCCCACTGACCATAATGTATTACAAGTTGTAGATGTAGTCATTTTTGGCAGGAATTCCCTAAGGCCGCGTACACACGAGGGGATATGTCCGCTGAAAACGGTCCGATGGACCGTTTCAGCAGACATCTCCGCTCGTGTGTATGGGCTAGCGGACAGATTTGTCCACCCGACAGATTTCAAAGCAAGCTTTGAAATCTATCCGGTGGGAATCTGTCCGCCCGACATGTCTGCTGGTTAGTACACTTACCAGCAGACATGTCGGCTCCCACCGCCGCCGCGCCGCTGCCGAATGGATTCGGCGCATGCGCGTAAGTGTTTTACTTCCTGGTGCGGTGACGTAGCGGTGACGCGGCGGCGTCAACGTCACCCCTGCGTCATCGCGCCGTCCGGCGGCGGGGAATTTGATCCGATGGTGTGTACACGCCATCGGATCAAACTCCCGATCGGACATATCCGATGGAAATGGTCCGCGGACCGTTTTCATCGGATATATCCGATCGTGTGTATGGGGCCTAAGAGTTATTTCAAGGGTTCGTCTGTGTTGAGAAGGGCTGATGTAGATTATTATTAACTCTCAATTCTGTGCTCAAGCTTAAGGGGCCTTTCACACGGGGCGGATCATAATGATCCGCCTCCATGTGTCCGCTTTAGCTCAGCGGGGATCCTCAGTAAAATCCCCGCTGAGCCGTCGGCTGACAGGGCGGTCCCCACACACTGTGCAGGGACCGCCCTGTCTTTCCTCCGCTCTCCCCTATGGGGGGGATCGGATGAACACGGACCGTATGTCCGCGTTCATCCAATCCGATCTGATGACGGAAGAAAAATAGGATTTTCTTCCGTCCGAAAACCCGGATCTTTGCAGAGGCGGACAATTACGGGTGTCAGTGGATGTTCATCCACTGACACCCGCAATCACATAGGGACCAATGTATGTTCCGTTTTCATCCACCACGGATGGATGAAAATGCGGACATACGGTCCGCACATGTGAAAGGGGCCTCTGAATCAGTGCAGGTTTTCTTCTTTGGAACACTGCTTCAACAAAGTATCTTTTGTATATTTCCTTTTGAGGGGAGCCACCAAACCATGAATGCCCTGATACAACCCGAGATCATTCAGGTTGTCATAAAACTTGTTGTGTAGCCGACTGTAGCCTTCTGGGTCATGCTATCAGACATATCAGACTGGGTAGAGGTGTCCCAGAGAAAAATAACTCATGTCTTTTAAGAAGATAATTGGCAAAAATATTCAACTTTTCTGCAGCAAAATATCTACTGCTGCACTGACACACAACTTTAACATCCTGATTTTTTTTTTTTTTTGGGGGGGATCAGTGAGTGAACAGAAGATACATTCCGGGAGATCTGTTAAAAATCCCATATTCTGCTGCAGGGGTGCAGATGCTCATGAACGGCGATCTCGATGACTGCCGGCCACAAGCGATCGTAGGCACGAGAGGCATAACAGGGATGTGTGTGTAAACACACATCCCTGTTCTGTTCTGAGAGGAGATGCAGATTGTGAGTTCCTATAAGCTGGAAACCATGATCTGCCATCTCCTACAGTTAAAACACACAATAGGGAACACAGTTAACCCCTTGATCACCCCCTAGTTTAACCCCTTCCCTGCCAGTGACATTTACACATTAATCGGTGCATTTTAATAGCACTGATTGCTGTATAAATGCCAATGTTTCCAAAAATGTGTCAAAAGTGTCTGCCATAATGTTGCAGGACCGATAGAAATCGCAGATTTGCCAGCATTAAAAATGCCATAAATCTATCCCCTATTTTGGAGATGCTGTAACTTTTGCGCAAACCAATCAATATACGCTTATTATGATTTTTATTCCCAAAAATATTTATAAGAGGATAAAAAGGATATGGGGGAATTGGAGAAAGTGCAGAGAAGGGCAACCAAACTGATAAGAGGCATGGAGGAGCTCAGCTATGAGGAAAGATTAGAAGAACTGAATTGTTTCACTCTTGAGAAGAGGAGAATAAGGGGGGATATGATCAACATGTACAAATATATAAGGGGTCCATATAGTGAACTTGGTGTTGAGTTATTCACTTTAAGGTCATCACAGAGGACAATGGGGGCACTCTTTACGTCTGGAGGAAAAGAGATTTCACCTCCAAATACGGAAAGGTTTCTTCCCAGTAAGAGCTGTGAAAATGTGGAACATACTCCCTCCAGAGGTGGTTCTGGCCGGCTCAGTAGATTGCTTTAAGAAGGGCCTGGATACTTTCCTAAATACACATAATATAACTGAGTACTAAGATGTGTAGGTAAAGTTGATCCAGGGTAAATCTGATTTCCTCTCGGGGGATCAGGAAGGAATATTTTCCCCTCCGGTAGCAAATTGGATCATCGCTCTGCTGGGGCTTTTTGCCTTCCTCTGGATCAACTGTGGGAATGGAGTTGGGTGTATGGGATTGTACTGTGTTTTATTTTGTTTGTTTATTTTTTTTATGGTTGAACTTGTGTCTTTTTTCAACCTGACTATGTAACTATAAGAATACATATCGACCTAAACTAAGAAAAAAATTGGGGATATTTATAATAGAAAAAAGTACAAAATATTGTGTTTTTTTCAAAATGTATGTTTTTTTTGTTTATTGTGCAAAAAAACACAGAGATGATCAAATACCACCAAAAGAAAACTATCAGCGGGAAAAAAAAGGACAATTTTGTTTGGGTACAACGTCGCACAACTGTGCAACTGTCAATTTTTGGTGCTGAAAGCGGTACCATTATTTTGCATGGAAATTTGGCGTTTTACATTGTAGGCCTGTAATTCTTAGGAATAACTCGCTTAAATCTGTCCAAACAAGAGCCTAGTAGACATCCCGGGTATGATAAAGTCTGAAACACAAGATCATAAATGATAATATAATTATTCATAGTTATTTATTATAACAAATAATAATGTAATTATAATACAAATTATTCAATATTGTAATCAAATCACAAACACTGAAATTTGCAGAATTGTCGCTGTCATTACTTTCAGTGTTTGATGACGAATTTCCCCACAAATCGCTTTCGCTCAATTCTGCAAGCGATTCTAATTTATTATCGCTGCTTTCTAGCTGATCCAAAACCACTTTTGATGTAAAGGGACACTTTTTGGTTGCTATGGACAATCTCCAGTTTCCAGGCAAAAAGAACACTTTATATAAAAGTGCATGCAGGACACTGGACTAACCACTAGGGACAAAGGGTGTGTGTAATTATTTTATACAGTACTGTAATCTATAAGATTACAGTATACTGTATCTATACTGTGTTTCTCATTTTTTTAATTTGCGGCCGAACTCCACCCCCGTGCGTCGCACTGCTCGCAGGGAATGGATGGAGCTCAGCACTCGGCAGTCACCAGTGTGAAGCGAGAAAACAGCTTGCACACACAGCGGGGACACATCGCAGGATCCAGGGACAAGGTAAGACACATCTATTCTGAAGTGTGGCTGGACGATGACATTGGATACAGCGCCTTGAGGCAATTTTGTTTCTCATTTGTAGCGCTATACAAGTCACTCACACTCACTCTAAGTAACTCTCCCTGTATCCTACAATGCGATCCCGAGTCAGGCTCGGGGTTACTGCTTTTAATATGAAAAGTTCACCCACAGCCAGACTCGGGATTACCGCCAGGGAGGTTAAAGCGATGCAAAGCTGTATGGCAAAAAATGGCCCGGTCATTGAGCAGCCAATTCCCTCAAAAGTTCAGGGGAAATAAAAATGTTCAGCTTCACCCACAGGATGTTGGTCATAAATGTCAATAGGGGATTGGCTACTCTAGAACAGGGGTCTTTAAACATTCTAAACAAAGGCCCGGTTTATTGTCCTTCAGACTCTTGAAGGGCTGGACTTTGGCCAGTGGGAGTGGAAATTTTCCTGGCATCATTATTAGTAAACATCTGGTATTAGGAGAGAGGAATAGTGCTCCATTGCTGGTATCAAAGGGAGGAATAGTGCTCTATTAGTTGTGTCAGTGGGATAAATAGTGCTTCATTGTCGGTGTCAGATGGCAGAATAGTGTCTTGTATCAGTGGGAGGGATAGTGCCCCAAGGGCCGGATAAAGGCAAGCAAAGGGCCGCAGTTTGGAGACCACTGCTCTCGAAGATGGGATTTTTGGTCATGTAATTCATTTGGTAAGAAGACTTTTAAAAGGCGCCCCTACATCTATGGAACAGGTGAGACAGTGCCTACAGGTACCCATGTTGAGGGCTTTGTCTAAATCCTGCCAAGCACCAGAGAGATCCCAGCTCAAGTCTACCCCCAAGTGTCAAGTAAATATTGTTTCTGATGCTGTGTATTCACCATAAAAAAAAAAAACATTTTACCTGTCAATGTATCATATACCATCGAGATTTCAATTTCTTTTGCTTCACTGGTCCACCAAGAACCCCCAATAACTACAGAGGAGCTTCTGACTTTTATGGTCTTCATATCAATTGGACTTGGAGCGAAAACAGTTAAGATCTCATTAGACTGATAACACTGATATTACGATAAAACATAATAGAAGCATTGTTATTTTTTCATAGAAATATTTGAGATTAAAACAACGAGTGGAAAATTTCTAGACTATATAAACAATGCATCTCATTTTTTAAATTCTTGCGGCTTCCCATCTTGACCTTTGGTATTTGTTTGTATCGACAGCTTCTCCAAGCCATTGTATAAAAACACCTTGAAGTGTCAAGCTTTAAAAATGAGTCTTCTTCGGTGTTTCGTTGCAGTTTGCACTGTCGTGGCCTTGTCAAAATGCATTCACTAGTTAGAGACTGGAAGTATTTCCCTACTGGCTACGAAGATATCGATTTGGTAACATGCAGCACTGTCTGTCATCTGGGGGGTGAAAGGTGAAAGTTCACCTAGAACAGACTGGTTGTACCACTTAATGGCAAGCCCTTTCCATTTTTTATCAGTTTGCACAACTTCTAATGATAAAGACTAATTGTTCTAACTGCCAGGAAAGCAAGGCCACATTGTCACATTTGGTTAATGATAGCTGAATTATTTAGTTTGGGTTTAAATATAAATTCACTTTGGTGAGTCAGTATCCTGACACCACTGTTTTTTTTTTTTTTACCTCCTACAGGTTGGGAGGTATTGATTGAAGATGGAGCAGTAAGTAGAATACATTTAACATATATTATGGAGAGATATGTTAACATATGTACATTTGGAAGGAGGAAAAAAATCACAGCCGTCTAATTTTCAAGGCAAACTTGCAGTATCGGGTTTGATTTCCGTCTTCTGTTAGAAGAATGTTTCCAATTAAGGATTCGGCATTGTTCCTTGCAGCCAAGGTTGAGGTCGTCAAGAGCCAAAGACTGCTAAAGTTGTACATATATCAGTACTGTTAGAACACGAAATTGGGAGGTTAGTTATTTTGTACTGAAGAGAAGGTGACAGAAAATTCCTTCAATTTTAATGATGGTGATGGAACAAAGGGCACCCAAGACGGTCAACCACTGACACAAGAGTTTAGAATGACTGGAATTCTTTTCCTTTTACTGTATATTAGAAGCTCAACTATCTTTCCGGTCTTGCTTTTGCTTTCCATTAAGCTCCTATATGTGAACAGAGTGTAGGAGGATATATATATATATATATATATATATATATATATATATACTAAAATTGGAGGATCCCATGGGATAAAACATAGTAGGTCCTCCTGTTGGTCAATACCTGGGGAGATGGAGAGGTGTACCAAGTGATTCCTGTTGTTTTATATACCTCAACTCACGACTGAAATGTACTTGAACACCATGTAATTGTCTCAAAGATGTGTTGTTGAGCACTTACGTTGTTTTGTGTATATGTCTGTACTTTAAAATTTGCAATAAAAAGATTTATACAAAAAAATTTAAAATTGGAGAAACCCAAGACGGCAAGGCATTACCAGTTTAAAGCTTAAAAAGCCTTGAAAAAGTATTCACCTCTTGATATTTTCCACATTTTGTCATGCTACAACCAAAAACGTAAATGTATTTTATTGGGATTTTATGTGATAGACCAACACAAAGTGGCACATAATTGTGAAGCGGAGGGAAGATGATAAATGGTTTTCACATTTTTTACAAATAAATATGTGAAAAGTGTGGAGTGCATTTGTATCGGGCACCCCGAGTCAATACTTTGTAGAACCTCCTTTCACTGCAATAACAGCTGCAAGTCTTTTCAGGGATGTCTCTACCAGCTTTGCACATCTAGAGAGTGATATTTTTGCCCATTCTTCTTCGCAAAATAGCTTAAGTTCTTGGATAAAGAATGTCTGTGAACAGCAATTTTCAAGTCTTGCCACAGATTTTCAATTGAATTTAGGTCTAGACTTGGACTAGGCAATTCTAACACTTGAATATGCTTTGATCTAAGCCAGGGGTGTCAAACTGGTGGCTCTCCAGCTGTTGCAGAACTACAATTCCCATGAGGCATTGAAAGGTTGACAGTTACAAGCATGACTCCCATAGGCATGGTGGGACTTGTAGTTGCGCAACAGCTGGAGGGTCACCAGTTTGAGACCCCCTGATCGAAACCATTCCATTGTAGCTTTGGCTGTATGTTTAGGGGAGTTGCCCTGCTGGAAGGTGAACCTCAGCTACAGTCTCAAGTCTTTTGCAGACTCTAACAGGTTTTCTAAGATTTTCTAAGATTGCCCATATTTGGCTCCATCCATCTTCCCATCAACTTTGACCAGCTTCCTTGTCCCTGCTGAAGAAAAGCATGTCCACAACATGATGCTGCCACCACCATGTTTCACAGTGGGGATGGTGTGTTCAGGGTGATGTGCAGTGTTATTTTTTCACCAAAGTGTTTTGCTTTCAGGCCAAAAAGTTTAATTCAATCTGACCAGAGCACAACCTTCCACATTGCTGTGTCCCCCATGTTTGCTGTGTCACCCACATGGCTTCTCACAA
Organism: Rana kukunoris; assembly: GCA_029574335.1. Lineage (NCBI taxonomy): Eukaryota > Metazoa > Chordata > Amphibia > Anura > Ranidae > Rana > Rana kukunoris. The sequence goes on along the minus strand of CM056049.1, from coordinate 46,523,504 downwards.
ACAGCAAATAGGACTTCTTATGGCTTTATTCTTGCCACTCTTCCATAAAGGCCAGATTTGTGGTGTGCACGACTAATAGTTGTCCTGTGGACAGATTCTCCCGCATGACTAATAGTTGTCCAGATTATCCTGTTTGATCATCACATGCCTGATGAAGGGGTCCCGTGCGGCTCCGAAAAACGTTGCACTTTCTTTTGTGATGTTATCTTTTTCATTAAAAACTTTTGGACGGAATTATCGATCCATGGGGTGCTGACGAATATGTATGCCTATTTACTAATTAGGCGACTTCTGAAGGCAATTGGTTCCATTCGATCTTAGTTGGGGGATATCAGAGTAAAGGGGGCTGAATACAAATGCAAACCACACTTTTTAGATATTTGTAAAAACTGTTGAAAATCATTTACCATTTTCCTTCCACTTCACAATTCGGTGCCACTTTGTGTTGGTCTATCGTATACAATCCCAATAAAATTTGTGCAACAAGTAAATTATGCGCAGGATCAGGATAAGCAATATCGTGGCAGTGTCATGTATAATAATGGCACATGGGGCAGAAAGAGTCCAAGGTGGAAGTGGTTAAAAGTGTTGGATAACGTTCTGATGTTGTAATGTTTAGAATAGGTATAACTGTACTTTCAGGGCTGCCATCAGTTGGGAACAGAAACCGTGTTCCAAATCTAAGGGTACAAACAAGGAGAGAGGCGCCTCTGGGTGCAGTATTTTAAAAAGTAATTTAATATAAAAAGCCAAAGTAAAAACCACTCACATTTTGGTGGTCATGTATAGGCATGTAAAGGCATTCTCCAGGAGGGAGGGATGGCTGTCATCTGGTGCGTCTGTGCATCTGTGCGTTGTTCCCTGGTGAAATGATGTGTAGTAGGAGGAGGAATCATTCCTTGGTTCCCTGAAGTTGGTCGGTGGATGCAGCGGATGAAGCGATCCTTCTCAGGCACATCTGGAAACAACAGGAGCACTGGGCGGCGGATGATGACGTCACCAGGCAAGCGACGCGTTTCCGAACGCCGGGCAGCGAATGACAAGTCTGCCGCGTTCCTTTTTCAAGCTGATAGTGATGGAGCAGGGAGCTAGATTTTTGTAACTGGGCGGGTGGTAGGAGCAGGCGGATAATTAAGTGAAATTGGTCAGTACTAGGAGGTGGGAGGGAACTATAAGGAAACATGCGGGGAGACATATACAGAGGGAAGCGATCAACAACATTGTCAGCTGGCACACACAGGAGACAAACAAACAGTGGGGCTGAGAAAAAAATGAAAAATTTGTGAACTTGAACTGAAGATGAAAAAGCAAAATATATATACATATATTATATATAAGGAGAAATATATTTTTGGGGGGTAATTTTTTCGTTTATAGAATAGTGGAGATCTCGATGCTCTCATTGACGCCACCAGGCGAGAGGGTATCTAAACTGTAAATCCAGTATGTTTCACGGGCACACAATTTTTTGTATCGTTCGGCTGGGGCGAATGATCTATTAATCTGTTCTATTACCCAAACCTTTAGTCCTGCAGTTGACTGTTGGTGTGATTTGGTAAAGTGTCTTGGAACGCTGTGAGGGTCGGTGCCTCCTTCGCTTGCCTGGTGACGTCATCATCCGCCGTCCCGTGCTCCTGTTGTTTCCAGATGTGCCTGAGAAGGATCGCTTCATCCGCTGCATCCACCGACCAACTTCAGGGAACCAAGGATTGATTCCTCCTCCTACTACACAACATTTCACCAGGGAACAACGCACGGACGCACCAGATGACAGCCATCCCTCCCTCCTGGAGAATGCCTTTACATGCCTATACATGACCACCAAAATGTGAGTGGTTTTTACTTTGGCTTTTTATATTAAATTACTTTTTAAAATACTGCACCCAGAGGCGCCTCTCTCCTTGTTTGTACCAATAAAATTTGTTTTTGGTTGTAACATGACAAAATGTGGAAAATTCAAAGGGTATAAATACTTTTTTAAGGCACTGTACATCGCTGCACATAGTCCAACTTGAATCAGTCTCAGTATGCACATACCATAACTGAAGGAAAGCTGTGAAAGTGGATAATCACTGAAATAGCCAGCACTACTACAGTGATTACTACTATCTTCTGTGTCTCTGCTACATAGTAACCACAAGGGTGACTCACTTTGCACGGGCACAATTCAAATTTTTATTTAAGTAAATACAAGGCATTCTCCGATTGGTTGAGGCAGAGATTGCGACGTCACCACCCCACCGCTAAACCTTGTTCAATCAGAGAACGCCTCTGCATTTATTGAGAAAAATACTTTTGTAAATGGTGCCCATGCCAAGCAAAATAAAGAGAAATTAGATTGAAATTATACTAGTAGTAGTAACATTTTTCAAGGCACATTTTAAGCAATAAACATTTAGCAGAGAGACAAAATAGTGTGAGGCCATAAAAAAGGGAGGTGCCAACAATCACACTTGCCTGTCAAAGTAACAAATTAAATGATCTTTTATTTGTTTCATGACTTTAAGGACTCCAGACTGTAAGATTCTAATGGTTCTCGTTACAGCTCTGTAGAGAAAATGTTTGGCATTGAATAGTTTGGGAGGAAACAACAAACTGGTATGTACAAATAAATCTGTCAGGTTGGAGATAAAGAAGATCAGGCTAATGCGTGTCCCATGGACATCCAAAATAACTCGAGATTAATCAGATCCCATCTGTTGCTGTTTTTTTAATTAACCTTTTTTTCATTTTAGTTAAAGCCCAATTGAACGTTCAGCTTCAATCAGCTAAATACATTTCATGTGCATTAAAACCAAATATTACAAATGGTTAAAGTTGGTTTTCTATAGAAAGCAGGTACAGTCCAAGTAGAGAAGTATGTCCGCTGCCAGCATACTGCAGTGTGTGAACCTTGCTCTGTGTGGAAGCAGTGGTCTCCATGCAGTGGTCTGGCATGCCCCCTGCTGAGTGAGGCCGCGTACACACGTCCGAGAACCTCGTCGGGCTAAACCCATCGTTCCGCCCGACGAGGTTCCCGATGAGTGGTCGGAAAAGCTTGTCGAGCCAAAATCCTCATTGAACAACGAGGAAAAAAGAGAGCATGCTCTCTTTTTTGGCTCGACCAGCTTCCCGACGGGACGCTCGTCGGAAGTGTACACACGATCGAGCTTCTCGCCAGAATATGTCTCCCAGCGAGCTTCTCGCTGGATTCTGCCGAGAAGCTTGGTCATGTGTACGGGGCCTAAGAGCCGGAGCTCCCCAATCAGAGAACATGAGCTGGTAGTGATGTGCAAGTTCTTCCATAGTACCACTGAACTGCTATTGGCCGACTACCTGGTTAGTTAAAGTGGACCTTGGGAACAATTTCTGTTTACCAATTCAATGAAGAATTGGTTTAATGTTTTTTTTTTGTCAACCTCGACCAGGACTACAAGTCAATGGGGATGCAAAACTTGCCCAAAGCAGGGAAAGTGCAGGTTAAGTGTACCCATCAATGAATTCTAGACATGTGCATTCGTTTTCGTTAGAATACATTTCCGTCCGAAAATCGTGTTTTTTCGTTATCGTTTTAACAAACGATAACGAAAGCGCAAGAAACTAAAACTGAAAGATCCGACATAAAAAATGCTTTATTTTCGTTTTCGTTGCAGTAAAAATTTGATATAGAGAGATTCGACATTATAGGGAAAAGATTTTACATCATAGAGAAAAGATTTGACACTATAGAAATAATAGATTCGACATTACAGAGAATAGATTTCGATTTATGAGAAAATAGATTCGACATTATAGAGAATAGATTCGACATTATTACTAGTCATACAACATTAGAATTCTTGTAGGCGGAATATTAGAACGGAAATGTACGATTCGACAGTTTTGACGTTCCGTTGAATATTCTTTTGACCATTCGACAGAAACCAAGTATTTATTGGATTTTTGAACGAAAGCTATTCCCCAACGAAAAAAACTAAATAAATCAAAACGATTTTCGGGAGTAACTAAATAAATTTATTTTACAAACGAAAAAACGAAACGAAATATTCCAGTCTGCACATGTCTAGTGAATTCTGAGTGATCTCAGAAGCTTCTCAAACTGATGTCATCAACACAAGCCCAAAGTCCATGGACACAGACAGTGCTGTCCTCTGGATTTTAGGAGTGACCCAGGGGGCGTTTGCCCACATAATAATTAGGAAACATTGTCTTCAATTGTGTTTATTTCAGATACAGATATGTACACAAGCATTTTAAAGGTCTATATTTTAGTTTTGCACAGGTGATAATTGAATCATTTACATTACACAATGACACACACTGGATGTTCTTACTAGTTACTGTATCTTGTTGTTAATTACACAAACTGCCCAAGGGAAAGCCACAAGTATCTACATTCACACAAGCAAACACGGTGCTAAACCCAGAAAAGGGCAACTCCAGAATATAAAGAACAAGTCTTACATAATAGTAAATAAAAAATAACTAGCATTGAAAGAGTACACATACTGTATATTTACAAGGGTAAGGTGAATCTGGAATTTTAAATGACACGTCAATAGTGGAGGGTAGGTTTCTCTGAAGGATTTGTCTTGGTGCCTCCAATCTTCGCTAGAACGTTCAAGATCAGAACCAAGTACAACACCTACTTCTCTTATGACGCATACACACGACCGTTTTTCATGTCATGGAAAAAAAGGTTTTCTCAACGCGATTCCTCTTAAGCCTGCCTTGCATACACACGATCGTGATAAAAAATGTTCGAGCAAAGCGCGGTGACGTACAACACATACGACAGCACTATAAAGGGGAAGTTCCATTCGAATGGTGCCACCCTTTGGGCTGATTATGCAAATTTCCCTTCTCATAACTTGTTTCTGAGCATGCATGTTTTTTTCCGCATCGTTAAAGCCTACACACGACCGTTTTTCACAACGAGAAAAACGTCAACGTGAAAAACGAAGCTACACATGATCGTTTTTAACAACCAATTCAAAAAATTGCATTTTTCTCGTCATGAAAAACGGTCGTGTGTACGCGGAATTATACTTATTCTCCTCCTGCACAGGAAGGATGTCTGTTACCACCGTGTCTGTACAGGTGAACGATTTTTGTATTCAGAGGAATGAGTGTCAGTAAATGTACTGGAAAAGGTGGGGGCACATGCAGGGTTCACATGTAGGCGGTGCTCCAGAAGAATAAGGACACAAGTCTTAAATCCCAACTGAGCTTTCAGTTTAAGTCAGCTAAATGCATTCCATATGCATAAAAACAAAAGGTGTTGATTGTCTTGCAGTTTGCTTTAGAAAGCAGCCACAGCCTGAGTTGTGCTGTGTTCTGCCAGCATGATGCACAGAAGGACCTGTGTGGAAGCAGTGGTCTCTCTGCAGGTCTAACGAGCCCTCTTCGAAGTAAGAGCTAGGGTTCTCCAATCAGTAGGGGGATGAGCTTTGTTGATTGCAGATCTATAGTTCTGACATTGAAACAATTTCTGATTGGATGAGATGGGTTACTGCACTTATGAACTATCGTTCAATTTCAGAGTGCGAATGTGAATAAATAATGTGTACATGCAGATATATGTCCTGAAACAATGTAAAATTAGCCAAAACCTTTTATTTTGTTATTATTGTATGGTAACGGGACGTACACCATTGTCATGCCTCATTTTAAAGCAAAACAGGAAAACAAATACATTGAGATTTTGGAAGTTTACAAAGAAAATGTTCCCAAAATTCACAACTTCTGTACCCCGTACGTAGCGGCTCTTCTGCGGTGTGTATTGTAGAAAATTACTGCCAATATCCAAAATTGCCTCAACTGCATTTTATAACAAAAGAAAAGTATATTTAAGGGTACTTTATATTATCTTTTCAGAAAATTGCTATTCCTTTGTCCTCCTCATGGTCTTCAGAAAATGTGCTGTAACAGTCTGTACCAAAATTTACAATAAATGCTTGCAAAATGCAGTAAACTACTGTATTACCAGCCTTGTGTTTATTTGGTTTGATTGATTTTTTTTTCTAGGGGTTACTTAAAATTAGCTTATTTTAAGTATATTTTCAGACCTCGTCTTTGGTCCTCCAAACGTCTTGTAAACTCAACAGCTAAATGCAAAACATTAATATTTTCAAAGTTATAAGGAACATGTTGAAATAATAATTGTACCTGAGCAGTACCCTGAAAATGGTGTCACTTGTCTGTGGTTTCCTCTGAAAATAAGCAGCAAACCTCTTGATGAGGGTAAATAAAAATAGAAATTACAAACCCGCACTATGGTGATGTGTCCAAACAATACCTAATAGGTAAATTAATTAAAGCGGATCTCCCGCGGCTTAATCTTTTTTTTTTTAATGCATATTAAAATGTGTATTAGCACTGCTGTGCTAAACTCACGATTCCGGGTTTCGTCCGCTGCTCCGCTGTTATTTCATCTAAAAGAATATGTTTTATTCTCCCTCGCGTCCCGTGGCCATCTTGGCTTTGGGCGCGCGATTCCAACAAGGAGTTACTTCCTATTTGCGGTGGATGCTGTCCCAGCATCCACCGCTCGATCTTGTGCATGCGCACTGGCGAATGTGCCCGGCGGCTTGAACGTCTCTGTTGCCATCGCAACAGCAGGCGTATGAATGAAAAAAAAGGGATTTTTAAATACAGCTTACCTGTAAAATCCTTTTCTTGGAGTACATCACGGGACACAGAGCGGCATATTCATTACTATGTGGGTTATATGGAGTACCTTCAGGTGTGGACACTGGCAATCTTCAAACAGGAAGTCCCCTCCCTATATAACCCCCTCCCCTAGAGGGAGTCCCTCAGTTTTGTAGCAAGCAGTATGCCTCCCAAAATGGTCACCCAAAAGAGGGGTGGGAGCTCTGTGTCCCGTGATGTACTCCAAGAAAAGGATTTTACAGGTAAGCTGTATTTAAAAATCCCTTTTTCTTTCTCGTACATCACGGGACACAGAGCGGCATATTCATTACTATGTGGGATGTCCGAAAGCAATGCTTTAATGAGGGGAGGGAGACATCTTCCAAAGAAGGATTCAATTTTAGAGCTAAACTCAAATCATAATAATATTTCCAAATTAGTCAAGAAAGAAGAACCTTTTTCTTTTTTTTTTTTTTTTTTTTTATATAACCAAGGGTGTTTCTGATCCCGAGGATTTCAAACTGCAGCCTGTAGTACTGCCTGACCAAAGGCAGTATCCGCATTTCTTCTCACGTCTAGTTGATAAAACCTTGTAAACGTGTGGACTGATGACCACGTTGCCGCCTTGCATATCTGAGCCATAGAGATCTGATGGTGTGCTGCCCAAGAGGCGCCCATGGCCCTGGTAGAATGGGCCTTTACCGACAACGGAGGGGGCAACCTCTTCAATCCGTAGGCTTGAATGATTAATTGTCTAATCCATCTCGAGATGGTGGATTTTGCAGCTGCCTGCCCCTTCTTGGGGCCATCTGGTAGAACGAATAACACATCTGTTTTCCGGATCTTTTCCGTAGCTTTAAGATAGGCCTTCATGGCCCGGACAATATCCAAGGTATGCAGCAACCCCTCCTTTCTAGATGTAGGTTTTGGAAAGAAGGATGGAAGTACCAAATCCTGGTTTAAGTGAAATTTGGATATAACCTTTGGTAGAAAGGAAGGATGGGGCCGGAGAACTGCCCTGTCCTTATGCAGAACAAGATATGGTTCCTTACACGATAAGGCTGCTAATTCTGACACTCTTCTGGCCGAAACTATGGCGACCAAGAAAACCAGTTTTCTTGTCAGTAAGAGTAAAGGAATCTCAGCCAAAGGCTCAAAAGGCTGTTTCTGTAGAGTGGACAGGACAAGATTTAGGTCCCAAGGACAAACTGGTGACTTGACAGGAGGATTAATACGCAAGACCCCCTGTAAGAAGGTCTTTACCAGCGAGTGGGTGGCCAGCGGCCTCTGAAACCACACTGACAGAGCTGAGATCTGTCCTTTGATTGTGCTTAGTGCCAGGCCTTTATCCACTCCTAGCTGGAGAAAACTTAACACCCTATCAATAGTATATTTGCGGCAATTCCATCTTTTGGATTCACACCAGCCTATATAGTTCCTCCACACCCTGTAATAAATTACCCTGGAGACCGGCTTTCTAGCCTTAATCAGGGTAGGGATTACCTGCCTAGACAGACCCCTACCCCTGAGAATCAGGGATTCAGCCTCCAGGCCGTCAAATTTAGACGCTGTAATGTAGGGTGGAGGATCGGGCCTTGTGAGAGTAGGTCTGGTTGTAGAGGAAGAGTCCAAGGGTCTCCCACTGCCATATTCAGGACTAGTGGGTACCAAGCCCTCCGGGGCCAAGCTGGAGCTATTAGAATGACTGGCTTGTGCTCCACTCTGATCTTGCGCAACAGGCGGGGGAGTAACTGTAGCGGAGGGAACGCATATAGAAGTTTGAATTGATGCCAAGGGCAAACCAACGCATCGGTTCCGCAGGCCATAGGATCCCTCGCTCGCGACACGAACCTGTCTAGTTTCTTGTTGAACCTGGATGCCATTATATCTACGTCTGGCGTTCCCCACCTCTGGCAGATTGTCTGAAAGACCTGGGGATGCAGAGACCACTCCCCTGGCAACAGACTCTGGCGACTTAAGAAGTCTGCCTGCAGGTTGTCCACTCCGGGAATGAATATCGCTGAAATGCAGGGTACATGAACCTCTGCCCATTGAAAAATCAAGTTCACTTCCCTTTGAGCGGCCTGGCTCCTGGTTCCCCCTTGGTGGTTTATGTATGCCACCGCCGTGGCATTGTCTGGCTGGATTCTCACCGGGAACCCCTTTAATCTGGAGGTCCACGCCAACAGGGCTAGGCGAGCAGCTCTGATTTCCAAGATATTGATGGGGAGCTGCCTCTCTGCTTTCACCCAAGTTCCCTGGCGGGAGAACCCCTCGAAGACCGCCCCCCAGCCTGCCAGGCTGGCGTCTGTGGTAACTACCTTCCAGACAACAGGGCTGAAGGATCTTCCCTTTAGAAGGTTCTGAGGGTTCAACCACCAGGCCAGGCTTTGTCGGACCCTTGATGATAGCGTCAAAGGGGACTCTAAGGCATGTGCCCTCTTGCCCCAGGCTGCTAGAATGGCTGCCTGTAGGACGCGAGTGTGGATCTGAGCGTATGGTACTGCCTCGAATGTGGCCACTAGCTTGCCTAGTAATCGCATACACAGGCGAATAGTTGGTCTTTTCTTGTTTACAACCAACTGAACCAACCCCTTGATCGCCTTGATCTTTACAAGGGGCAAGAACACCTTTTGATGTTCTGTGTCTAACCTCATGCCGAGGTATTCCAACTGCTTTGTAGGCTGGAATGCTGACTTTCCCTGGTTTAGGACCCAGCCGAATTCTTCGAGGTACCGAACCGTGAGGTTTACTGCCTTTTGCAGACCCGTCCGTGAGTGATCTATGATTAAAAGGTCGTCCAAGTATGCTAGGACTGTGACTCCTTGGATCCTTAAATTGGCCAGAACTGGGGCTAGAATCTTCGTGAATACCCGGGGGGCCGTGGCCAGCCCGAAAGGGAGCGCCCTGAATTGGAAGTGTCGCTGCCCCACCGCGAAGCGTAAAAACCTTTGATGCGCCTGAAAGATTGGTACATGAAGGTAAGCATCTTTTATGTCTATGGAGGCCAGAAAATCGTCTTTCTGAAGCGCGGCGGCTGCTGACCGGATGGATTCCATCCGGAAGGAACGCACCCTTAGATAACCGTTTAACCTCTTTAGGTCCAAGATTGGCCTGACATCGCCGTTGGGCTTTGGTATGACAAAGAGATTGGAATAGAAACCTAGGCCTTGCTCTTGGGCTGGCACTTCTATAATTACGTCCTGGCAAAGCAGGTGATCCAAAGCTGCCAGCATTGAGGCCTTCCTTGCTGGATCCCTTGGTAGCCTTGATTCTTGAAAATGAGGCGGAGGATATCTTAGAAACTCCAGTCTGTAACCTGTGGTTACAGATGCCCGGACCCATTTGTCGGGGATCTTGGCTTCCCAAACTTCTGAGAAGAGACGAAGCCTTCCCCCCACCCTTGAGAGTGGGGGCGCCCCTTCATAATGCAGACTTAGGGGCTGTCTTTGACGGCTTGCGATACCACGGCTTCTTACCCCCAGGGGTCTGTCCTTGCGATCTACTGATAACGTTGGATCGTGCAGGCGGCCGTCGATACTGCCTGGAATTAGAGGGCCCCGAGACAGGAAAAAACTGCCTCCTAAATGTAGGAGCCCGGAATGTCTTTTTGACCGGTAAAAGGGTACTCTTGCCATTTGAAATAGTCTGAATATATTTATCCAGATCTTCTCCGAAGAGTCGTCCTCCATGGAAGGGAAATCCTGCCAGAAGCTTTTTGCATGGGGGCTCCGCCGCCCAGTTCTTCAACCATAAGAGCCTTCTCATGTGCACCAAACATAGTGATAAACGAGAAGCCTGCTGGATGGAATCTTTTATAGCATCTACCGCGAAACACAGAGCTCTGGGAATGTCAGCAGACTCCTCTGCTTGTTGGGTAGGCATGTCCTTTAACATCTCTTTTGTCTGGTCTTTTAATGCCTGACAAACTCCAATTGCAGCTACCGCTGGCTGCACCACTGCTCCTGCCGTAGCAAAGGATGCTTTTAAAAGTGTCTCTAATCTTTTATCAACCGGATCTTTAAACATATGTATGTTTTCCACCGGGCAAGTTAGTGATTTATTCACACACGAGATGGCTGCATCCACTATTGGGAGCCTCCACTTCTTGGAGAATTTTTCCTCCATGGGATAAATGACCGCAAATCTTTTCGGTGGCAGAAAAATCCTGTCCGGCCGTACCCAATCCCGAAAGATCAATTCCTCCAAGAGAGGATGGACCGGAAAAACTGCGTTGCTTAACGGGGCTTTCAAAGAGCCCAGAGAGGATACCGGAGGAACCTGAGGTTCTGGCAATGGTAAACTAAATGCCGAGCGGACCATGTCCGTCAAAGACTGTACCCACAGTCTCTCTGTCTGGGAGTCTGAAAATGGTTCCTCAGAGGTAGACCCCTCCATCCCTGAACCCTCTTGGTTCAGGTCCAGTTGATCCTCCTGTGATTCTAATTCCTCCGGAGAGAGAATCTCAGCATCTGAGGATACACCCCCTGGTGATGGGGATCTAACCCGTTTCTTACCAGGAATAGCTCTAGCGATCAATGCCGCTATTCTCTCTTCTAGCCCCCCTAGGGATACGGCTAGCATCTCCTCTGTGATAAACACAGGGCTGGGCTGATCTGGGCCAGCCTCCGCACCAGATCCCCCTAATGGCTCATCCAAGGCGCTCCTTAAATTAATAAGCTGCGGGGAAAGAATCGGCATATCAGAATCAGAAAGGGAACCCTTTTGTTTTTTGGTCTTTTTTTGTACCCTTTGACCCCGAACCCTTGGAAGCCATAATACAAAATCGAGGGACTCCGCCCACACAACAGACTGTAGTGGGCAGGAGTACAAATTTCAGAGTTTAGGGGAGAATAGATCACTTAGTGTCCCCAAAAACTGATGGGCCCGTATGTTGGGTTTTTTTTTTTTTTTTTTTTAAATAATTATATATTATATATTATATATTTTCCTTGACAACATACAGGACCCTACTTTAAGTTTGCCAGCCTCCAACCTGCTGCAAAATAAGGGGGATTCTTGGCTTAACAATAAAGGCATTGGAACAAAGTCCACATGTACTACCCCTCTTCCGCCACCGGGAGTCACTGTTCTGCGGCTCTGCGTCCTCTCCTTGAAAGATCAGCCTCAGACTGAGCACTGACAAAGCCTGCTGTCTATAACAGCACAAAGGCGCGCCCCTGTATGACGCCGCAGGCCCGCCCCCCCCCGCCCTCCTGTCTGGACGGCGCGAAAAACGTCAATAAGACGTGCGCGCGCACGCGCGCGCGCGCGTATGCCGGAAACAGGAGGAACATGGAGGAGCCGCGCTGCTGGAGATCCAGGCACGCAGAAACAGGCGGCAGATTCAAACCCCCGGCCAGGTAGGACTCTCTCAAGGCCCCTAGGGATCCTTACTAGCCCTAGGAAGAAACAGCAGGTTAGCTAGCAACACATATTTAAACAGGGGGGCCTAGTGATGGGGGGAGAAAGGGTGTCATCCTGTCTTTTAGACATAGTGATCACGGTTGCCCATGCAGAGCATACTTAGGCTATCCCCCCTTTTAGGTTACCCCGGGGAGCCTGCTGTCGAACCAAGTCCCGCAGGCTCCCCCTTACCTGCTCCATGCTGCAGGATGTTTGACCAGCAAACTGATCCAATCTTCTCCCATCTCCGTGGGTAGCGTAGTAGACCTTCAGGCCCTGGGGTCCTATGAAGGTACCCACTGTCCTGGACCTATATAGCACCCTGGCAAACAGGAACTTTATGGTTTTGCAAACTCCAAGTCCTGGGCCCAGGGTCCAGCCCTCCAAAGAGGAGCATTATAGGCAAAACCCCACGGTCTGGGGCCCGGGTACTGTCCACTTTGGCACTGAGGCTCCTTGGACAGATCCGGTTAGCCCGCCCTTAATCCCAAGGATGTGGAGCAAAGCTATTCCGTGACCAACACCTAAGACACTGGCGAAAAAACTGAGGGACTCCCTCTAGGGGAGGGGGTTATATAGGGAGGGGACTTCCTGTTTGAAGATTGCCAGTGTCCACACCTGAAGGTACTCCATATAACCCACATAGTAATGAATATGCCGCTCTGTGTCCCGTGATGTACGAGAAAGAAAGTTGAATTGAGTGCCACGAGACATCAGCTGTGCTTGCTTCACCGTACAGTATCACTAACATCTGTGCTGTAATGGAGTTTAAAACGCCCGCCCTTCCTTTGTTTACATCGCGCGTCACTTCCTCCTAAATGAAGTCGCGCGATGTTTGATTACAGCCGAATATTACGAGCTATGACAATAGCTCCCAGCATGCACAGCGCGGCGCCGGAAGCCCCAGAAAACCCGTCGAAAACCCGAGGGGGGGGCAGACCGGAAACCAAGGCTAGAATATAAGGTACAAATTAGATAATTAAACTTCATGGTCAGTTCGGAGCAGGAGTTATATGGAGGTATAGTGTTAGTGAGGGTGGAGATCCGCTTTAATTAGGGCTGCTGCTAAGGTATAAGGCAAGTACCCCAAAAAATGAAACAAAAAATTAACTCAGCACCGCTCCTATAAAATACAATATACAGTATATAAAGTCTCTGTAAACAAACGTGCTCAGTGCCAATATAGTGCACAATAAATGCAATCAATATAGTCCCTAAACTATGAAATGTTAAGCTGGTAACAAATTCATATATTCAGGTGACTTCCAGTGCTCCCCTCCTGGGTCCCCACTTACTCACGTCATTTCCGGTTCCGGCGGAAACCGGAAGTAAATGTAATCTCACACTGCGACATCAATGTGAGTAGTGGGAGTTATTGGGTGTAGTAGAGGGGTTTAAAGCTTAAAAGGCAGCCAACCACAGACCCCATAAGCTTCTGATGATGCCCAGTGGGAGGGGCGAAATGCATTAAGCCATCTGTGAAGGCTGTGTATATGCCAAGGCGGAAATCTCTGCATGATTCTATCTTTTTGATGCAAGTGTATTGATTTTTTAATTTTTGGAAAATAAAAAGCAGTATTACACGATATGCTCTCTCCTTCGTTTTGTTAATACTACATCATTGCGGATTGTTGCTGATCGAGGGAGCTTGAAGGATCTGGATCACTGGGAGGAGACCAGCAGACACCCACACTACAAGAACAACTATAACCGCATAATCCGTGGACGGACACCACCATCCTAATACAGGCACATATACCATTTGTTCTGGTGAGTGGGGACCCAGGAGGGGAGCACTGGAAGTCACCTGAATATATGAATTTGTCACCAGCTCAACATTTCGATAATACTTACAATAATGGCGCACACTAACAGAAGATATAATATTTCCAGATAAAAAGTCCTTTGAGCTGAAAGCTCCAGAGTGAGAGAACAGTCTTTAAATCTGGGCAGCCTTGTATGGGGAGCCGAAGCCGAACTCCAAACATGGACCAGCTTGAAAAAGGTGCGCGCTGTGCTTTCCAGCTATCCACGGCGCATGCACCGAAACGTGTTGAATCTTGGCCCGTCGTAGTGACGTCATTCCCCCTCACGCCGTTGCATCCCAGCGTGCACTCCAGCCCTCCATCTGGTTACCGCACAGCTCATCCGGAAACTACCCGTAGTGAACCAGGCATCGGCTTGTCCACATGCAGCACAAGCGCTGCGAATGGTACACACAGCAACAGGGGACTTCACATCTTGGCTGAGAACTGACTACCTTCCGGACCACATCTACATGCCTGTAGACAGCTACTTTTATGTGAGTGCTTTGATGCTGATTTCATATTAAAGTTTACAGTTTTCTAAGTGGCGCCTGTTTTGTTATTTTCTTCTGTTCAACATTTCATAGTTTATGGACTATATTGATTGCATTTATTGTGCACTACATTGGCACTGAACACGTTTGTTTACAGAGACTATATATATTGTATTTTATAGGAGCAGCGCTGAGTTAATTTTTTTTGTTTCTCTTGATGAGGGTGCCTAAAGCAATGCTGTGCCTACAGTCTAGTTAATTTGTATATCTGCAGTTTAAAAAAAAAAAAAAACAACACAATAAAAGTACAAACTCCACTAAAATTGTCCGGAGTCTGTACTTTACAACAAAAAAAAAGGGGAGAAACTGCTTAAAGAATGCAATGGACCACTATGTCAAAAAAAAATAATAAAAAAAAAATTGATAACAGAACCATATCACAATAAACAGTAGTTTATTACATAAAATAATACATATACACCCAGGTATACATGGGGTGTATGTACACCTGGGTATATTTTTATAACTTTTTTGTAATAAAATGACTAATATTTTTTTTCATTATATGGATTATGTTTATGTCTTGAACAAGCAATAGAAGAATATGATAACTACTTGGTATGACTTTAAAGAGAAAAGATTTTCAGTGAGCAAACTTTAATTATTGCAGCATTTACCTTGAAGCAAAAATCCAAGAAAAACAAATAAATACAGGAACAATGTGCATTTTACTGGAATCTTGGTGTGCCGTGTGCATCCAGAGTAAACATTTGCAAGACCGCTCACTGCTGATCTCTTTCCTTGTGCAGGGTGATTGGTCTGGTCTCCGCCCCTTCTGTAGATTTCTGCAGGCAGCCTGTAGTGGGTGGAGCCTGCTGGACCCTTTACGCAGTTTTACCCTCTAGACAGGCTATGTATGATGATGTCATTGCAACTTTTATAGCGGAATATCTGGCATAACAAAGGCATAGTGTGCGCACAAAATAGATTTTTTTTTTTATGTTGATGGCTAAAGAAAATATATTTAAAGGAATTTTGTTCGTTTAGCTTTAATGCAGGGGCGGACTGACCATTGAGTCACTCGGCACAGCCCGAAGCGCCCATGCCACTAGGGGGCCCCATCAGGCTCAGTAAAACCAGGGACTGTATGTAAAAATCTGTGTTTTTTTTTTACATCTGTCTCTGATATGTCCAAAACTGACATGCTTTTGATGTGAAAATCCTGAGATTTTAGCTGCCCCATCTGTGCACTGCCTTCTGGCGCGGGGGCCCCATGAGTTGTCAGTCCGCCCCTGCTTTAATGTGAATCTGAACTTATATAATTAACATGTATAAATATATAAGGGGTCCATATAGTGAAATTGGTGTTGAGTTATTCACTTTACGGTCAACAAACAAAGGACAAGGGGGCACTCTTTACATCTAGAGGAAAAGAGATTTCATCTCCAAATACGGAAAGGTTTCTTCACAGTAAGAGCTGTGAAAATGTGGAACAGACTCCCTCCAGAGGTGGTTCTGGCCAGCTCAGTAGATTGCTTTAAAGGCCTGGATACTTTCCTAAATGTGCATAATATAACTGGATAGTATCAAGTTTAGGGAAAATCTGATTGCCTCTCTGGGATTTGCTGGAGCAAATTGGATCATGCTATTGGGTTTTTCACCTTCCTCTGGATCAACTTGGGTATACGTTTGTGTGTATGGGATTGTTTGATATTTTTTATTTATTTTTATGGTTTAACTGGATGGACTTGTGTCTTTTTTCAACCTGACTATGTAACTATATGGAACCCAAACTGATGTGCTGCATGCAAGTGTATTGATAAGGAACGTGCTGATAGGAGGAGAGCGATGACATGATCAGTCTTCCATTGCTCTTTTAGGGTCGGTTTGCACCGGGAATCACAGAGGTACATGCTGTGCTTTCCCATGGGACTCACAGGCAGTTCGATTTAGTGCAATTTAATCTCATTCATTTTAAATGGACTGACATAGCACTGTAACAAAAGTAGTGCATGCACTACTTTTGAAAAATAACTCCAACCAGATTGCATGATACTGTTGCGACCTGCGTTTGATGTCCTTAACTTAATATTGACATCCACTTCAGATCACAACTGCAGTACAATTTGAACGTGGTGGAGGAAATGTGCATGGATCACAACATGTTAGGGTTACCCACCTGTCCAGGATTCACCTAGACAGTCCGGGTTTTAAATTATGTGTTCGGGTTTCAGGTGGACTAAAACCCAAACACATTATTCAGACCGGGCTGTGGCTCACCAAGTAACCAAGATAGTCGCACACAAATCTGTTGCTGACCGGAAGCTGCAGGGGCTTTCTGGGGGGGAGGGGTGTTGGTAGGTTCGGCTTCACTGGGGGGCAGGGCAATGTCAGCGACAGCAATTTGGACACACCCACTGTTTGTAGCAGCATGCTATTTGCACCACATTACTACTCTCCTTGGGGCACGCAAAGGTGTCCCAGGCCACTAAAGAGTTAGGGTTTGGATTGAGGAAAAGGTGGCAACCCTACAACATGTTCTGGTGTGAACTGGCCCTTACTGTCTGATCCGCAGACTAGGGATGGAGAGGGGACACCAATGTATTTCTACCTGTAAGTATATATTTATTTTGTGTGTCTGGAGGTCAGCTCTAACATGGACTGTATAAGCTTTGCCCAAGCCAAGAGATTTACCCTGGATTGGCTTTCTAACGTGATCCACATTTCTTTTACACAAAACTAGATTTTGTCTACACGGTACATAAACTTTGCCAATTACATTTATATTGTCATTTATTTATAATTATCATTTTACATTATATCCTGTTAAATTAATAGAAGTCCTGAATACTCAGCAGGAAACCACACTTTACACACGGCAACTTAAACTTACAGAAAGTAGGAGAAACACAACATAAAATACGAGAAAAAATTCACTTAAAACACTCAGTAGGACAGAAGCTTCATAGCAGGATTGTCCCCGTAAATACAATGATACAAGAAGGGCTCTACATGTAAACAGTAATTTAAGAATAAAAATCACTTCAATGTGCGTGAAGTACCTAGCTTCGTAATGGAATGTAACAATAAAGACAGCTGATTTTCAGTGATAGGCTTTACATATTTTTTGAAGCAAGTTATTACAAAAAGATAAAATGGTCAGCTCACCCAAAACTGGTTATTTCCACAATGGTTGGAAGATGACGTCCAAGAACACGGTGTTGTGCTCCCATTTCAGCCCACATGCCAGGTTCAATATTTATTCTTTGAATGGACTCTATGAAAAGGTCTACAGTAGGGTTTCTCAATCAGGGTTCCATGGAACCCTAGGGTTCCTCAAAAGGATGCTAGGGGTTCCTTGACCACTTTCTGCCTCTTAGGTTCCACAGACACCATTGATTTTTTTTAGCTATATGTAGGGTGGGAACTCTTCCCATTGACCACAAGTGTAAGGAAAATTCTTTCCACCGACTATCACACTAATGCAGCGTTTCTCAACTCCAGTCTTCAAGGTGCCCATCAGGTCATGTTTTTAGGAATTCCCTCAGATGAAATGGCTGTGGTAATTACTAAAGGCAGTGAATCTGTTCAAATCACCTGTGCAAAATAATGGAAAGCTTGAAAAGATGACCCGTTGGGGCACCTTGAGGACTGGAGTGAAGAAACACTGCACTAATGTATCATGAGGGTTCTCTGTGTTGAAAAGGTCTACAGCCTCATCCACACCGAGTGTTTAGCCCTTTAGCTCTGACGCGTTTTGTTTAGTTTTAATTCGTTATTTAATTAATTTTGTTAAGTTAGATTCGTTACATGTGTTAAATTCGTTTTCGGACTTCGTTTGTTTTCGACCAATTTTCGAAAAATCCGGTCGAATTCGAAAATATTTCGACCGTTTTCGGAATTCATTAGTTTTCGTCCGAATATCGAAAAATCCGGTCGCAATCGAAAATATTTCGACCGGTTTCGAAAACAAATAGTCTCCTTTCTAATAGAATTTGTTTTAGAATTCAATTAGAATATACATTTTTTTTTCGCATTCCGATCGAATTTCGTCCGCGGGTTTTCGTTTCGGAATCGAAAACGTTAGTTCGGAATCGGTAAATTCGTTTATATTGCAATTCGGTAATTCGTATGCATCCAAATAATGAAAAATTTGTCTGAATTTCGATTCGGAATGAAACGAAATGCACATGCCTAGCTACGACTGGGTGGTGTCATGTGAGCTTTTTTTTGTGTGCAAGAAAAATGCCTACCTGTTACATATTTCTACACAGAAAAAAAAAAACGCATATGACCCCTGTGTTGTGTGAACAGGGCACATAGAAAACAATTGTTTTCTTTGTGCTCGTGCAGAGACAAAAATGCAGAAAAATGCATGTCTCTGCACATGGTGTAAAGGAGGCCTTTGAAACACTTGGCTGATCCAGGGACTAGATCAGCACTTACACCTGTGCTTGATTTATGATGTTACTATGTATTTTTGTTATACCCAATAATTATGTGGTATCTGTTTGATGTAATTTCTAGTTTCTTACATTATAGGGGAGATTTACTAAAATCGGTGTACTCAGAATCTAGTGTAAATGTGCTTCTAACTTTAGCTTGTTTAAGCTTTGACAATAAAACCCAGAAGCTGATTGGTTTTTATGCAGAGCTACACCAGATTTTGTACTCCCCAGTTTTTAGAAAACAACCTACTTTATGTCATTGACTCAATTGTCAAATATAGACCTCTGTGCTGCAACCCCTCTCTTTTTGTTTATCTTGATGGTCCCAGGAACACACCTGGTTGCAGGTATGGACTTTTATAAATAATTGCCGATTTTGCTGATGGCCCTCAAACTATAGTATACTTCAACTACGTATTTAGAAGTTTGCCTGGAATTCTCTTTGCCAAAGTAAAGGTGGCTGTTCTGTGTAGGCAGGAACATCGGTAGAGAAGTAGCTTTTCAGTTCACATCTGGGGACACCACATTCCTAACAGTTGGTGCACCCACACAATGGCATATTGATTTGCCCACACAATGGCTACCTCAAATAAGACAAATAGCAACAGCAGCTAGTAAGAATTTATCTTCTTTACGTGATCTGACTTCGGCATTATGAAATCTGATTGGTTGCTCTGCACACAAAAAAAATTGTTGTCCACACTGACATCAGTTATAAGCCTTTATCACTAAGAAAGGGAGGAAATGGGATTCACCTCGGAACATGAAATTATATACAGGGAAGGGTTTCCTCTCTGTGACTTTAGCGCTGACACAAGCAGCATTTACCAGGGGAAATCATGCAGCACCAAAACAGCAACGTTTACCCCTGTGACTGATATGACGACATCTATATGTTCATGCTAAAGAGATACTAGAGGGGGCAGTAGGTGAGCAGGAGGTGAACAAGGAGCCTACACCATAAATCTGTGCTCCTTCCCATCATGGGCCATTAAGATTACATTGCGGTTGGAGGTCCAGATGAGTCTGGCCAGCTTCAAGGCGTTGAGGGATCCAGGGGAGGCTGGCTGGACGGGTGGCACCTGGTATGTTTTAATACACCGCAGTTGAGGCGCTGAGTTCAGCATTCCGATACTTCCCAGTAAGGATGTGTTCATCTAAAGAACGAAGATGTAAAAGGTTATTTACTGAGGAATGGATAAGAGAAGGACAACAAAAAAAGAGGAACATAACCTCAAACCTTTATGTCTGATACTAAAAACAAAACACCATGTTGATGGAGAAATTCCATATTTCCAATATTATTGGCTCACTAATACATAAGAATGCATTCCAAGTCTGATTACCTAAGATTAATTCATACCATAGGAATGTCATTATGAACTGAACAAATGACCAAGCCCACCAAGCCCCTTCAGGAATGTGCTTTCTTACTTAACAGGTAATATCACTTTCCAAGGGTTACAATTGTTTTTTCTTACCCACTGGTCCTGTATATACCACAGCCAAAATTGGAATAAACTAGTCCTGCACCAGAGCTGCATTATGCACACATCTGGTTTGATCATCGTGCCAAGCCGTAAGGACTCCTTGGCAAAAGGCATCTATAGCAAAGTATTCTTGTTACATTTTCAATATTATTACATTTGTCATCCGTTATTAATTTGTTAAAGGTAATATACAGTGGGGAAAATAATTATAGCATCTCCTGCAGATTTTGGAAGTGTGTCCACTTACAAAAAAATGAAGGGTATATAATTGTTATCATAGGTGCATTTTAAATGATGGAGACAGAATATCAACCAAAAATCCAGAAAAAACATGTAATAATTTTTTTATAAATTAAGTTGCAGTTCAGTGAGTAAAATAAGTATTTGATTCCCTACCAGCCAACAATAATTATGGCTCCCACAGACTAGCTAAGGGATGTGCTTATGTGGTACACAGATTAGTCCTGTCAATTTTAGAAGGTACTGCTAACTATAACCCATGTGTATAAAAGACACATGTCCACAGAACCTCTTACTTCCATTCAAACCTCACTATCAGGGGCAAGACCAAAGAGCTGTCAAAAGACTTCAGGGACAAGATTGTAGACCTGCACAAGGCTGGAATGGGCTACAAGACCATCAGCAAGAAGCTTGGTGAGAAGGAGAAAAGTGTTAGGCCGTGTACACACGGCAGAGAACCTCGACGGGCAGAACACATCGTTCCGCCCGTCGAGGTTCTCTCCCGGCCGTCGAATTCGGCGACCCGCCCGTCGGGAATGGCAACCAGCCATTCTTCCAGGCGGGCCGTCGAGGAAATAGAGAGCGTGCTCTCTATTTCGGCTCGACGGGAAGCTCGCCAAAACCGTACACACGGCCGAGGTCCTCGCTGGAATGTGCATTCCAGCGAGGTTCTCGCTGGTTTTCAGCGAGAACCTCGGCCGTGTGTACGGCGGCTTAGAGCGATTATTTGCAAATGGAAGAAATACAAATAACCATCAATCGCCCTCGATCTGGAGCTCCATGCAAGGTTTTACCTCATGGGGTAAGGATGATTATGAGAAAAGTGAGAGATCAGCCCAGAACTACATGGGAGGAGCTTGTGAATGAGCTCAAGGTAGTTGGGACTGCAGTCATCAAAAAAAACAATGGTACAGTAGGTGACCGCGATATTGTGTCAATCTCGCTCCCTTTCTCGGCGAGATTGACCACCTACAAGCTCCATCGCGGTAGCAAGCGCCAAGCTGGCTTGCCGCGATGGAGACAAAGCCGTCATAGATGCGTCGGGGATCCGACTTGGATTCCCGCCAAATCTACACGCAGCGTTTGGTATGAACCATGAGGGAGAACTCCATGCCAAATTTTAAATAAAAATCCGGCGTGGGCTCCCCCCCAGAAGGCATACCAGGCCCTTAGGTCTGCTATGGATTGTAAGGAGAACCCCCCCTACTACGAAAAAAAAAACGACATGGGGGTTCCCCCACAATCCATACCAGACCCGTATCCAAAGCACACCGCCCGGCCGGTCAGGAAAGGAGTGGGGACGAATGAGTGCACCCCCCTTCCTGAGCCGTACCAGGCCGCATGCCCTCAACATGGGGGGGTCAGGTGCTCTGGGGAAGGGGGGCACACTGCGGCCCCCCCCACCCCAGAGCACCCTGTCCCCGCGTTGATAAGGACAGGGCCTCTTCCCGACAACCCTGGCCGTTGTCGGGGTCTGCGGGCGGGGGGCTTATCGGAATCTGAGAGCCCCCTTTAATAAGGGGGCCCCCAGATACTGGCCCCCCACCCTAAGTGAATGAATATGGGGTACATCGTACTACAAGCGCACTTTTTGGGGAAAAAAATCACTTTTTTGACTTTAAAAAATAAGACCGCAATAAATTTGGCCCAATTTTTTAATATATTGTGAAAGATAATGTTACGCCGAATAAAATGATACCCAACATGTCACGCCTAAAAATTGTGCCCGCTCGTGGCATGGCGTCAAACTTTTACCCTTAAAAATCTTGATAGGCGACGTTTAAATTTTTTTATAGGTTGCATTTTTTGAGTTACAGAGAAGGTCTAGGGCTAAAATTATTGCTCTCGCTCCAACGATCGCGGCGATACCTCACTTGTGCGGTTTGAACACCGTTTTCATATGCGGGCGCTACTCACGTATGCGTTCGCTTCTGCGTGCGAGCTCCTCGGGACGGGGCGCTTTAAAAAAAAAAAGGTTTTCTTATTTATTTTATTATTTTTTACACGGGAAAAAAAAAATTGATCACTTTTATTCCTATTACAAGGAATGTAAACATCCCTTGTAATAGAAAAAAGCATGACAGGTCCTCCTAAATATGAGATCTGGGGTCAAAAAGACCTCACATCTCATATTTAGACTTAAATGCAAAAAAAATGGAAACTGACATTTTTTCAAATGACAAAAATGTTTAGGACGCATGGGCGGGACTGACGTTTTGACGTCACTTCCGCCCAGCAGAGCTATGGGGACGGGTGGGGGCCATTTTGCCCTCACTCATATCCCCACACAGCAGACGGCAGGACCTGATCGCCTCCGCCGCTACCGACGGCTCCGGTAAGCGGCGGAAGGCGCGGAAGAGCGGCGGGAGGGGGGTGGCCCTCTCCCGCCAGCGATGACGGTGATCTTGCAGCGAATCTGCCGCGGAGACCACTGTTATCTTTTACAGGACCGCTCACACCAAGGATAGCTACCTCAGTTGTGGCAGCAGCTGCTGCCGTTACCGAGATATCCATCTTTAAATTGCCGCCGTATATAGTCGTAAGGCGGTCTGGAAGTGGTTAAAGGAACCACCCATTTATAAAATAAAAAATGAACTTTTACAACCCCTTTAAGGCTTTAGAGAAAAATCTGTAAAGAAGAGTGGCCCAAAATCCCTCCTAAATTGTGTGCAAACCTGGTAACCAACTACAAGAAACATCTTACCTCTGTGCTTGCCAACAAGGGTTACTCCGCCAAGTACTAAGTCATGTTTTGCTTGGGGATCAAATATTTATTTTACTCACTGAACTGCAACTCCATTTATAACATTTGCATCATGTGTTTTTCTGGATTTTTGGTTGATATTCTGTCTCCATCACAAAATTATAGACCCTTCATTTCAAGTGGGCAAACTTACAAAATCTGCAGGGTATCAAATAATTATTTGCCCCACTGTATCTGTGATCTCTCTTTGCACATCTTGAAAAATCCCCAAAAGCACAAACTATCATCTAACAGTGATAAAGCACATGTTTTTGTAATAAACCTTGAATGATGATAAAAACTAAAGCTTTATTTTAAAGTGGGACTCCAGCCAAAGAGTACAATTCAAATTATGTTAAACCTCCTACAGCTGAACTGAATATAATTTTCTGGCCATCTCTGGCCTCAGTATGTACTAAGCAACTAAGCTTGCAACAAACATGCAGCTACTAAAATCGAAGAAATGGTGTAATGATTCTGTTAAAAAATTAGTAAATACCTATTAAATTCCTTCATCTATATCACCTCCGGCGCTAGTTCATGTAAGAACTACATTTCCCAGTATGAATTGTGGCACGCCCAGTAATTCACACCTCCTTGAAGTCTCTAACACGTAGAGAGCGTCCTGCCACACAGATGTAGTTCCCAGGAGGGGGCGAGCGCGTCACTGACCACCCCAGTAAAGCCTCCCTTCACGGTGGTGAGCAACAATCAGACAAGCAGGAAGTGAACAGAACAGAGAAGAAATAGAGCAACTTCTGAGCAAAAATGAACAATGAGAATGTGAAGAGAGGAATGTCTGCAGGTAAAGGATGCTTATTATGAAAATAGTATGGAGGGGGTTTAGAGCCCTGTCCTGGTTTTATGTTCTGTGTACCTGCTGGGAAAGTTACCTCTGTTTGTACCGGTGATCAAGAACAGTAAGTCAGAAAGTAAAGGAAACCCACAATTTTGCAGCTCTCCTCCAGACAAGAAGTGAAACTAGTTCACTCCAATAGAACACAAGCAGCAAAGAATAAACCCTCAGCCCTGGTTCACACTGGGCTGCGGGAGTGAAATCGCGCGATTTCAGCTGAACTCGCGCGATTTCACTCCCTCTGGCAGTCCCGATTTCGGCGCGATTTAGGAGACATCTGTGCAGGGTTCTGCACAGATGTCAATGTAAATCGCTTCCTGAAATCGCAAAAAGTAGTACAGGAACTACTTTTTGAAATCGGTGCAGCGCCGCAGATGCGGCGTCGCACCGATTAGGACGGTGTCATTGCCGGCAATTGCCGCCGATTTGAGATGCGATTTCACATGTGAAATCGCATCTCAAATCGAACTAAATCGTACCCAGTGTGAACCTGGGCTTACAGTGGTTTTGAAGTGGTTTTAAAGGCAGAGTTTTTTTTATCTTAATACATTCTATGCATTAAAAAAAAACTTCTGTGTGCAGCAGCCCCCTTATACATAGCTGAGCCCCATCTCTATCCAGCGATGTTGCACGAGAGACTCGGCTGTCCGGGGATCTCTCCCCACTCATTGGCTGACACACGAGGCGGGTGCCATTGACTACTGCTGCTGTCAACCAAAGTCAGTGAGCCAAAAGAGAGAGAGAGAGGGGACGGGCCAAACTGTGGCGCCATGTCTAAATGGACACACAAAGCTGCTGCTCGGCTCAGGTGTCCCCATAGCAAGGCGCTTGCTGTGGGGCAGGAGGGAGGGACCAGGAGTGATGGTGGGAGACCCGAGAAGAGGAGGATCGGGGGTTGCTCTGTGCAAAACCACTGCCCAGAGGAGGCAAGTATAACACGTTTGTTATTTTTAAATAAATAAAAAAAACAAGACAATTAAAGAGGAAGTAAACCCCGGCCAAATTTTTCTATTTTTGAAATATTATGTTACACAAGGGCATGGCAATGCATATTACATATAACATTTAGAAAAATGAGGCCCGCAAATACCCTTTATCTCCCGTTGTTGTTCTCCCTAGTTCCGGGTATTGAAATCCCCATTCTTTGTGCTGTTCAGTGAATCCTTATCTGGCATTACTTCCGCCCTTACTGAATCCCTGTTCGAAATCTCGCGCATGCGCCGTAGCGCCGAAACCAAGCCTCAATGTCAATTGCCGTTACCATGTCGACCAAGATACGTGGCAAGGAGAGGGGGGAGTATCAGAAACAGTAGAAGGATTATAACAACGCGAGACTTCTCCTCTGTGCGGACAGAGGGGAAGTTCGCTCAGATTCAGTGCCGGAAACAATGAAAATGTAAACCGGGCAAATTTTAGATGCCGGTTTTGAGGGTCAAAAGTGCGCAAGCGCGGTGACGTCATTGAAAATAAAAACAAAATTTGACAGCTAAATATAGCGGTGAGTACACTTTCACAGGCAGCGATCAGCTGCCTGTGTTATGGGCTAATTTTTTAAATAATGTCGTCTCCGAGGGTTTACAACCACTTTAAATGAGTGCTTTGAAATAAAGACTACCCACTGCCGCTGCCAGAGAAGAAAGACCTATGATGTCATCAGTGAGAAGACTGCAGGATTTAATATATGTTTAATGTTTGTGTGTTTTTTTTTTTTCTAGCAGAGGCGCTTAAAAGTCATGAGGTTGGCCTTTAAATAAGTTTGTTTGAAGAAGACAGTGAGACTGGTGGCCATCTTGCTAAATGCCAGATATTCTCCCTTTTAAAGTCCACCCAATCAATCAATACTACTAAAGTCCGCTCACTCACTGTCGGCCGCTTAATGTCCTTGTAAAATATCTTCATCAGCTCTGAGATTTCAAGATGCGGGTTTAACCCTCACAGCGTCCTCTGTGTATTCTGTACAGTCAGAGTGAAAAATGGCAAGACATAAGAATGTTTAAGATACGATACTGCCAGCTGCCGTCCGGAATTCTGACCAGGGTGGAACATGAGTCATTAGTTAGCTGTGTCCCCGCTCTACATCGCTCCCGTGTCACCAGGTGTAAATCATTGCATCTCTAGCAAGGAGCACACAAGCACCACTGACATTTTCACAATTTAAATCATCTTGAGTAATAGCCCTTTTAAGATGACTAATGCTACTGATTTTCTTACATTAGTAATAGCTGTGAACAGGACCTGGACAGGGAAAACACAGGCTGAACAAGAGGGCAGGCCCGAGAACAAAATGGAGAGGTCATTAACGCGCTCTGCACCACTGATGGGTGATGCCATTTCCGCATCCTTCAACTTTCTATGGACTTTATCAGACATGGATCTGATCCTACACCAGTACTCCAGTAAAGAAATTGAAGTAGTTAGCTGCTTAGTTTTCTAGGAAACACAGCAACTGTGTTAAAGTACGAAAGGCTTCTCAGATTAAAATCTGCACAGAGTTATCAGGCTTGTTACAGTGCTTTTAGGATGTGCTTAACAGATTAAAAAAAAAAAAAAAAACCTACCCAGGGTAGTGCTCAGAATCCGGTAACGCAGTGTCTCGGACCTTTCTAAGCTTAAAATCAGTATTGGTCAAACTTGTTGAAGGTACACTACATTAAATTTTTTAAAGCCCAATTTTGGCTCATAAAACACCTCCTCTGAACGGAATTCTGCTGTGTGCCCAGAATGGGTTTATGATGCATCCCCAGGGGGCTTGTCATTGACAAACTGGGCTCATAGGAAGTGGTTTGATTGATGCGGAGTGTCAATTAACCTAAAAGAGGACCTTTGCTGGACCTCGGAGCAGTGAGTCTACAGGGGACAGCACTGGAGATAGAGGGAGTATTTCAGGGAGAGCTGCTCTTGTTTTTAGAAAGTGTCGGGCATTATGTATTTTTTATTTTATATATATTTTTTTAAAATAAAGTTTGACTTGGGTTTTAAAGGAAACACACATTACTCAACTATACGGCTGCAACATCATTCCAATTCTGCAGCTATCCCCTGCTGGCTCTAAGACCAAGAACTGACCGATCACCTGACGGCAGATCACTCAATTGTCAGCCATCACTGAGCAGAGAGCAGCGACCGTCAATCATCTCTCTGTGCTCTGTCCCTTCAGCACTCACTGGAGCGATGGGCTGTGCAGGGGACAGGAGCAGCTGGCTCAGGCTCTCAGTTGCGTGTTGAGCAGCTTAGCTAGCTGCTGGTTCCTGCATCTGAATGAATCCCAACCTTAAAGTCCTTGCAGAGCCTGGACTGAGTCTGAATCTGGCTCACAGGGGTGCAGAAATAAGGGCACTCCTGTGACCTAAAAGAGAAGTATGAACAAAAAAAATGTTGGCCATACTTCTCTTTTAAAGCCTGCCAGTAAAGGAAATACAGAGGTTAACAACCTGCTGTACATACACCACAGGGGTTACCCTCTTATAGTAAACTCAAAACAATCTGGAGTGCAAATACCTATGTACAAAACAGTTTTCAGCGTTCATAGATTTTTGGAACCATCTGGGTTTGAATAGTGACAATTGTGGAAGGACGAGTCCAAAAAACTGATGCGTTTCAAGGGATGTCCCCTCTTCTTCAGAGCTGAGTTTTTTGGACTCTTCCTTCCACAATTGTTACTGACCACCTGACCATGCTGGATGAAGCATCTGGTGGATTTGATATATTTTTCTTGATTTTATCCTTTGTGAGTATGTTTTATACACTTCATAAAAATAAAAAAAGTGCTGCAAAGGCAAGGCACTAGGCTGGTGCGCCCTCTTTTTTCTTTTTAGCGTTATACATGGGTGTTTCCTGACCTGTTGGAAGCGGCAGCAGAGCCAATGTGGTGGCTAGACCAGTGAAGACAGTTGTTTTCAATCAGCCACACAGCAATTTCTTAAGCACAGAAGCATTTGTTTTTATTTATTCTGGGTTTGAATACACAGCATCACACTGAAGAGGCATAAGAGGCATATCGTCATACATTCTAAGAAAACAATACTTTTGGATCACCTGTATTTTAGTTGTTTCTTTAAAATATATACCTATTTGAATTATTGTTTTATATAATTTTTATACAGATGATATTTTACAAAATAATACAATACACGACAAAAGAAGACAGGTGAAACAGCTGAAGAAAAAAGGAAACCAGAGCTTCAGTAGTCGCCTATTCAACCAGAAAGCAAGTACAGCAGAAGGGGGAAAAACCTTCTAGAACAGTGGTTCTCAACCTTTCTAGTGCCGTGACCCCTTAATAAAATTTCCCAAGTTGTGGGGACCCCCAACAATAAAAAAAAAACATTGTAGCGTGGTTTGTCAGCAACCAAGGTAAGACAAGTAGTTTGCGTCCCTAACCCACGGACATTTAGCACTCCCTGAGTCCCTTCCACCTGTACAGTATTAAAACCCCTTTTGGTACATTTTTGGATGTACCACTCTTTCTCTTTGTTATTCCTTCTTTCCCTTTTATCCTAATTTTATGTCAACCCCCCCTCCCTCTCTAGCCTTCTTTCTTGTTCTCTTTCTCTTATTCTTTCTCTCCCTTTTTCTTTGTTCCTTTCCCTCTATTCCTCTCCCTTCCATGTATTCTCGATTTTGGTGGAGTTGGGATCAGTGGCAGTGGCTGTTGGATTGGATTGGTTTGGATTAAATACTTATAGAGCGCCAAATGCAAGTTGTGATACTCGCGTCTAAGCGCTTACCAACAAGCTAAAAAAAAAAAACAGAAATATAAAAAGAAGGGGGGGGGGGGTGTCGGGGCACAGCAAGCCTATCCCTACTCCCTGACAATGGACCGCAGCCTAGGATTAAGGCAGCGTCCTGCTAAGGGCTTGGAAGGGCAGGTCTCTATCTATAGGCTTGTGAAAACAAAAGTGTCTTCAAGCCCTTACGGAAGGCCATCAAGGAGGTGGATGCTCGGAGCTGATGAGGGAGCTGGTTCCACAGAAAATTCCCCAGAGTTTGGAGCCGGCGGCCACCTTTCGAAGCTAATTGGCTACATTTAATAATTGCTAACAGAGCGTCAGTCGAACGAAGCTCTCTGGGTGGACAGTAATGTTCTGTCATATTTGATAAATACATCGGACCTAGTTGCCAATAGGCCCGAAACACCAAACAGAGTGCCTTGAACTCAACCCGTTTTACTATCGGGAGCCAGTGTAAGTTCTTTAGTACCGGGGAGATGTGATTCCGCCTTGGGCAGTTTGTAACTAATCTTGCAGCATGGTTCTGTGTAATCTGCAATCGTTTTATCCACTTCTGTGGGAGCCCTAGGAAGAAAATGTTAGAATAATCCAACCTAGAGTGGATAAGTCCATGAACTAAGATCATACGGTTGTGCTGAGTGAAAAGATTCTTAATTTTCCGTAATAATTGCAGATGGTAGTTGGCGGATTTTATGCAATATTTTGCGTGAGGTATGAAACTTAGTTCAGCATCAAAAATTATACCCAGATTTTTAACCTGCTTAGCTGGAATTGGGGCAGAGCCAAACGAGGATGGCCAGGCAGGTAGGGGGGTGGGATCAGTGGCAGCACTAGGGGGAGTTCTGATCAGTCAACTTACAGTATGTGCTCTTGATCAAGGTTATCTGCTGATCTGAGAACTGTAGTGGGGACTTTTGATGGCAACTATAATCACAGGTAGTGTTATGCACTGTTTCTCTGGCTTCACTGTCTCTGACTTTGCAGTGTCTTGCAGCAGTGACACCTATGCCAAAATCGGGAGATAGGGTCTCCTCCAGCCCCTCCCACTTCACATTCCTCACCAGTAGCTGATCTCTAGTCTCTGCCCCCCAGCCATGCCATGAACTGAATGGGCGACTGCAAAGAGGCTGAGTGGGTGGCCACGGGCTCCAGGGATAGCCTGGGAGAGCTGTGCAGGCTTCAGGAACAGCCAAGGATTCGGGACCCCTGGCAAATTGTCATTCGACCCCCAAGTTGAGAACCACTGTTCTAGAACAAGGTATATAGACTTCAGGGATACCCAGTCTAAGCATCTACAAGGGAGTCCCATAACCACAGCCACCAGAACCAGGGAACTAAACAAACGTTGCAGTGTCTACTCTTGGAGGGTTCTGGACTATGGCCTAGTACCCATTCATGGGAGCGCAGGAACAGGCAAGTGAAATTGTTTCTCCTCTACCCCGAGACAAAACAAGCTGTTAAATCTTGCAATGAAGGCACAGGCCCAAAGCAAAAGATCTTTTTTATCTGCCAGAGTTGAATGTTAAAGTACCATTATAAAAAAAGCTAAAAAATCTTGTCTTTGTCCACACACAGACTATGAAAACATCATTATGGCCACGTGTGAGTAGCCTTAATTTAGACTGACCCCCAATAAAAACTAGCACAATATGGATCTGTAGTGGTATGAAGGGAGACAGTAGGTAATGAGCACTATTTCCCAGCCGATATCAGTGCTCAGTCTGGTTGTGTGCGCTGGGAGCAGTAAAACACAGAGCAGCTAAAGACCTTATCAGGTCTGAGTAATGAGAACTGCAGCTGCTCAGGACACTAGATAAATTACAATATATTTCTCCTAAACTTATATTGAAGAGTCTCTGGGAGGAATTTCCATTAGCATGTGTCACACGATTCCTGCAGGAACTGAGCCATAAAGGGTTGTATAATTATATAGATCCAGAAAACTCAGAGGAAAGAGGAACATGCTCAGTCCTAACTTTCTACATGTTTTGTTGTGACTCTTCGTAAAAACAAAGTTGGCGTAGATGGTTTGACTTCATATTATGGTATAAGGTTTTGGTAAATCTAAAGGAAAATTTAATAATGTATGGCCATCCCTAGTGCTTCTAGACACCGCAATCCCTGTCATTTATATATGTAAGGTACATCAGCAAACTATAAAAGTTTTATTTTTTTATTTTATTTTTTATTCTGAAGTTCCTCAGTCAACATGAGGATCAGGTAATAAATGTGAGTCACTGACACATAGAGGATTAGCACTGCAGCTAAGTTCATATCTCCAGCACCGGCCTGATGACCGAGGATTAGCGCACTGGTTCAGCAGCTGCACTCAGATTTAGATGTGATCAGATTTGGACAGAGACCCCCCTGCTGATTTCATTTCATCCATTGTCCCTGCCTATGTAGGTAAGCAGTACATTTCCAGGCGTACCATTCAATGGGTCTCACGTATCACAGTGTCAGTACAGAATGTCTCATCGAGAAGACATCTTCCTGTACCTGAAGGAGTGCTCTGTTGCTTCTTTTACATTTAGCCTATATATGTTGTTGGATTTCCTGTCCTCCAATTAAAAAAAAAAAAAAAGAAGAGGAAAGTCGGCATTGAGAAAACTTTTTGCGCAAAATTGATGACTAAAGTCTCATGCATACCGCAGATTCCAAAAAAATAAAAAATAATATGCTTTTACAGGCATTTGAGCTTGAAAAGCTTTTAACATTTTTGGGCCCTTTTGCATGTTTTTATTGAGCTTCTTTGAGCTTTTTTTTTTTTTACAAACCCCTTCCCTCGGTTCACTTTACCTACTTTTTTTGCTTGTTCTCCACTTTCTTTGAGCTTTTTCTTGCCCATTCGCACTTTTTTGCCCGTTGTTGGGCACTTGAGCGTCTTCTCTGCTCGAAAGCTCCCATCAAAAATGTGAGTTTGGTGGGGGGCTTTTTTTTTTTTCTACTTGTAAGAGCATATGCTTGGAAAATTCCTGAAAAAGCTAAAGTGTGCATGGACACACTGGTTAACATGGAGGGGAAATTTCCAGGCAGGAACAATGAGAGCTCAAAAAAGCTCATAAAAACCTGTAGGAGCCGCTTCTTTGAGCTGCAGTGTGTGCATGAGCCCTTAAAGGGTCACTAAAGGATTTTTTTTTTTTTTTTTAGCTAAATAGCTTCTTTTAACTTACTGCAGTGCTGTTTTTATGTCCTCATTGTTTGTTTTTGCTTTGATGTTGCTGTAATTCTGCTCTGTTCTGGACACTTCCTGGTAGTCGGTTTCCTGATAACCACAGTGCTGGGAGATTTCTCACTGTGGTCACTAATCAAGGAGGTGTGATTACTGTGTGTAAACTGAAACTAGATTGGGCTGAGGGGTTTTAGACAAACCATCACTGCCCTCTATTGGCTCTGTGGCTCTGTACATCAGAGAGACAGGAAACAACAGCAAAAACGAAACTAGAACTGTAGGTTGATTATATGATTGATTTGTATCTATTTGTAATCATTTTTAAAACAAATCAGTTAACTATTATGTCTCTATACCCTGTAAACAGTCATTTCAGCCCAAATTTTTTTTCCTTTAGTGACCCTTTAAAGTGGTAGTAAACCCACTTAAAAAAAAAAAAATGACACCTGCAAGACAAAGGCATAATGAGCTACCGGTAAGTATGCACAGCATACTAGCTCATCATGTAATACTCACCTCAGACCGAAGCCCCCCCAGCCGCCCTTGTACACCGCTCCAGCGGCTGACATCTTTCCCGAGGGTTACTTTCAGGTATCGTGGCTCCGGCTCCGCCAGTCACGGCATGACCTCCTTTAGAAATGGCACAATTGCTGTTTCTAAAGTGCACCTGCACTGTTGTCAATTGCGCAAATGCCATAGACATCGGCACCCGTCATTATTGTAAATATCTCCTAAACTGTGGAGGTTTAGGAGATATTTTGGCACCTACAGTTAACCCTTAACCTAGGCTTACCTGTAGGTAAAAGTGGTTGTACAACCACTTTAAGATGATCGCAAGTGTTTGCTGCATCACTTCCACTTGTCCTGACTATCCCAAGACCTTCTTGAAACTGCTTGTTTTTAACCTATCACTATTCCCCTATAGCCACCAATAACATGGACTCCTTCAGATATCTACCACAATTTCTCAAGTAAAGCCTTCTACACCCATAGTTAGGGTTTAACAGGTTACTTTGGAGCAGTCCCTTGCACCCCTCTCCCCCTCCCCCCCACGAGTGGGCAGGGGTTCCTCTCCCTGCACTTGCTGTCACATTTTAAAAACTCTGTGGTGGCTGGGCAGGGCTACAGCCACGTAATTCATTCACAGAGTTCTATGAATGAATGAACTACGAGTCCTGTATGTCAACGCAGCAGACAGCTTGTAGTTCTCAATGAAGCACAAGGGCGCTGACGAGGGCCCTCATAGTCCATTGATTCTTCCTGCACTTCAGTATTTGTCTGCCTGTATGGAGCAGACAGCTGTACTGGGTATCTGCAGGAAACTCACATTGCTTCTGCAATCCACTTTGCAGGTCACAGTGTAAATTTTTTTATAAATGCACATTTTTACCTGCCAAATTACAGTGGAATCTTGGATTACAAGCATAATCCGTTCCAGGGGAATGCTTGCAATCCAAAGCACTCGCATATCAAAACAAGTTTCCCAATAGAAGTCAATGGAAACTAAGATAATTTGTTCCACTATGGCATGCAATACCGCATGTGGCGGAGAGCCTCGGAAATACTCAGGGACAGCTCGGCTGAACTTGCAAAAGCTCGGAAACGGGAATGGAGTATTTCCAAGAGATTCCGAGTATTTCCGTACGGATCCAAACTGTTCAGCATGTCACCGTCGCCCCCGCACCTCTGGCCAAATTCGGTACTGCACACCCTATTAACTTAAATTTTGCTCGTTTTGGCAGTAAACACTCGAAAACGGAGTCAGGATTTAAAATAATGTTGTCTTTCAAAACGCTTGTTAACCGACTGGGCACAAGCATGTACAGGTACGTCCTCTTTAATTGCCCAGCCGTGGGTCGTGGGCGCAACCCAGTCCGAAGCTCTGTAACCGCGGCACCCACGGACTGGAGTCCTGCGATTGGTCACTGTGGCGCCGCCATCGATCGTGTGTTCCCTAATATAGGGAACCACAATCAATGATGTCACACCTACAGTCCCGCCCCCTACAGTTAGAAACAGAGATGTGGTCACACTTAACCCCTTCAGCGCCCCCTTGTGGTTAACTCCTAAACTGCAATTGTCATTTTCACAGTAAACAGTGCTGTGAAAATTACAATGGTCCCAAAAATGTGTCAAAATTGTCCGAACTGTCCGCCATAATGTCGCAGTCCTGAAAAAAAAAAAATCGCTGATCGCCGCCATTAGTAGTAAAAAAAAAAAAATGCAATAAAACTATCCCGCTATAAATTTTGCGCAAAACAAACGATAAAGGCTTAAATAGGTAAAAGCATACGTATCAGCCTAAACTGAGGACATTTTTTTTTTTATATATGTTTTTGGGAGATATTTATTATAGCAAAAAGTTAAAAATAATGATTTTTTTTTCCGAAATTGTCGCTATATTTGTTTGTAGCGCAAAAAATAAAAACCACAGAGGTGATCAAATACCACAAAAAGAAAGCTCTATTTATGGGAAAAAAGGACGCCAATTTTGTTTGGGAGCCACGTCGCACGACGACGCAAATGTCAGTTAAAGCGACGCAGTGGCGAATCGCAAAAAATGGCCAGGTCTTTTACCTGCCTAAAGGTCTGGGTCTTAAGTGGTTAAACAGCTTATTTTGCTGCAGAAATCAGTGACTGGCATGTAAAGTCATGTGAACCTTTTTTGTTGAAGATGGAAATCAATCAGATATTAACATCATCTGTGCCGTAATGATATTATGTATCAGAGGAAGGTGGTAAACATGACTGTAAGCTATAATTACTTAGCTGCAAAGTGTAAGTGCATTGAATCATTATATTCCTCTAACAATACGACAAGGAAACCGGAGAAGAATGGAAAGCGTTTAATCAATAAACACACAATCCCCGGCTTAGACACAATTAGCTAAATATGTTTATTATGGTGTAAAGGAAGCAGGTAACATTTTACTGGTTACAATGTAACCGCAGTGTTCCGATATGTGAAGAAACATTGCAGCATGCAAAATACCCTGATAATGTGAGGACAAGGCTTATATATATATCAAAGTTACTATACCGGCACCTGTATCGTTTCCGATTAGCACAATTGTTTGATTAGCACTCAGAGCAACTGAAAACCCTCAAGCTTCTCCAACATATAATTTAAATGAACTAGGTAACCTGAACTAAAAAAGTAAAGGCTTGCTATGTTGTAGGGGACATTCAGAAATGTTAATTGTGCCCTAAGCAGTATTCTAAACCGCCATGCTTTAAACCTCATAGCTGTATATCTGCAGTGCGAGATCATCTAAGGCAGAGGTCTCCAAACTGCGGCCCGAGGGCCAGATATGGTCCTTTGCTAGCCTTTATCCGGCCCTTGGGGCTGAATTCCTTCCACTGATATGAGGCACTATTCCTCCCACTGACACAAACAATAAGACACTACATCTTCCACCGATACCAATAGGGGGAATACTCCTCCTCCTATTGACCACCAACCCTGAGGCCATATTCATTCTCACTGATGCTAGGCCTGTGACATTTCTACCCCTGCTGGCCCCAATCCGGCCCTCCTAAAGTCTAAAGGACAATAAAGTGGCCCTTTGTTTGAAAAGTTTGGAGACCCCTGATCTAAGGCAATGCTGCCTCAAACTTCTAGTCCTAGGAGAGTCAAAGTGATATTTAGTGGTTTCATTACTAAAGCTGCTCATCGCTCTTCTTGCTGGAGAGGAAACTGTACCCAAGGAACTGCAATGCAAAGAATCTTAAAACCTAACTTGCCCCTAAGGCCGCGAACACACGATCGGTTAAACCGATGAGAATGGTCTGATGGACCGTTTTCATCAAACCAAACCGATCGTGTGTGGGCGCCATCGGTTAGTTATCCATCGGTTAAAAAAAAAGCCAACTTGTTTTAAATTTAACCGATGGATTCCTAACCGATAGGTCAAAACCGATTGTTAGTAGGCACGACCATCGGTTAAAAATCCACGCATGCTCAGAATCAAGTCGAAGCATGCTTGGAAGCATTGAACTTGGCGCGATGGACCATCAGTCAGCTTCATCGGTTAACCGATGAAAACGGTTCATCAGACCGTTCTCATTGGATGGACTGATCGTGTGTACGCGGCATAACACTTATTTTACATCCGAAACAAAACACTTATTTGGGAAATGTTGAACACGCATTCTGACGCCATAAATACCCTAAAAGTGAACACTCCTTAGGAACTTCTACAGTATTGTGTGCCATTTCGTTGGGTCAAGACACCTTCAGAAAAAAGTATTACCTGCCAGAAGGAGATATGGCTGTCTTTGTTGGAGTAAGTGGCAAGATAACGTCCGTCAGGGGCAAAAGAAACTGCTGTAATTGGTCCTTTGTGGCCATGGATATTCTGAAAAATAAATAAAAAATAATTAATCATAATTACATATTAATCATATTCCCCTTTTGCCTTGAATATCACTTTTTATTAGCAAGAGGTCAATTACCCTTTCTGATATGATATTTATCAGTTTTAACACTTAAATGTTTGTGGCATGGTGGACGATGTTTGACACTGTCATTAAACATCAATGCCACAGTCATTTCAAAAGAGAGAACTGGTATGAGAAGGTGGGCCGCGGTCTGCATGTTATGTCTCCCTCCAGTGTAACATGCAGGGGGTCGAGAACTGTTATGGGGTGTCTGTGTAACAAACTGTAGGGGGCTGTGTAATGTAAAGGGGTCCAGAGGTGCGGTGCTATGTAATGTAAAGGGGTGCAGGGTGACGTTTAATGTAAAGGGGTCCAGAGGTGCAGGGTGCTGTGTAATGTAAAGGGGTCCAGAGGTGCAGGGTGCTGTGTAATGTAAAAAGGTCCAGAGGTGCGGTGCTATATAATGTAAAGCGGTCCAGGGTGCTATGTAATGTAAAGCGGTCCAGGGTGCTATGTAATGTAAAGCGGTCCAGGGTGCTATGTAATGTAAAGCGGTCCAGGGTGCTATGTAATGTAAAGCGGTCCAGGGGGCTATGTAATGTAAAGCGGTCCAGGGTGCTATGTAATGTAAAGCGGTCCAGGGTGCTATGTAATGTAAAGCAGTCCAGGGTGCTATGTA
The DNA here is from genome assembly GCA_029574335.1 of Rana kukunoris. NCBI lineage: Eukaryota > Metazoa > Chordata > Amphibia > Anura > Ranidae > Rana > Rana kukunoris. The sequence continues at coordinate 46,486,431 of CM056049.1, read as the reverse complement.
ATGTAAAGCAGTCCAGGGTGCTATGTAATGTAAAGCGGTCCAGGGTGCTATGTAATGTAAAGCGGTCCAGGGTGCTATGTAATGTAAAGCGGTCCAGGGTGCTATGTAATGTAAAGCGGTCCAGGGTGCTATGTAATGTAAAGCAGTCCAGGGTGCTGTGTAATGTAAAGGGGTCCAGAGGTACAGGGTAATGTGTAATGTAAAGGGGTCCAGAGGTACAAGGTGCTGTGTAATGTAAATGGGTCCAGAGGTGCAGGGTGCTGTGTAATGTAAAGGGGCCCAAAGGTACAAGCTGATGGAACCCAACATCCCATCATTAACCACCGCCGCACACCCCCCCCCCCCGGCTGCTCAATCTAAAATGCCCGGGCCTATTTTTTGTCCGGCCCTGACTGTGAGTATATATAAAATGCCAAATATCCAGATGTAAAACAAAAACCTTGTAGTGTTCACGATACACAAAATTAAAACACAGTAAAAGAAAGTGATCTTGCGCTATATTGTGTAATCACAAAACACACTAAAAAATTTCAACTTTGGACATTTGCACACCCCTGCAGGGGGTATTGTAGTGTTTTTTGTGATTACACAATATAGCACAAGATCATTTTATTCTACATTACTATGGAATTGCTTCCCACTTTGCAGCTATAACAGGCCCCACCTTTCTGGGAAGGTTTTTCAAATGGTTTTCTAAAATTTGTATCTCTAGGCATTTCAGCCAAAAGAGCATCTGTGAGGTTAAAGGGGTTGTAAAGCTACAATTTTTTTTCCTAAATAGCTTCCTTTAGCTTAGTGCAGTCCTCCTTCACTTACCTCATCCTTCTATTTTGCTTTTAAATGTCCTTATTTTTTCTGAGAAATCCTCACTTCCTGTTCTTCTGTCTGTAACTCCACACAGTAATGCATGGCTTTCTCCCTGGTGTGGAGTGTCGTGCTCGCCCCCTCCCTTGGACTACAGGAGAGTCAGGATGCCCACTAACACACAGATCCTTTATCTGCAACGTAGAGAGCGTCCTGACTCTCCAGTAGTCCAAGGGAGGGGACGAGCACGACACTCCACACCAGGGAGAAAGCCTTGCATTACTGTGTGGAGTTACAGACAGAAGAACAGGAAGTGAGGATTTCTCAGAAGAAATAAGGACATTTAAAAGCAAAATGGAAGGATGAGGTAAGTGAAGGAGGACTGCACTAAGGTAAAGGAAGCTATTTAGGAAAAAAAAAAAAGTACCTTTACAACCCCTTTAAGCATGAACAGATAAAAAGACCTGCCTCATAAATTAGTGTTCTAATTCATCCAAAAGGTAGGCAGGAGGTCAGGGCCCTGTGCAGACTACTTGAGTTCCTCCACACCAAACCCATCAAACCATGTCCTTTTGTAGCTTAGGAGCTATAACAACCCTCACTATTCTGGGATGGCTTTTCACATCATTTTAAAATTTGTATCTGTGGGAATTGGTAGGCTTTCAGCCAAAGGAGCATTGTGAGTTCTGGTACTAATAGAGACGAAGACATGGCTCATAATTGGAGTTTTAATTCATCCCAAATCTATTCAGTAAGTTGGAGCTCAGGGCTCTGTGTGGACCACTTAAAGTGATTGTAAAGGCAGAAGGTTTTTTAACTTCATGCATTCTAAGATTTCTGTGTGCAGCAGCCCCCCTCATACTTACCTGAGCACCTCTCTATCCAGCCATGTCCACAAATGCCTCGGCAGTCCTGAACATTCCCTCCTGATTGGCTGAGACACAGCAGTGGCGCCATTGGCTCCCGCCGCTGTCAATCAAACTCAGTTAACCAATGAGGAGAGACAAGGGGTGGAGCTGAAGTACAGCTCCGTGTCTGAATAGATACATAGAGCTGCTGCTCGGCTCAGGTGCCCCCATAGCAAGCTGCTTGCTGCGGGGTCACTCAACAGAAAGGAAATGCCAGGAGCTCCAGCCAGGGATCTGAGAAGGAGGAGGATCCGGGCTGCTCTGTGCAAAACCGCTGCACATTGCGGATAGGTAAATTATGTTTGTTATTTTAATAGAAAAAAAAAACAAGACTTTACAATCACTTTAAGTTTCTCAACACCAAACTTATCAAACCATGTCTTTATGAAGCTGGCCTTGCACACAGGGTCATGTTGGAACAGAAAAAGGCCTTTACCCTGAGAGAAAACACACATTATAACAAAGGTTAGATACCCATAGGACAGTTTCTGAATACAAGACGACGCACTCGAGATTTATATTACTGTCATTCCGAAACAAAGAAATGGCACCCCATACATGGAAGAGATCATGATCTATTCTCAAACAGAAAGGAGTCATATTAGTAGGACCTTATGAAATAATAAATGATGCTGTGTTGAAATCTCAATCTCAAAGGTTTCAGTGTGTGTTATCATATATATATATATATGCAACAAAAAAGGTTGGGGTTGTGGCGCTGTAAAACAGTAGCATGTAGGTGAAAAAGGTCCGCTGTGTAAAATCCAAGTCCTTTGTTAAAAATAAATAAATAAATAATTGATTAAATAAATAAAACCTGAGATGATGAATGATGAGGAGGAAAACGACAGGGAGGACACTGTTCTGTGATTTAGCTGATCTTCAAAAGACGCTGTTCCAGGGGCAAGCCTTCTAGTAGGGGAGACCAGAGCAATAACTCCAACATGTATAGAAAAAGAGAAAACACAGAGGGCGCCTCCAGGTTAAACGTTGTAAAGCTTTAATGTAATACAGGAACAGTGTAGACTTACATATACTTATGGCGAAATCCAGTATGAAGATTCAATCAAGAGGTTCTTGAGTAAGGGGAGAGATGTGATGTCTTCCCGGGCTAGGTGTTTTAGCTGGTTGTGCTCAACTGGATTTCGCCATAAGTATATGCAAGTCTACACTGTTCCTGTATTACATTAAAGCTTTACAACGTTTAAACTGGAGGCGCCCTCTGTGTTTTCTCTTTTTCTATATATATATATGCAGACATAGTAAAAATTAAAAAAGGGGGGGGGGCATCATGGGACTGGAGCAAAGGTTCATCCAAAAACTCCAGGCCTGGCCCACTGAAAAAAAAAAGAAACTGAGGAAAATGAAAAGAAGAGGAAAATAAAAAAAGGGAGAGGAAAATAAAAGGGAGAGGAAAATAAAAGGGAGAGGAAAATAAAAAGGAGAGGAAAATAAAAGGGGAAGAAAATAAGAGGGGAAGGAAAACAAGAGGGGGAGGAAAATAAGAAAGGGAGGAAAGGGGTGCCTCCATAGGGGCGAGAACAACTTTTAAGGAGAGAAGGAAAAAGCGGACTTAACATTATGGAAACGGCTACATGCAAAGAGTATAGCCCTGTACAAATGGATTGAATATTAGGTGGTATCGTCAGGTTCAATAGAAACCACCCAACATTCGGCCTATGTGTATGGCAGCCGGTCCAGCTTCTGTCGAAGAGGAATGATCAAAAAAAGTCATTTGATCGGCATCCAATCAGCATGCTCAACTAATGGCTGAGAGACATTAGTTGAGCCCCTGTCAGAACACAATAGCTCAGCGGGGAGAACATTTTACTAACATCGGATTGTTAGTATAGGATCTCTTACAGAGCTCCATTTTTATTTTTCGTTGGGTTGAATGAAAAAAAGATAAAAAATAATGTGTAGTTGGCTTAAAGAACTACTTAACTGCAGTTCACATCATCCAAGGATCTTGATAGCTTAAAGCGACACTAAAGTCAGGATTTAAAAAAAAAAAAAAAAAACAACAACAAACATGTGATACTTACCTCCACTGTGCAGTTCGTTTTGCACAGAGTGGCCCGGAAAGCTGTCTTCTGGGGTCCCTCGGCGGCTCTCTAGGCTCCTCCTCGCAAAAGCTTTCCATCTTCATGCTTGCACGATGGAAAGCTTTTGCGAGCGCGCTCCCGTGATACAGCGGCGGCCATAGCCGCCGACTGTATCACTCGGCTCCGCTCCCGACACGCCGCGTCATCCGCTGTGATTGACAGCAGCGCCAGCCAATGGCTGCGCTGCTATCAATCCGCCCAGCCTAGCCAATTCAACGGCCAGGCTGGGAACCGAAGAGGATGACGTGGACGCCCCCGGGAGTTTCGAACGGTCAGGTAAGTAAAACGGGGACTCGGGGGGGGGGGGGGGGGGATTAGTGCTGTGAGATGGTAAAACGTTTACCTTTACAACCCCTTTAAGTCGTTATCACCCACCAGTTCATACGAATGTTTGTTGTAGATAAATTAAATGCAGTTGTGTTTGTGTGCTGTAAACATTTCCACCCAATTTCTATCGGAGGGTTAGTACAGTAACCAAGTACATAAAAGCAAGTACATCTGACCAGTCCTACATTAAATATCTAAAAAAAAAAGAAGCTTCTGCTTGCACTTTGCTGGTAAGCGCACGTGTGATGTGCTTGGTGCATAAGTTTATCGCTTTTGATTTGAACTGTAACTGCGTCCAGCTGTGCCTCCTTCAGATCAGACCATTGTCCAAAGACTTGTTAATCCAGCAGCTCTTGATCTCTAATGATTAGGAATGCTCGTGTGCGTGTGTTCTACACACGCTCCTAAGCTGTTCTGCTACACCAAACGGCATAACTTATTGGGCTGCTTTGATAAAACTTTGTGACACAACATTCCATCTGTTCGAAATGTTGACTGCAGTTCCACTGGATAATCATTGTATCAAATCCTCCCCGGCCTGTACAAAGACCTCCTACCACTGTCTCCTGATGTCCACACACTTTCATTTCAGCATGCGGTTTGTTGTTGTTAAGGACTTAAGACTTGCGTATTCTGCATATGCTGTCTGTTATCATGAATGCAAGTTACAGAAATGTTTTTTATGTTTTATGAGCCTGTACAATAAAAAAAAAAGGCTTGCTATACAGTAATATATGTTTAATATTTCAATGAACTTCTAAAACTTTATTAGTCATTTATTTTTTATCATTCTGCAACTTTTAATCAAAATACTTGATTGACCCAAAGCCCATCAAACATGAACAAAGTGATGTTTGGAAAAATGCTTGCAGTAAGAAAATTGCAACTGCTTGTAGTTTGCTGATCTTAGTGAACTTAAGGATCACTAAAGGAAACATTTTTTTTTTAGCTAAATAGCTTCCTTTACCTTAAAGCCACTGCTGTATCACGGGAGCGCGCTCGCAAAAGCTTTCCACCGTGCGAGCGCCCTCGCATGAAGATGGAAAGCTTTTGCGAGGAGGAGCCCAGACAGCCGCCGAGGGACCCCAGAAGACAGCTTTCCGGGCCACTCTGTGCAAAACGAACTGCACAGTGGAGGTAAGTATAACATGTTTGTTGTTTTAAAAAAAAAAATCCTGTGTTTAGTGTCGCTTTAATGCAGTGCTGTTTTCATGTTCTCATTGTTCGGTTTTGCTTTGAAGTAGCTGTAATACTTCTCTGATCTCCACACTTCCTGGTTGTCTGGCTCCTTATGAAAAAACTCATGGCAGATTTTCACTGTGGTCTAAGCTGTGTATCTAAAACTCCTCAGGACCAATCAGATTCATTTTAAAAACAAAACACTGCCCTGGATTTGTTTGTTTTTGTTCTGTGTGTCTTCTTTACTTCACAGAAACATGAAACCATTTTAAAAACGAAAGTGAAACTAGAGGTACATTATATGATTGATTTTTATCTATTTTTAATCATTTTTAAAAGGAATCAGTTAACTTTTATGTCTCTATACCCTGTAAACAGTTATTTCAGCAAAAAATTTTTTTTCCTTTAGTGACCCTTTAGTGACATGATCAAATTTAAAGGGGTTGTAAAGGATTTTTTTTTCTCTAAATAGCTTCCTTTACCTTCACTTACCTCATCCTTCCATTTTGCTTTTAAATGTCCCTATTTCTTCTGAGAAATCCTCACTTCCTGTTCTTCTGTCTGCAACTCCACACAGTAATGCGAGGCTTTCTCCCTGGTGTGGAGAAAGCCTTTTGAGGGGGCAGCAGGAGTGTCAGGACGCCCACTAACACACAGCTCCTTTCTTTCTCGTACATCACGGGACACAGAGCAGCATATTCATTACTATATGGGTTATATGGAGTACCTTCAGGTGTGGACACTGGCAATCTCAAACAGGAAGTCCCCTCCCTATATAACCCCCTCCCATAGAGGAAGTACCTCAGTTTTTTCGCCAGTGTCTTAGGTGTTGGTCACGGAATAGCTTTGCCTCCACATCCTTGGGATTAAGGCGGGCTAACCGGATCTGTCCAAGGAGCCTCAGTGCCAAAGTGGACAGTACCCGGGCCCCAAACCGTGGGGTTTTGCCTATAATGCTCCTCTCTAGAGGGCTGGACCCTGGGCCCAGGACTTGGAGTTTTCTAAACCAAAAGATCCTGTTTGCCAGGGTGCTGTATAGGTCCAGGACAGCGGCTCCTTCCAGGACCCCAGTGCCTGAAGGTCTACTACGCTACCCACGGAGATGGGAGAAGATTGGACCGTTTTGCAAAACGTCCTGCGGCATGGAGCAGGTAAGAGGGGAGCCTGCGGGACTTGGTTCGACAGCAGGCTCTCCAGGGGAGATCTTAAGGGGGGTAGCCTGAGTATGCTCTGCATTGGCACTATGGTCACTATGTCTGATGGACAGGATGCCCTGAAATGTTTCCCCCCCATCACTTGATCCCCCTACCTATCTATGTATGTTTGCTAGCTACCTGCTGCTCGCTGGTTGAAGATCTTTTTAAAAAAAAAAAAAAAAAAAAAACAGATCTGTCTCTAGGCTAAAGGGACTCCTTAGGGGCCTGTTTTAGCCTTACCTTGCCGGGATTCAAAATCTGCCGCCTGATGCGTCCTCCAACCTGCATTCCTGGGCTCCAGAGTTCGTCTCCTCCTGGGCTCTCCTCCCCCGACAGTCGCGCATGCATATAGAAAATTTTCGCGGCGTTCGGGAGGGGGGGGGGGGGGGGTGGGGGCGGGGAGCGTGACTGCAGTGTAGAGTGGGCGTGCCTTCAATTGCTGTTATACACAGCAGGCGCGTTCTTAGCTCAGTTCAGAGCTGAGCTGGAGAGAGAGGACGTAGAGCTGGCAGCACAGTGACTCCCGGTGGCGAGAAGGGGTACTACATGCTGGAGTCAGCTCCAATACTTTTTGTTAAGCCAAAATCCCCTTGGCAACAGGTTGAATGCTGGCAAACATGTTGGGGGTGGGGCTGTATGTTGTGAATAATATTATAAAGGAAAACATACTGAGCCCCACCGTTTTCGGGCATTAGTGATCCTATTGTCCCCTAAACCTTATTTTTTTGTACTCCTGGCTATAACAGTCTGTTGTTGTAAGCGGAGTCCCTCGGTTTTGTATTATGGCTTCCAAGGGTTCAGGATCAAAACACAAAAAAAAAAAAAAGAAAAGGCAAGACAAAGGGGTTCCTCCTCTGGTTCTGATGATATGCCAATACTTTCCCCACAGGTTATTCCTATAGGGGTCACCCTGGATAAGCCATTAAGGGGGTCTGGTGCTGAGGCTGGCCCAGGTCGGCCCAACCCTGTGTTATCACAGAGGAGATGGTAGCCGTCACCCTAGGGGGGGCTAGAGAAAAAAGTTAACAGCTATGATCGCTAGCTCTTTTTTTCTGGCAAGAAGCAGACTAGGTCCCCATCGCCAAAAGGGACAGAACCTAGAGGAAGGATCTACCACTGAAGAATCGTTTTCAGCCTCCCAGACGGAGAGTCTGTGGGTCCAGTCTTTGACAGACATGGTCCGCTCGGCATTTAATTTGCCATTTCCAGAGCCTCAGGTTCCTGCGGTATCCTCTTTGGGTTATTTTAAAAGCGCCTTTTAGCAACGCAGCTTTTCCGGTCCATCCTCTGTTAGAGGAATTGGTTTTTCCAGGATTGGGACGACCGGACAGAATTTTTTCTGCCGCCTAAAGCTGACGAGAGGGTAGTCTTTATGCACGTCTGCCAGGAAATATTTGTGCTTGCAGGCACTCTTTCCCCTGACCAATTGCTCTTTAAAAGGGGCCCGGATGGCTCAGTCGGTAGAGCATCAGACTTTTGGTCTGAGGGTCCAGGGTTCAGGTCCCGGTTCGGGCACTGCTTTTCAACTACCCGTGAGGTCCTTGAGGCCACATCTCCCGGAAAGAGCCCGATCTCGTCTGATCTCGAGGCTAAGCAGGGTCGGGCCTGGTTAGTGCCTGGATGGGAGACCACCTGGAAGGTTTTCTGTTATTTACCCTATGGAAAAGACATTTTTCTAAGAAAAGGGGCGCTCCCAACTGTGGACGCAGCCATCTCATGGGTGAATAAATCATTAACTGGCCTAAGGGGAAACATACAAATGTTTAAGGTCCCGGTCGATAAACGTTTAGAGACACTTCTTCCAGCATCCTTGGCTACAGCCAGCAGTGGCTGCAATTGGAGTTTTGTCAGGCGTTAAAGAACCAGACAAAACAGATGCTTAAGACATCCCTGCCCAATAAGCAGAGGAGTTATTGGATATTCCCAGAGCTCTGTGCTTTGCGGTAGAGGTTATAAAAAGACTCCATCCAGCAGGCGTCTCGTTGTCACTATTTTTAGTGCATATGAGAAGGCTCTTATGGTTGAAGAACTGGGCGGCCGAGCCCCATGTAAAAGACTGCTGGCAGGTTTGCCCTTCCATGGAAAGATCTGGATAAATACATTCAGACTGTTTCAAGTGGCAAAAGTACCCTTTTACCAGTCAAAAGAAGTTCCGGGGTCCTGCGTTTAAAAGGCAGCTCCCCCCTGTTCCGGGGCCCTCAAATTCCAGGCAGTACGGACCTCCTGCGCGATCAAACTTTTAACAATGGATCGCAAGGACAGGCCTCTGGGGATCGATCCCCGACAGAAGGGGTCCGATCATCTGCGGCCGCAGGCTACAGATTAGAATTTCAAAAATTTCCTCCACAAGGAAGGCCTCAATGCGGGCGGCGTTGGATCATCTGCTTTACCAGGGCATAATGGTAGAGGTACCAGCCCAAGAACAGGGGCTAGGTTTCTATTCCAATCTGTTGTCATACCAAGGCCCATCGGCGATGTCAGACCAATTTTGGACCTAAAAGGTTTAAATGCTTACCTAAGGGTTCGCTCTTTCCGGATAGAATCCGTTCGGTCAGCAGCCGCCACACTCCAGAAGGATCTGGCTTCTATAGACATAAAGGATGGTTACCTTCATGTACCAAGTCTTTCAGCCACATCAAATATTTTTTGTTTTTACGCTTCGCAGTGATACAGCGTCACTTCCAATTCGTGGCGCCCCCCTTCGGGCTGGCTACGGCCCCCGGGTATTCACGAAGGTCCTAGCTCCAATTCTAGTCAGTCTAAAGGATCCAAGGGATCTCGGTCCTAGCATACCTGGACGACCTCTTAATCATAGATCACTCGCTTCCTTGGTGGAATGCGTAGTAGCCCTCATGGTTCAGTACCTCGAGAGGTTCGGCTGGGTCCTAAACCGGGGAAAGATCAGCATTTCAACCTACAAAGCAGTTGGAATATCTCGGCATGAGATTAGACACAGAACAGAAGATGGGTGTTCCTGCCCCTGGTAAAGGTCAAGGCTATCAAAAGATTGATTCAGTTGGTTCTAAGCAAAGAGAACCAACTATTCGCCTATGTATGCGATTACTAGGCAAACTAATGGCCATGTTCGAGGCGATACCACACGCTTCCACACTCGTGTCCTACAGACAGCAATTCTAGCAGCTTGGTTCTGCCCAGTGGTCTGGAAGGCTGGAGAGCGGTCTTGAACGGGTTCACTCGCCAAGGAACTTGGGCAGAGGCGGAGAGGCAGCTGCCCATCAAGGTCTGGGAGATTAGAGCGGCTCGGCTAGCCCTCCTGGCATAGACATCCAGATTACAGGGGTCCTCGGTGAGAAGTCATTCAGACAATGCCACAGCGGTGGCATATATGTGAACCACCAAGGGGGAACCAAGAGTCAAGCCACTCAGAGTGAGAGGAGCTTGGTTTTTCGGTGGGCAGAGGTTTATGTACCCTGCATATCGGCGACATTCATTTCCGAGGTGGACAACCTGCAGGCGTACTTCCTAAGTCGCCAAACCCTGTCCCCGGGGGAGTGGTCTCTGCATCCACAAGTTTTTTCAGACAATCTGCCAGAAGTGGGGAGTGCCAGACGTGGAGGTCATGGCATCAGGATTCAACAAGAAGCTAGACAGGTTCATGTCTCGAACGAGGGACCCTATGGCCTGCGGAACCGATGTGTTGGTTTGCCCTTGGCATCAATCATAACTTCTATATGCATTTCCCCCGCTGCAGTTACTACCCCGCCTGTGGCGCAGGATCATAGCACAGGCCGGTTATCCTGGTAACCCCAGCTTGGTACCGGAGGGCATGGTACTCACTAGTCCTGAAATTGGCAGCGGGAGGCCCTTGGACTCTTCCTCTATGGCCAGACCTACTCTCACAAGGCCCGATCCTCCACCCTGCATTACGGCGTCTAAATTTGACGGCCTGGCGGCTGAATCCCTGATTCTCAGGGGTAGAGGTCTGTCTAGGCAGGTAATCCCTACCCTCATTAAGGCTAGAAAGCCGGCCTCCAGGGTAATTTTGTTACAGGGTTTGGAGGGCCTACGTAGGCTGGTGTGAGGCTAAGAGATGGGTTTCCCGCAAGTATACCATTGATAGAGTATTAAGTTTTCTCCAGCTAGACGTGGATAAAGGCCTGGCATTAAGCACGATCTAGGGACAGATTTCAGCCTTATCAGTGTGGTTTCAGAGGCCGCTGGCCGCCCACTCGCTGGTTAAGATCTTCGTACAGGGAGTCTTACGTGTTAATCCTCCGGTCAAATCACCACTTTGTCCATGGGACTTAAATCTTGTTCTGTCAACTCTACAGAAACAACCCCTTGAGCCGTTGGCTGAGGTACCTTTGGTTTTACTGACTAGAAAGTCGGTATTTCTGATCACCATAGTTTCGGCCAGGAGAGTATCGGAATTGGCAGCCTTATCTTGTAAGGAACCATATCTCATTTTACATAAGGATAGGGCGGGGTTCCGTCCTCATCCTTCCTTTCTACCAAAGGTTATATCCAGTTTCCACCTGAACCAGGATGTGGTACTTCCATCCTTCTTCCAAAACCCACCTCTAGAAAGGAGGGGTTGCTGCATACGTTGGATATTGTCATGGCCATAAAGGCCTATCTTAAAGCTACAGAGAAGGTTCGGAAAACAGATGTGGTGTTCGTTTTACCGGAAGGGCCCAAGATGGGTCAGGCAGCTGCTTGATCCACCATCGCAAGATGGATTAAACAATTAATCGTTCAGGCCTGCGGTTTGAAGAGGTTGCCTCCTCCTTTATCGGTAAAGGCCCATTCTACCAGGGCCATGGGCACCTCCTGGGCAGCACATCATCAGATCTCTATGGCTCGAATATGCAAGGCAGCAACGTGGTCGTCAGTCCACATGTTTACAAAATGTTATCAATTGGACGTAAGGAATGCGGATACAGCCTTTGAGCAGTCAGTACTACAGGCCGCGATTCAAGCTCCTCAGGATCTGAGGGGGCTCCCTTGATTTGATTTGAGATTTACATTTCTTGTTTAAGTTGGATTTACTAGTATTTGAGTATACCTCTAAATTAAATCCTTTTTTGGAAGATGTCTCCCTCCCCTCATTAAAGCATTGCTTTCGGACATCCCATATAGTAATGAATATGCTGCTCTGTGTCCCGTGATGTACGAGAAAGAAAAAGAGATTTTTTAATACAGCTTACCTGTAAAATCTTTTTCTTGGAGTACATCACGGGACACAGAGCTCCCACCCCTCTTTTGGGGAACATTTTTGGGAGGCATACTGCTTGCTACAAAACTGAGGTACTTCCTCTATGGGAGGGGGTTATATAGGGAGGGGACTTCCTGTTTGAGATTGCCAGTGTCCACACCTGAAGGTACTCCATATAACCCATATAGTAATGAATATGCTGCTCTGTGTCCCGTGATGTACTCCAAGAAAAAGATTTTACAGGTAAGCTGTATTAAAAAATCTCTTTTTCTAGATCTGCAAAGTAGAGAGTGTCCCGACTTGCTTGCTCGCCCCCTCCCCCCTCAAGAGGCTTTCTCCACACCAGGGAGAAAGCCTTGCATTACTGTGTGGAGTTACAGACAGAAGAACAGGAAGTGAGGATTTCTCAGAAGAAATAAGGACATTTAAAAGTAAAATGGAAGGATGAGGTAAGTGAAGAAGGACTGCACTAAGGTAAAGGAAGCTATTTAGGAAAAAAATGATTTCCTTTACAAGCCCTGTACACACGATTGGTTTGTCTGATGAAAACAGACCGATGGATGTTTTCATCAGACAAATCGATCATGTGTGGGCCACATCGGTTTGTTTTCCTTCGGTGAAAAAAATAAAAAAATAAAAAATTTCCTATGGATAGATAAAAAAGGATAGAAAAAAAAAGATTGCCTGTGTGGAAGTCCATCGGTCAAAAATCCACGCATTCTCAGAATCAAGCCGACGCATGCTTGGAAGCAAGACTGATGAAAGTCAGCTTCATCGGATATCCGACGAAAAAATCCATCGGATTAGATTCCATCAGATATCCGATCGTGTGTACAGGGCTTAACACAGGAAAGCCTATAATAAAGCACACCTGTAGGTACAGTGAATATCTCCTAAACTTGCACCGTTTAGGAGATATTTACTATATCAGCATGTGACAACGTCATCGGCACATGCGCACTGAAGAAATGGCTTGCTTGTGGTGTTTCTTCAACTGCTGTGACGTTACTGGCGGATCCCACGCGCATGTGACGTCTTTGTGGCTCCGGCCAATCATATACCTGGAAACAACTCCGGGATACATGTCACTGGCCACAGCGATGTTCCGGAACTGCTGTGGGGGCTTCGATCTCAGGTATTTCATAATGAGCTAGTATGCTATGCATACTAGCTCATTATGCCTTTGTCTTGAAGTTTTTATTTTCACGTGGGTTTACAACCACTTTAATAGGAAATTAATCTATGTGTGGACTGGTCCTAAAGAAGACTGGGGAGCCCATAAAAGAAAAAAATATGCACCACATTTAAAGGTTAACTTTAACAAAGGAGACATCATTCACTGATGCCAGATTCACACTGTTGCAATGAGCATTGTGCAAGTTGGTGTCCTGCGGTGCTATTCATTCTAAATGGCCTCACCATGCCAACGCATATGCACTGCAGTGCATCACAGTGTGGTACATTAAGGGGTTGATATACTAAAACTGTAGAGTGCAGAATCTGGTGCAGCTGTACATGAAAGCCAATCGGATTCTAACTTCAGCTTGTTCAATTAAGCTTCGACAAAAAAAAAAAAAGGAAGCCGATTGGTTTCTATGCAGAGCTGCACCAGATTTTGCATGCTCCAATTTTAGTAAATAAACCACTGTGGTTTCTGTGCACAGGGCAATGTGGGCGCACTCCAGCCATGGCTGCATGGCATTTCACAAGGTAGGTACTATGGGCCAGATTCACATACAATTACATTGGCGCAGAGTATCAGAGATACACTACGCTGCCATATTTTACCTGGCTCTACGACGAATCCAAGTAGATTTTGGCCCGTAACGTACGGCGGCGTAGTGTATTTCTCGCGGCGGAATCGAAATACGCGATTAGGGGGTGTGAAGCATTTAAATTAGGCGCGTCCCTGCGGCAATCGAACTGCGCATAATCCGTTCAGAAATTTCCCGCCGTGCATTGCGCGAAATAACGTCGATACGTCATTTGTTGTTTGAGTAGCGTCGTTTACGTACATTCCTATTCCCGGACGACTTACGTAAAAAATAAAAAAAAGACGTTGACATTCGACGCGGGAAAGACGGCCATACTTAACATGGGCTGTCTAAAACTAGACCAGATAAAAGGTGTAATAACTTTACGCGACAAAAAGATGACTACAGATGCCGTAAGAGATTGCCAACGACGCTCGTAACTTCGTGGATCGTCGGAAAAAGCTCATCTGCAAACCCCGACGCGGAAACCGACGGGAACTAAACCCAGCGGCCGCAAAATTATTGCAGCGTAGATCCGAAGGCGTACGAACACGTAAGCCAGTCCGATTGAAGCCCGCAGCCGTCGTTTCATGGTTTGAGGATTCAGACTAATGAATAGACGCGCGTAATTTGAAAGTACTCCGGTCTAACGCGAGATAGACCGGAGTAAGGGCTCTGTGAATCTGGCCCTATGTGTCCAAACTGCCTCTTGTAGTCTCTGTTGGGAGCCCCTGTAACAAAGCGATGACAACACAGGATCACAAATAAGATACGGGGACAAAGCATGATCACCCTACAAACAGGAAAGGTCCATGACAGCCTGGGCTCATAGGAATTGGGTTAAAAAATACGTCATTCAACCTTGATGACGAGCTACAGCCAGCATGGTCTGCTGCATAATAATGTGCATTGCTTTAACCCCTTCCATACAGGGCATTTTCACCCCCTTCCTGCCCAGACCAATTTTTAGTTTTCAGCGCTGTTGCACTTTGAATGACATGCAACACTGTACCCAAATTAAATCGTTATGTTTTTTTCCCCACACAAATAGAGCTTTCTTTTGGTGGTATTTGATCATCTCTGCAGTTTTTATTTTTTGCGCTATAAACAAAAGAAGAGTGACAGAACGCCGTGAAGACAGGACGTCCTGTGACGTCCAGTCTCATCGGCAAGGGGTTGTTCAAGACGTAAATCCCCTATGGCCCGGTATTGAAGCGGTTAAAGGAGTTGTAAAGGAAAAAAAATGTTTGCCTAAAATTAATGTCTGCAAGGTAGACAGACAGAATAGTGTAATGATTCTGTTAATAAACGAGTAAATACCTATTAAATTCCTTCATCTATATCACCTCCGTCGTTCTAGTTTCTGTTCTCTCATTCACTTTCTGGTTTGCGGCGCTCGTTCATGTAAGAACTACATTTCCCAGTATGCATAGCGGCACGCCCAGTAATTCACACCTCCTTGAAGTCTCTAACACGTAGAGAGTGTCCTGCCGCACAGATGTAGTTGCCAGGAGGGGGCGAGCACGTCACTGACCACCACAGTAAAGTCTCCCTTCACGGTGGTGAGTAACAATCAGACAAGCAGGAAGTGAACCGAACAGAGAAGAAATAGAGCAACTTCTGAGCAAAAAACGAACAATGAGGAAGTGAAAAGAGGAATGTCTGCAGGTAAAAATGCTTATTATGACAAAAAATTTTTTTTCCTTTACAACCCCTTTAAGGCAGCCCATTCATTAGGTGCCGATTTGTGAAACATGGAAATTGATTTAGGCCCATTTTATACGGGCGCCTCTTCTAATCTTAATCCAACTGCTCAGCGGGGGATGACAGGTCCGTGTCCGCTATGCAGAGCAGACACAGTCCCGCTCTCCTCTATGGGGCAATTGGATGGAAATGGACCGTCTCTCAGTTTCCATCAGATGTTATCTGATCTGATCAGCCGCACGGATGGGGAAAAGGACCACCATCTGTCTGTTTTTTGGCAGACAGGATCGGATCGGATGGTGGTGGGTGTCTGCGGACATTTGCTGCTCCATAGATGAAACTGGAGGGTCCGATCAGGTCCACATGAAAAACTGAACTGATTTTACAGCACGTGCGAAAGGGACCTAACTAAAACTGGAGGGTGCAAAATCTGGTGAGCTCTGCATGGTAGCCAATCAGTTTCTAACTTCAGCTTGTTCAATTAACCACTTGCTTACTGGGCACATAAACCCCCTTCGTTCCCAGGCAAAATTTCAGCTTCCGGCACTGCGTCGCTTTTTGACATTTGCGCGGTCGTGCGACGTGGTTTCCAAACAAAATTGACGTCCTTTTTTTCACCACAAATAGGGCTTTATTTTGGTGGTATTTGATCACCTCTGCGGTTTTTATTTTTTGCGCTATAAACAAAAAAATAGCGACAATTTAAAAAAAATATATATATTTTTTACTTGTTGCTATAATAAATATCCCAATAAAAAATAAAATAAAAAAAATCTTTTTTTTTCACAGTTAAGGCTGATACGTATTTTTCGACTTATTTTTGTAAAAAAAAAAAAAAAAATTGCAATAAGCGACTGGTTTGCGCAAAAGTTATAGCGCCTACAAAATGGGGAACAGAATTATGATTTTTTTTTATTATTACTTTTTTTACTAGTAATGGCGGCGATCTGCGATTCTTATTGCGACTGCGATATTGCGGCGGACATATCGGACACTGTTGACACAAATTTAAGACCATTCACATTTATACAGCAATCAGTGCTATAAAAATGCACTAATTACTGTATAAATGTGACTGGCAGGGAAGGGGTTAACACTAGGGGGGGAGGAAGGGGTTAAAGGTGTATCCTGGGTGTGTTCTGTGTGGGGGGAGGGGGGTGACTGGGGGAGGTGACCGATGCTGTGTCTTTATGTACAAGAGACACAGATTGGTCTCCTCTCCTCTGACAGCACGTGGAGCTCTGTGTTTACACACAGCGCTCCACGTCCCTGCTGTCATCTGCTTGTGTTCCCGCCGATCGCATGTACCCGACGGACATCGGCTCTTCAGCGATGCGGCGGGACAGTGTTTACCCGCGGCACGCCACCCAGTGGCGCGCGGGTAATGCACTAGAAATCACGTCCAAAGACGTCCACTTGGCGCCTCAGGTCTGCGCTGTTGACGTATTTTGTCAATAGCGCGGGTCTGAAGTGGTTAAAGTGGATGTAAAGCCAGAGCTTTTTTTCTCAGAAAATGGGTGCAGGAACTCAACCACGACCCTGTTCAGATTTCACAAATAGTAGAAGGGTATTAAAGGGGCATTAAATACCAGGATTGCATTACATACAGAGTGCAGAGTTCAGGGGGGTTACACACAGTGCAGAGCGGTCACTTGTAAACACAGAAACCAAACTTTGTTTACAAGTGATTGTGGTGAGCAGGCACCAAAGGGTCTGAGCCAAAGGTGGTGGAACCGAGTTCCCCCAAGTTCCCCCTGAAAAAAAGCCCTGTGTAAAGCCACTCTCATCCTTTCTAAACTACTATAACACGCGTCGGCGTATAACACGCACCCCAAGTTTAGGATGGAATTTTAAGGAAAAAACATTTAGGAGGGAAGTTTAAGGCTAAAAACTTACATTTAAATGTCCATCAATGCAGCCTTATCAGTGTCCCTCTGCAGCCTTGTCCA
This sequence comes from Rana kukunoris, assembly GCA_029574335.1. Classification (NCBI taxonomy): domain Eukaryota; kingdom Metazoa; phylum Chordata; class Amphibia; order Anura; family Ranidae; genus Rana; species Rana kukunoris. The sequence continues at coordinate 46,469,329 of CM056049.1, read as the reverse complement.
TCATTGCAGAATGATCAGTGCCCATCTGCAGCCCTGCCTAGTGTCATTGCAGCCTTGCCCAGTGTCATTGCAGCCTTGCCCAGTGTTATTGCAGCCTTGCCCAGTGTCAGTGCAGCCTTGCCCAGTGTCAGTGCAGCCTTGCCCAGTGTCAGTGCAGCCTTGCCCAGTGTCAGTGCAGCCTTGCCCAGTGTCAGTGCAGCCTTGCCCAGTGTCAGTGCAGCCTTGCCCAGTGTCAGTGCAGCCTTGCCCAGTGTCAGTGCAGCCTTGCCCAGTGTCAGTGCAGCCTTGCCCAGTGTCAGTGCAGCCTTGCCCAGTGTCAGTGCAGCCTTGCCCAGTGTCAGTGCAGCCTTGCCCAGTGTCAGTGCAGCCTTGCCCAGTGTCAGTGCAGCCTTGCCCAGTGTCAGTGCAGCCTTAAAAAGTTTCAAATTACTGCCACAGCGGAAAAAAGTGCGCCAATAAATACGGTACAACCGGCCAATTAGCTCATGTGAAACAATGTCCCAATGTAATTTGTGCTCATTTCTTAATACCAATATAAATTAATAAAAATTAATACTGCAGTCTAGCAAGTACCAACACTGCGTGTGAAGGATAAAGTGAAAATGTGAAAAATCCAGCAAATTTATTTTGCGAAAAAATAAAAAAACAGTCCAATAACTCCAGGAAAAAAACAATAACATCCATGGAAATTTCAACCTAGCGTGGACACCCTATTCCGTTGCCGATGTGTTCACAGGAGTTATCCGGTACATGTAAAAAAGGAGAAATGACATACCACTTCCCGCCCGGTCAATGGCCAATTGACGTCCGGGAAGTGGTTCTGACTGGACATCTATTGACGTCCTCAGGATTTCATGCCGCCGCGAGCCCGTGTGGCGATGCGGGGTGTCAGACTGACACCCTGCATCTCTGATGTCGGTAACGAGCCTCCGGCGGAGGCTCGTTATGATAAGCTGTGTCCAATCTCGGCTGATCACGATGTAAACAGGAAGAGCTGTTGACCAGCTCTTCCTCACTCGTATCTGACAGACGCGAGTAGGAGAGCCAATCGGTGGCTCTCCTGACAGGGGGGTTTGCGCCGATTGTTTATCAGCGCAGCCCCCCCTCTGATCCCTACACACTGGACCACCAGGGAGTGCCCCCCAAATAGCAAAAAGTGATTAAAAAAAAAAATGTAATACAATCGATGCCAATCAGTGCCCACAAATGCCCCCCCTCAGTGTCACCCAGTGTCCATCAGTGCCACCTCTTAGTGCCCATCTATGACCAGTGCCCACCTATCAGTGCCCATCTGTGCCACCCATAAGTGCCCATCAGTGCCGCCTATAAGTGCCCATCAGTGCAGCATACCAGCGCCGCCTATCAGTGCCCAGTGCCGCTTATCGGTGCCCATCAGTGCCACCTCATTGGTGCCCATAAGCGCCGCCATATCATTGCCCATAATTGAAGAAGAAAACTTACTTATTTACAAAAAAAAAATAACAGAAAAAAATAAAAACATATTTTTTTAAAATATTTCGTTTTTCTTTTAGTTTTGCGCAAAAAATAAAAAAATCGCAGAGGTGACACAATGCCACCAAAAGAAAGCTCTATTTGTGGGAACAAAATGATAAAAATGTCATTTTGGGTACAGTGTAGCATGACCGCGCAATTGTCATTCAAATTGCGACAGCGCTAAAAGCTGAAAATTGGCTTGGGCGGGAAGGTGTATAAGTGCCTGGTATGGAAGTGGTTAAAGCAATGCACATTTTTATGTGGCATACCATGCTTTAAAAAAAAACACAATAGCGTGAATCCAGTCCTAGAGTTTTACTTCAAGGGTTAAACACCTACATCTTAAGGACATGCCTGTAAGGATGTAAGGATTTGTTAAAACAGTCACCGCTTGACCTTATAACACCCTTATATAAGCATTACTTGTGTCATATTCCCTCAACTGTGTTTTAGCTCCAGAGCAGGAAGATGCATAGATATCTGACCTCTATGATGAGACGCAACCCTTGACCCCATCCCCCCCCCCCCCCCTCTGAACACAAGTAAAATATAGATCACAGGGAAGGAATGGATTAAATCTGAACTTCAGGCTAAATGCACAATTGTAATCCATTACTTGGCTTGGTAAAAAGTAAAGTACATACAGCACAGCGCTATGTTTTCCATTTTGGATAGAGCAACGGAGGGATATAACCCCTGTACGTTTTCTTTGTCATCTGCGTCCCATTGGGGGAAATTTCCCTTCACTTTCTGTCTCTTAGCCAAAACAGGACATGAGAGCAAATCCCTGAAAATTAAAGATGGTTACCCCAACATTTCATATTCCTGATATACGTCTGCTGTACCAAGTACTTGTGCTTAAAAAGTCCCACGTTCTCTCTGTATTGCTTCCTTTGTGTGAAATACCCGGTGATCCTGCTACTCCCTCTGCTTTCCTATTTGTAGGCTGCCATGTCAGCACAAGTCTTGGCCATTGAAAGCCAGCCGAAAATTGACCACACTGAGTTAGGTATGCTCTCATGCCTGGCGTGGTCAGTTTTATGGCTGGCTTTCAATGGCCAAGACTTTTGCCGACACAGGCCCTCTGCACAGCCATTCACTAAATTACCAGTGCTCTGTTGTTATTCTACCCCTACCTCTCTAAGCCTTCGATGCAGCCGAGAACAGAGGTCATGTAATTATCTACAAAAAACAAAACAAAAACACAGTAATTATAAATGTTAATAAAAATAACTTTACATTTAAAATATATGTAAAAACGAGATGCAAAATAATTACCATATTTATCTGGGTATTGCACGCTCCGGCGTATAGCGTGCACCCCTAATGCACGCTATATGGGGCGCTGTAGGGGTTATGTGTGACCTCATATGCGTTTCTATCTGTAGGGGGGGCGAGGCTGGACTTGTGTCGTCATTGATCGTCTTTTCCTATATCAGGGAACAGACGATTAGTGCCACTGCGAAGAACGGGGAAGGTGTGTTTACACACACCTGTCCCCGTTCCTCAGCTCCTGTGACCGATCGCGGGACACCGGCGGCGATCGGGTCCGCGGGTCCCACGGTCACGGAGCTTTGGACGGGGTCACACGCGACCCACGGCTGGGCACTTAAAGGGGACGTACCTGTACCCAGCCGTGCCATTCTGCCGACGTATATGTACAGGAGGCGGTCCTTAAGTGGTTAATTGTACTAATGTACATAAGCCCTACTTTCTGGGTTGTAACCTCAAGACTCCTGATGGCGCTATCCTGATCTAGGACAGGGGTCTCAAAACTAGAGCCCTCGCGTTGTTCAGGAACTACAATTCCCATCATGCCTAGTCATGTCTGTAAATGTCAGAGTTTGACAATGCCTCATGAGACGTGTAGTTCCCCAACAGCTGGAGGGCCGTAGATTGGAGTTCCCTGATCTAGGAGATCTGAAGCATTCAGCACCATCATTATCTATAGAGAGTTTTAGTAGTAGGCCTATTCCAAACACATCCACCGCGGCGGATATACAGTAATCCCCCCTCCATATAGCGCTGGTGGCGTTTGCAGCGCGGGTCACATGGTTTCTCAGAAGCCAGGCTTCCAATGAGAGCACACAGTGACCTTGAGGAACGGTGTATGAAAATACATTTATCACTGAAATGGCGTGTTGCCTGTCAGTCAATATATGCCTCTCATTTGTTAGAAGGCCGTCCTGCTGTGATTCCCTCATTACAATTTGCTTTAACTTCCCGGGCAAATGACAAGCACAAAATGAAGCCGCTTCTCCCTTCAGCAGAGTTAATCTACAGAGAAAAAGGTGACAGCTGCAGCTAGATGAGGGTTCCCGGAGCGTCCGCGGCATTAACCCTTCAAACATATGGGAGTTTTATTAGAAATGGGATTAATCCCTAATACTGTAGTAACAACCATGTGTCATTTTCTATGTTATATTAAAAAAAATGTAAGCCACTACCTGCATGGAGTTTGCATGCCCTCCCTGTGCTTCTGTGGGTTCCTCTGGATACTCTGGTCTTCTTAAACATTCTAAAGTCATGCTGGGAGGTTATTTGGCTCCTGTCTAAATTGGCCCTAGAATGTCTATGTATGCGAGTGAGTGAGGGACCTTAACCACTTGCATACTGGGCACTTACACCCCCCTCCTGCCCAGGTAAAATTTCAGCTTGCGGCACTGCGTCGCTTTAACTGACAATTGCGCGGTCGTGCGACGTGGCTCCCAAACAAAATTAACGTCCTTTTTTACCCACAAGTAGAGCTTTCTTTTGGTGGTATTTGATCGCCTGTGGGTTTTTTATTTTTTGCGCTATAAACAAAAAAGAGCGACAATTTTGAAGAAAAATACAATATTTTTTACTTGTTGCTATAATAAGTATCCCAATTAAAAAAAAAAACAAATATTTTTTTCTCAGCTTAGGGCGATACGTATTCTTCTACATATTTTTGTTAAAAAAAAAAAAAAAAAAAAAATCGCAATAAGCGACTGGTTTGCGCAAAAGTTATAGCGCTTACAAAATAGGGGAGAGAATTATTATTTTTTATTATTTTTTTTTTACTAGAAATGGCGGGGATCTGCGATTTTTATTGGTACTGCGACGTTATGGCGGACACATCGGACACTTTTGACACATTTTTGGCGCCATTCACATTTATACTGCGATCAGTGCTATAAATATGCACTAATTACAGTATAAATGTGACTGGCATTGAAGGGGTTAACACTAGGGGGTGAGGAAGGGGTTAAATGTGTATGCTAGGTGTGTTCTAACTGTGGGGGGAGGGGGGGGGGGTGACCGATCTGTGTCCCTATGTAAGAAGGAACACAGATCGGGCTTCTCCTCTCCAGAGACAGGACACTGTCTCTGTGTAACACGGCAATGAGAGATGATCTATGAGAGATCATCTCTCATTGGCCCACAGATCGCATCGCAAACGGCCACTCTGATTGGCCGTTCGCCGCGATCTGTGATTGGCCGTGTCCAAGGGACACGGACAACACAGGGCTTCCCCGCAGCACGCTCTACAGCGCGCGCTGGGAACGCCAGAATGACATGCCGTCAAATGACGGCATGTTGGATATTCAGGCCCGCGCTGTTGCCGTCATCCGACGGTAGCGCGGGCCTCAAGTGGTTAAAGAGGTTGTAAAGACAAAAATATTTTCCTTCTAAATTAAAGTCTGACAGGAGCTGATCAAGTAAAAAGTAATGTTTTGCATTATAACTAGTTTGATACCTGTTAAAATCGAGCTGTTTTATTCACCTCCATCACTCCTGAATCGTTATTCTCACCGACTTCCTGGTTTGCGGTGCGCATTCATTCTTGCTACATCACGGCCTAATGGGAACTACAGTTCCCATTAGGCTTAGCCTCAATGCCTGTGAGGGATAAGAGAGCATCTTCACGCAGGGCTGTAGTCATAGGGAGGGGGTGGGCACATTCTTCTTTCCACCATGCCAAACGGCTCAGATGCTGGTGGAAAGCAAGAAGGAAATGGCATTTTCAAACCTGGATTACTGTATTTTGGAGGTCAAAAGGAAAAACGAGGTAAGTGATATTTAAATGCTCTAGCTTACAGCAATCAATTGATCTAATAAAAAACTAACTTTTAGTGTTCCTTTAGCTGCTTGCCGACCAGCCGCCGCAGTTATACGGCGGCAGGTCGGCTCTCCTGGGCGAGAGCCCGTAACTCTACGTTGGCACTTCTGCGGCCGCTAGGGGGCACGTGCACGCCGCCAGCGGCCGGCGCGCGCGCCCCCCGCTCGCCCACAAGGCCTGTGCGCGTGCCTGGTGGGCACGATCGCCGCCGGGCACACACGATCGCTCGTTACAGAGCGGGGACCGGAAGCTATGTGTTTAAACACACAGCTCCCGGTCCTGTCAGCGGGGGAAACGCTGATCTTCTGTTCATACAATGTATGAACAGAAGATCAGTGATTTCCCCTAGTGAGGCCACCCCCCCATACAGTTAGAACACACCCAGGAACACACTTAACCCCTTCCCCGCCCCCTAGTGTTAACCCCTTCACTGCCAATGGCATTTTTATAGTAATCCAATGCATTTTTATAGCATTGATCGCTAAAAAAATGCCAATGGTCCCAAAAATGTTTCAAAAGTGTCCGAAGTGCCCGCCATAATGTCGCAGTACTGAAAAAAAAAATTCTGATCACCGCCATTACTAGAAAAAAATAAATAAAAAATAAATAAAAAATAAATAAAAATGCCATAAAACTACCCCCCGATTTTGTAAACGCTATAACTTTTGCGCAAACCAATTAATAAATGCTAATTGCGATTTTTTTTTACGAAAAATATGTAGAAGAATACGTATCGGCCTAAACTGAGGAAATAAAAATTTTTTTTTATAGATTTTTGGGGGATATTTTTTACAAAAAAAAGTAAAAAATATTGAATTTTTTTCAAAATAGTCGCTTTATTTTTGTTTATAGCGCAAAAAATAAAAACCGCAGAGATGATCATATACCACCAAAAGAAAGCTCTATTTGTGTGGAAAAAAGGACGCCAATTTTGTTTGGGAGCCACGTCACACGACCGCGCAATTGTCAGTTAAAGCGACGCAGTGCTGAATCGCAAAAACGCCTCTGGGCATTTAGCAGCATATTGGTCCGGGGCTTAAGTGGTTAAGCTTAGTTCACATATGGTGTTAATTTTATTTTATTAATTTTTTTCCGGTGATATTTTGATCAGATAGATGGAATGGATTTAATTTGCCGAAAGTCTTATTTTCCTAAAGATTGGTTTACAACTAAACATATACAAAGTGCAACAGTATCTGTATAGGATACCTATATGACATGACTGCCCTGGTGGCTCAACACTGAAAACTGAGTGCTTAAACACCACTGATCACACGGGTCCACTCTGAGCACAGAGATGTGCCTGTCAGTACACTCTGTACTCAGCCCCTCAGTGCCAAACTGTGAAGGGGGTGGGAGGGCAGAGAGGCGGAGCCAGCTGCCGGTCAGGCATCAGGGCGGATCCCAATATTATTGTCGGGATTCCTGCATGGCCTGGACTCTGTAACGTCACCTGACAGCAGACTTTAGCTCCGCTGTTGACTGAATATGGGTCACAGAAGTGCAGAACTAAAGGGGTTCTAAACCTTCCTGTTTTTTCACCTTAATGCATCCTATGCATTAAGGTGAAAAAAAATATCCAACGCTTACTGGCCCCCCAGCCCCCCTCCCCTTACTTACCTGAGCCCTCGAAAGTCCCGCGTCGAGAACGCGCTGGCTTCTATGCTCTTCTAGGCCCGCGTTTCTCGGCTCTTCATTGGATAGATTGATAGCAGCACAGCCATTGGCTCACACTGCTGTCAATCAACTCTAATGACACAAGGGGCCGGAGGGATGGGGCCGAGTCCTGTAGTTGGCAGCTATGGACGCCAAATATAGGACTCGGGAGCTCGCCCGCAAATTAACCCCCTTGGGAGAGCGCTTCCGAGGATCGGGGCCACTCTTTGTAAAACGAGCTGCACAGTGAAGGCAAGGATGACATGTTTGTTATTTAAAAAAAAAAAGTGAAGCTTTAGTATCACTTAAAGAGGGATTCCACCCGCAAATTTTTTTTTTTTTTTTTAAAGTCAGCAGCTACTAACAGTGTCATTGGGCAGCAATATGGTCCGGGGGTTAAGTGGTTAAAGGGGTTGTAAAAGTTTTTTTTTTTTGTTTAACATGTTATACTTACCACCACTGTGCAGTTCGTTTTGCACAGAGTGGCCCCGATCCTCGTCTTCTGAGGTCCCTCGGAGGCTGTCTCGCCTCCTCCACGCAAGAGCTAACCCCCCTCTGGAAAACGCTCTCCCAAGGGGGTTAGCTTGCGGGCGCATGCCCGTGATACAGTCGGTGGCCATAGCCACCGACTGTATCACTCGGGCCCCGCCCCCCGGTGCGCTGCGTCATTGATTTGATTAACAGCAGCGGGAGCCAATGGCTGCGCTGGCGTCAATCATCCAATGAAGAGCTGAGAAGCCAGCGTGCTCACAACGCGTGACTTTCAAAAGCTCAAGTAAGTAAACGGGGGGCCTGTAAGCATCGGATGTTTTTTCATCTAATGCATAGGATGCATTAAGGTGAAAAAACATGAAGCTTTACAACCCTTTTAAGCCTCGTACACACGATTGGATTTTCTGCAGACAAAGCGTAGGACTTTTGTCCGAAGGGCGTTGGCCAGGAACTTGTATTGCATACAAACTGCAAAGAATTGTCAGCCAACAAACACTAAACTATGTGATTTTTCAGCTCTTTAGTGCAGCCCTTTGGGCACCTTCTGCTAATGTTGTGTTATGGTGAGCATTGCTTCTGAGCATGCGTGTTTGTACTTTGGCGTTTTGCTTTAAGGACTTCTGTACACACGATCACAAAATCCGACAAAACACAATTTTAAAGCATGCTATCCAACATTTGCCCGCGGAAAATTCGACAACAATTGGAGCATACAAAACGGTCGGATTTTCCGCCAACAGCCTGTCATCGCACAATTCCCATGTGTACGAGGCTTTAGATTGTAAGCTCCTTGAGGGCAGGGACTAAATGTACAGTATGGAAAGTGCTTCCGAATTTGTCCACACTTTATACATTCCTAAAAAAATTATAATACATATTTTCATTAAGTTTGTGTTTTTGGTACAGGGACAGTCATGATGGATCCATCAGGATGTACAAGTGACACTCCTTGTTGGACTGCAATCAAGTGTTCTGGCTTTCTTCCTCCAGCCCAGACAGACATATTAACAAGACGCTGTGACTTTTCCAGTTTATGGCTCGTTCACACATGTGGTGAGTGTCATTTTTCCGCACTGGAAGAACATCAGTCGCTGCTAGTAAACAATTGTTTTCTTAGTGCATCGTTTGCACTGCAATGCAGCCTGGAAATGCGGTGCGATGAGCTGCGATAAAATGCAAACACATTGAAGGCCCTGCATGTCACCGTGCAGCAGCACAATACACCTTACTGCTGTGTGAGGACATGAATCAAGTGTCACTTTGTACACTTCAAATAAAGTTGACAAAAAAAAAAAGGGAAGCGTGTGATGCATTAAAATGCGCATCAAACCCCCTATGCCCATCTCACTGCTGCTGAAATAGTCAGCTGTCCGTTTGATAAAATCAAGTGCTCAGCGTGAGCAGTGTGAATAAGCCCGTAGTTCCTTGCGATACAAAATAGTTCATTTCAATGGATGCTGTCCTAACCAATGCGACTCAAGTCGCAGTGACAAAAAAAATAATAAGAAGAAACGTTTCTGTACTACTTTCAGTTTGACGACGTGTGGTCCCGTCCCTTAGCGATTTGATAACTGTCAGACGGCGGAGCAGGCAGACAGCAGGAGGAGTCTTTTTTTTTTTTTAAGGGCCAGCGGTGGTGATGGGCGTCGTGATCGACGAGGGATCTACACCGGGGGACATTGTCTTTGTTTTATTTTTTAATAATTCAAAAACTGTGTCCGTGTTTTTATTTGGGTTAATGTACCCCATACTCATTCATTCACATAAGTGGGGTGCAATGGTGGGGTCTGGGGGCCCTGTTAAAGGGACATATTCTGATAAGCACCCAGCCTGAAAACCCCCACAACCATCGGCCAGGGTTGTGGGGAAGAGGCTTGTGTCCCCATCAACATGGGAGGAAGGTGCTTTGGGGTACTTTTTTCGTCCATTAGACGTACCTAGGTTTTTAGAGGAGGAAAAAAAGAAAAAAAATATTCTGAACCAAATGGTGTACTAAAATATTACCAATGCCCCATAAATGCAGCATTTCCAGACCCATAAATACAGCCTTACCAGTCCCCATACATGCAGAGCCTTACCAGTCCCCATACATGCAGCCTTACCAGTCCCCATACATGCAGCCTTACCAGTCCCAATAAATGCAGCCTAAACAGTCCCAATAAATGCAGCCTAAACAGTCCCAATAAATGCAGCCTAAACAGTCCCAATAAATGCAGCCTAAACAGTCCCAATAAATGCAGCCTAAACAGTCCCAATAAATGCAGCCTAAACAGTCCCAATAAATGCAGCCTAAACAGTCCCAATAAATGCAGCCTAAACAGTCCCAATAAATGCAGCCTAAACAGTCCCAATAAATGCAGCCTAAACAGTCCCAATAAATGCAGCCTTAACAGTCCCATAAATGCAGCCTTAACAGTCCCAGAAATGCAGCCTTACCTGACGTCATCACATCCACCTTGACAGAAGACAGAACAGCCCGAGTGGCCGTACTCCATTCCGGTGCCTGGTCAGTCTTCGCTCCATAAGACGCAGACACACTTTCCCCCATATTTTTGGAGGGAAAAAGTGCGTCTTATGGAGCGAAAAATATGGTAAAACCCGCAGCCAGTGTGTCCAGAAGCAGAAGAGTTTTGGCAGAAAAACAGTTGACCTGGCTAAACGCGTGTAAAGGTGTCTAAGCGCATTTAGCACTTTAACATTATTTTAATGGCCAGAATTCTGGCCAATAAAATGAATTATAAAACAAATGGTAGTCACAAAAGTGCCCTATTGACTTCCACCGCTGCGCTGAGGTAACAGAACTATATATATATATAAAATATATACACATATAGGGCCAGATTCACGAACACTTGCGCTGGAGTATTTGGATATGCGCCGCGTAACTGTGATGATGCGCCGTCTTTTCTATGTGCCCGTACCCACCAAACTAGATGCGCCCAATAACGGGTCATTTGCGACCGGCGGAACGTTCCGACGCCAGAGTATCGTCAGCGCTTATTTTCGCTGGGCGCATCAGTCGCGCCCATTGATTTCCCCTGCAAATATGCAAATGAGGGATTTTTCCCAATTCACGATCGGATTAGCACCATACGCTGGCTACATGCGCCGCGCGTATCTCGTCCGTCCGGCGCAAAGTTATTTCTACAAAAGGCTGCTTTATCTTTACTCCAGACGGTCACAGGTCAGCAGGAGAGCAGCTACAGCAGCGTTACCGACGAAACTAGCAAGCTGAACAACAACACTAGCAAGGACAACACCTCTGTGTGCCAACATGCCAGGGGCACTCGTGGTCCTAAGACTAGTACTGGGTCCCTCGCTACGGAGGAGGCGGGCACGTGAGAGGATATACCGCACTCGTATGAACCTCTTTGGCATGGGGGATGAGGAGGTGTATCGCCTCTTCAGATTCAGCCCAGATGCAATACTTGAACTAACCACAACCCTGCAGGGTGACATCACCAGCAAGACACACCGCTCACAAGCAGTGCAGCCACTGGTGAAGGTCCTGGCAACACTTCATTTCCTTGCCAGTGGATCATTCCAGCGTACAAGTGGAGTGGTGGCTGGGATGTCACAGTCCTCCATAAGCAGATGTGTGCACCAGGTTGTCCCTGCAATCCTCAGACGCATGTCCAACCAGTTCATCAGACCCACCACTGAGGAGCTGCGGCTGAAGGCAATGACAGATTTCTACAACATTGCCAGATTCCCACGCACCATCGGGGCCATTGATTGCACACATGTGGCCCTACAGCCCCCCAGTGCCACAGAGCACATATACCGCAATCGGAAGCATTGGCACTCCATCAACGTACAGGTGATAGCCGATGCCCAACGCCTCATATGGCACGTCCGTGCCAAACACCCCGGGTCCAGCCATGACAGCTTCATATACCGTCAGAGTCCCATCCCAGCAGAATTCGAACAGAACATGTATGGGGACAGCTGGCTGGTTGGTGAGTGACATGGGAGTCAGGCATGACTATCCCCTCCCGTGATGCACAACAGAAGTCGCACATGCATGACTAACATTCTCCTGTCTTTTACCTTACAGGTGACTCTGCATATGCACTGGGACCCCATCTAATGACTCCTTTCCGGAACCCCCAAACCAGAGGAGAGAGAAAATACAATGAAGCACACATCAAAACCCGTGCAGTGGTGGAGCAAACATTTGGGCTCCTGAAGTCCCGTTTCCGCTGCCTGGATAAGTCCGGGGGGACCCTATTGTATTCCCCTACCTTTGTGTGTCAGATCATCGCTGCATGTTGTATTCTGCACAACTTTGCTATGAGAAAAGGCCTGCACATTGACATACGTGATGACCTGACCCCCGACCCACACAGTCCCCACCTGCCAGAGGACACCCAGTCTGCTGATGGAAGAGCAGTCAGGAGGGTCCTCGCCGTAGGCATCTTTGGACACTAAACCAAAACATTAATAACACAGACAATGCACGCGTGTACACCACTAATGTCCCTAGATCACACACACCACATGCACATCGCATTGGATTAGCCCAAGTCCAGCATGTAGGAGTTGGGAGCAGTAACGCCGCGTCAAGGCCCCAATGATGTCACTGTCCATTCACACACCTTTCACACGTCATTCATTCAGCCGTGGGGTTAACTTCACCACCACGGCCGAGGGTGACACCCCTTACTTTCAGGAGTGCCACCCTCTCACATTCACACACCATTCACACTGCAACGTGTGCAGTATCAAAAAATAAAAATAAAATCTCATAACCTGAGAACCAAAAAAATTAACAAAAACTCATGTCCTGAGTATAAACAATAATAATAAATAAAATAAATAAACTCATGTCCTGAGTATAAACAAAAATATATAACAACCAAAAAAAACAAAAAACCCTCATCTGGGATGACGGGGGCTCCTCCTTGGGGGCACTCTCGGGCTCCTCATCTGCCTGGAGGGAGTGGGTGGTGGTGGGGGTGGGGGGGCATCAGGAGGAGGCTGATCCCCGGGTGGGCCACTCCTGGGAGCTGTTGGCTGCCTGCCCTCCAATGCCACAGCGATACGGCTCAGATACAGGTTTGTCTGGGCCTGCATCCTCAGCTGGCGGGTGATCTGATGCCGCTGGTCACGTTGCCGCTGCCTCCCCTCTTCCCGGATGGCAGCTGTGTTGTCTCGGACAGCTGCTGTCAAGTGCCGGATATCAGCCTGCACCTCCCCCAGGCTGGTCACAACGCCCTGCACGCGACTGGGCAGCTGTGACATAGAGCCCAGGCTGTCTGCGACCCTGTCTAGGTGGCCAGCCATCTCCCCCATTTGCTGGGTCTGTTTCGCGTGGTCCAAAAGCACCTGGTCTTCGACCAAATCACACACCCCCCTGGTCTTCCGGGTGGCCTTCCTGGGGGCAGAGGAAGGTTGTCCCCGTGGGGATGGAGTCGCCCTTGAGGGGCTACCTAGGATGGGGGAGGGGATCACAGAGGGCCCTGCAGAGGAGGAGGACTCCTCCAACATTAAAATGAACTCCTGTTCAGGGACAGGCTCCTCCACAACCACCTCTGCTGAAGTGGTGTGGGCACTCTCCTCCTCCACCTCGGTGTCTCCAGCACCCAGGGCCTCGTCTTCAGCATCCCGTTGGGGGGTTGGGGTGGACTGGCCGGCACGAGATGGCCCAGCACCGTCATCTGTGGATGACACAAAGCAGACACATGTTGGTGGTCCCACACACTTGGCACATGTACCCACCCCCCCCCCCCCACATGCAACACACCAAAAAGGGGGAAAAAATCACTTACCTGTCCTGGAGCCTTCCTCTACGGAATCATAGCCTGGGACCCCCTCCAACTGCTCCCTGTCCAGGCAGCGGGCGACCACCTCCTCCTCCGCGGTCAGGGTGACAGGACATGGGGGACCACCACCTGTGCCCCTCTCATGGCTCCTAATGGTGGACACCTTGCCCCTCACCTTGCGCCGCAGGTCATTGATTTTTTTTCGAATGTCTGAAGCACTCCGGGTGGAGTACCCCAGCACATTGACCCTGGCAGCTATGGTGTCCAGGATGGCCTGCTTTCTCTCCCGGCTGGTCTTCCTGCTTTTTTTACCATGGAGAAAATCATTAAATGCCTCCATAGCCGATATTATCACTGTGACCTCCTGGGCATTATAATTTAGGTTCCTCCTCTCTTTGGGGGCAGCGGGAGCAGCCATTACAGGGCAAAAGTATCTTCCCTGGGGTGGGGGGAAATGGAACTACTTTTGCGCCGGAATGGCGTTTCCGCCAGCGCTTTTAAGCGCCCAGCGGAACGCATTGCGCTGACGTTTCCCAGGAAGTGGTGCCGACGGAAGTTGTGAGCATGCGCACAAGGGGGCGAGTGGAGCCGCACTCACTGCGCATGCTCCGTGGATGATGCGCTGAACGTAAGCCTCTGCGCTGGGCTCCGCCCATCATTTACATATGATCACACCCAGTTTCACTTGCGTCGGGTTACGCCAGCGCATTATCGTTACTCTGGCGCAAGTTTACGCGCAACTGCTATGTGAATTACAGGACTTGCGCTGAAAGGGTCTTCAGAGTAACGTAAATGAGAAGCGTTACTCCAGAGGAAAGATACTCTCATCTACCTGAATCTGGCCCATAATGAACAAGTTCACAGCTGCTGTTTTAAAAGAAAGTATCAGTGAAAAGCATATACAGTGTAGCCAAACAATGTGGTTTAACCACTTCGGGGTCCGCGCTATTGACAGAATACGTCAGCAGCGCGGACCTGAGGCGCCGGGGTCACGTCTTTGGACGTGATTTACTTGTAATTCAAGTAGGGTGGCGCGCGGCGGGGAAAAACCGTCCCGACGCATCACCGAGGATTCGATGCGTGTACCCGGCGGCCGCGATGTCCGTCAGGTACACGCGATCGTCGGTGACAGAGCAGGGACGTGGAGCTCTGAGTGTAAACACAGAGCTCCACGTCCTGTCAGGGAGAGGTGACAGATGCTGTTTCTCTTGTACATAGGGAGACAGCATCGATCACCTCCCCCAGTCACCCCCCTCCCCCCCACACAGTTAGAACACACCCAGGCAATACATTTAACCCCTTCCTCACCCCCTAGTGTTAACCCCTTCAATGCCAGTCACATTTATTCAGTAATTAGTGCATATTTATAGCACTGGTCGCTGTATAAATGTGAATGGCGCCAAAAATGTGTCAAAAGTGTCCGCCGCAATATCGCAGTCAAAATAAAAATCGCAGATCGCCGCCATTACTAGTAAAAAAAAAAAAAAATAAAAAAAAAAACATAATTCTGTCCCCTATTTTGTAGGTGCTATAACTTTTGCGCAAAGCAGTCACTTATTGTGATTTTTTTTTTTTTTTTTTTTACAAAAATACGTAGAAGAATACGTATCGCTCTAAACTGAGAAAAAAAAATATTAAAAAAATAAATAAAAATTGGGATATTTATTATAGCAACAAGTAAAAAATATATATATATTTTTAAATTGTCGCTCTTTTTTTGTTTATAACGCAAAAAATAAAAACCGCACGGGCGATCAAATACCACCAAAAGAAAGCTCTATTTGTGGGAAAAAAAAGGACGCCAACTTTGTTTGGGTGCCACGTCGCACGACCGCGCAATTGTCAGTTAAAGCGACGCAGTGCCGCAAGCTGAAATTTCGCCTGGGCACAAAGGGGGTTTATGTGCCCAGTAAGCAAGTGGTTAAATAGCAAATATATATGAACAGCGCTCATATGTGGATGATCCGCATACGTGAAAATGATATATAATGTAAAACAAATGAAAATAAACCCGTGGGTAAATAAAGTGATTCAAACAAATAAAGTTCATATAAGATGAGATCAAACAGAACTCAAATCAGAAATCTTCACAATATTCTTCCACCACACCCGATGTGCAAAGTGAATCCTCCACCAGTCCAATTGACTACGTACCAAAACAAGTTGCCTGACACTCTCGTGTTTAGGCTCAAAAACATGAAGTGTACTCCTTGCCCGGTCAGGTCGAATTCCAATTTCAGTGACGTGGTAAATGAAGAGCAAAAATAAACAAAGCATATGATAGTGTGATAACTTAAAACCAGTTTAATGACACATCACATAAATCCACAAAGGTTGCACTCACAAAAGTGAAATAAATCAAAGCCGTGAATCAAACACAAAGCAGAACTTCCTCCATATTCAAGCAGCTGATGAACAATGGTCGCGGCGGACCTATGTAAATAACCAGATGTCTCTCACCGTTCCACCTGCGCTGTGCTTGTTCCCCTGGTTGGTAAAAAAACACACTCACGATTGCTGGTCACCAGCATATAGTAGCATGCAGAGCGGTGTCCCCACGTTAGTTTAAACGTTTCAGATGTTCAAATTGTAACTATGCCCCGACATGTTCCATGAACCTCATGAATAAGTATTATTACGAAACATGTCGGGGCATAGTTACCATTTGAACATCTGAAACGTTTAAACTAACGTGGTGACACCGCTCTGCATGCTACTATATGCTGGGATCAAGCGTTTTTTCTGCCAAAAGGAAAGGAGTTGTAGGAGAGTTGGCAAAACATCCTGTGTGTATGAGGCCTAAGGCCAGGGCTGTCTTAATGCATGGGCACCCCTGGGCAGTGCCCAGGGGCCCCTTAGTGCATGGGGGTCCCATAATAATCTTGAATTATATCATATTTACCAACTGTCCCAAATTTGCCGAACCAGTCACGCTTTTTACTAAACTGTCCTGGGATGGCCAGCAGTGTCCCAGAACCTGTTTTGTGCCCTCCTAATCCCAGTATTATGCCCTCCAGACTCCCCCTATACTGTGCCCTTTTGCACCCCCTTTCTGCGCCCTTTAGTCTTTGATTTATGGCATGTTTTCTTACTGTTCAAAATCAATTCTAAAGTACTAATAAATATATGTTTATTTCTATCAACTATTATACTTTAATTCTTGGAAGTGAGTGCATACATTGGGGCAGGCTGGTATGGGCCCCAGTGCATTACATTGAAGCTGACTGGTAGGGGCCCCAGTGCATTACATTGAAGCTGACTGGTAGGGGCCCCAGTGCATTACTTTACCCAAGGGCCCATAATGCTGATAAGACGGCCCTGCCTATGGTCCTTTTCACACTTGAGCGATTTTCTTCTTGAAGCTCTAAATGCTCAACAAGCAAAATCTAAATTTATTTTAATGACTCCTATTCACATTTGAGCGTTCTGTCACCTAAGACCCCTTTCACACTGAAGCGTTTTTACAGCGGTTTAACATTAAAATAGCGCTCATAAAACGCCCTCCATGCATCTCAATGGACCCTTTCACAGTCCTGGAAGCAGCATCTTTGGAGCGCTGAAAAAAAACGCTCCAAAAACGCCCCTCTCTATTGAAATTAATTGAAAGCGATGTAAAAACGCCTTACCCTTTCACACTGAGGCACTGCATAAATGCTCTAAAACGTTAGGGTCTTAGCAGTGCTTAGCACATTGGGATTGCAGATGAGGCTTCGCTTGAATAACGTTCAAAAAACGCTTGAATAACGCTCGAAAAACGTTCAAATAACGCTTGAATAACACCCCAGTGTGAAAGGGGCCTAAAGCAAAATGCCTGTCACTCAGAAAAGTACATGAGCTTCTTTCATGGAAGATTACAAGCATTTTTGACTTCAATAGAAATACCTAAATTGAGCGTTTTACTAGCGTTTTGTCGCACATTTTCTGCTGTTATTTTTTTCTGTGCATTGTGGTGCACTAAAATACAAATGTGCCGCGCTGCACTTGAAGCGCCTACCATATTATGCATTTTAATAAAAATGTGCATTACTGATTTGGTAGGGGCATTTCACAATCTGGGGTGACTATACTTTGTCTTTATACTGTGTATGGTTTATTTCTCTTAGTGAAAAACGATTGAATGAAAAATGTGCATTACACAGTGCTTTACCACAACACACAGATCTGAATAGCGCCTTCCTGTATGATTTATGTCTGTGTGTTTATGAATATTTTTGGTACGGTTAAAATCGCATTTCCACTCATCATGTTTTTATTGAAAGATGACTTTAAATCACAGAGCTGTAATCTGTAGCTCTGAATGAATGGCAGCAAGCCCACAAATTGAGCGGATGAACACAGCTTGGCAGACTTCAGGCTTCCCCCAACCTGTTACATGGGAGAAATATTATCCACAATTTCTGATGATACCGTGCCTGCTCTGAGTCAGATCAGAAACACGAGGGGGGGGGGGGGATCGTTCCTGGAATAAAGTGCACTCGTCCAACTTCCCTATCCCCCCAACCCAAGATACCACTTCTTATGCCTAGTAGACACAATGAGGAAATTGGATGCAAAATACCGCTTCCGGATAGATCGTACGAAAATCTGATCTTTAGGCCCCTTTCACATTGAGGCGTGGAGCCGCGGTGACGGTATAGCCGCGCTATTTGTAGCGCCGCTATACCGTCGTGTTTACCGCGATATTCGGGCGCTAGCGGTGAGGTTTTAACCCCCGCTAGCGGCCGAAAAAGGGTTAATACCGCCCGCGTTGCGGGCGGTATTACCGCGCTATTACCGCGGTTTCCCATTGATTCCAATGGGAAGGCGCGCTATAGGAGCGGTGAACACACCGCTCCTATACCGCGGTAAAGATGCGGCTAGCAGGACTTTTGGAGCGTTCCTGCTAGCGCACCGCTTCAGTGTGAAAGCCTTCGGGCTTTCACATTGAACACTACAGGGCATGATTTTTCATGCGGTATAGCAGCGCTATTTTTAGCGCTGTACCGCATGAAAAACGCCTCAATGTGAAAGGGGCCTAAGTATACAGCTTTCAAGAGCCGATCACGCTCGTTCATCCAAATTTTCAGAAGGGACAAAACATTTCTTGTACGATATCAGAACAAATTCTGACACTTCTCTCCTACATGTACATAATTTTTTTGCTAGAAAATTACTCAGAACCCCCAAATATTATATATTTTTTTTTAGTAGAAACCCTAGGGCTGGGATATGCAATTAGCGGACCTCCAGCTGTTGCAGAACTACAAGTCCCGTGAGGCATAGCAATACTCTGACAGCCACAAGCATGACACCCAGAGGCAGGTGCATGATGGGTCTTGTAGTTTGGCAACAGCTGGAGGTCCGCTAATTGCATATACCTGCCCTAGGGAATAAAATGGTGGTCGTTGCAACTTTTTATCTCGCATGGTATTTGCGCAGGAATCATTCAAACACCTTTGTTTTAAAACAAGAAGCATTAAAAAATAAATAAATAAACAGTAAAGTTAGCCCAATTGTTTTGCATATTGTGAAAGATGCTGTTACGCTGAGTAAATAGATACCCAACACGTCACACTTTAAAATTACGCACACTCGTGGAATGGGGCCAAACTTTGGAACTTAAAAATCCTCATAAGCGGCACTTAATTTTTTTTACAGGTCACATGTTTAGAGTTACAGAGGAGCTATTGCACTAGAATTATTGCTCTCACTATAACGTTTGCGGCGATACCTCACGTGTGGTTTGAACGCCCTTTACATGTGTTCCCTACTGCGAGCGATCACGCAGGGACGGGGCAATTTATTGTTCATTTTACTTCTATTTTTATATTTTGATGCTTTTTTTTTTTTTTGGATCACTTTTATTCCTATTACAAGGAATGCAAACATCCCTAGTAATAGTAATTGGGCATGACAGTTCCTCTTTACAGTGAGATCAGAGGTCTATAAGTCCCCACATCTCTCCTCTAGGCTGGGAAGCCTGAAATAAAAATAAAAAAAAAGAACGATCATGGCTTCCCAGCCGAGACGGCAGCATTTTTTCAAATGCAGAGGCCGAGTGTGACGTCATAATATTGTGCCCGGCCTCCGACCGATCGTGGAGATTTTGGGGGCAATCTGAAAATCTCTATTGGTCAACATCTGCTGCCATTCAATTTCTGATGTCTGTAACTGCAGGTATCATTCAGATATCCCCACGCAAAGTCTGCGACCTCATATGACGTTGGGCGGGCGAGAAGTGGTTAATCGGTACAGTATTCGTCCAAAAAAAACGGAAGACCAAGACCACACGTGCAATACATCACATCATATCACTTCTGAAAGTTGTATTCTGTTGAACAAAATTTTTTTCAACTTTAGTAACCTGCTGGCTTTCCTTATGAGACTAGTCCCTGTACTGCATCAATGGAACAGTGCAATTATTCTAAGACAGAACTACAAAATATCTCCAAAATATCTCCCCCTCTCTATAACATATGGGAAAGATGTAATAAACTGGCCACAGCTGATAACACTGCTTGAGATTTTGGTGCAGCAGAAAATGAGCACAGGATGTTAAGAGCTCAGTAGATTTCTGGTAAGATTGACAGATATAGCAAAATGTACCAGGAATGGAACCGCTTTCCGAAACCATTAACCACTTGACCACTGGGCACTTAAACCCCCTTCCTAACCAGACCAATTTTCAGCTTTCGGTGCTCTCACAATTTGAATGACAATCACTCAGTCATACAACATTGTACCCATTTGAAATTTTTGTCATTTTTTTCACACAAATAGAGCTTTCTTTTGGTGGTATTTGATCACCTCTGGGTTTTTTATTTTTTGCGCTATAAAAGAAAAACGACTGAAAATTCTGTAAAAAAAAACAAAAAAAAACTTGTTTCTGTCATATTAGCAGGTTATTTCTCACACACAGCATACGCATACCACAAATTACACCCCAAAACACATTCTGCTATTCCTCCCGAGTATGGCGATACCCCATGTGTGAGGCGGCGTACACACGTACGAGAACCTCGACGGGCGGAACACATCGTTCCGCCCGTCGAGGCTCTCGGCCGGCCGTCGAAATCGGCGACCCGCCCCCTCGGGAATGGCAACCAGCCATTCATCCAGGCGGACCGTCGAGCAAATAGAGAGCCTGCTCTCTATTCGTTAGACGGGATTCCCGACGGGCGGAGCGAGCCAGGAGCGTACACACGGCCGAGGTTCTCGCTGGAATGCAGCTCCCAGCAAAGTTCTCGCTGGTTTCTAGCGAGAACCTCAGTCGTGTGTACGCCGCCTCAGACTTTTACACAGCGTGGCCACATACAGAGGCCCAACATGCAGGGAACACCCAGACCAATTCTGACATTTCTCTCCTACATGGAAAAATCATCATTTATTTGCTAGAAAATTACATAGAACCCCAAAACATTATATATGCTTTTTTAGAAAAGACCCTAGAGAATACAATGGCGGCCGTTACAACTTTTTATCTCGCACGGTATTTTCGCAGAAATTTATTGAACGCGTGTTTTTTTAAAAAAAAACTGTTTTGTGCTTAAAACAAAACAAAACAGTAAAGTTCGCCCAATTTTTTTTCATAATGTGAAATATGAAGTTACGCCGAGTAAATAGATACCCAACATGTCACACTTCAAAATTGCGCACACTCGTGGAATGGCGCCAAACTTCGCTAATTAAAAATCCCCATAGGCGGTATTGCAGAGTATTGGGGTATTGCAAAGTATCATGCAGGGTATTGGGGTATTGCCGAGTATTGGGGTATTGTCGAGTACTGGGGTATTGCCGAGTACTGGGGTATTGCCGAGTACTGGGGTATTGTTGAGTATTGGGGTATTGCTGAGTACTGGGGTATTGCTGAGTACTGGGGTATTGCTGAGTACTGGGGTATTGCTGAGTATTGGGGTATTGTTGAGTATTGGGGTATTGTTGAGTATTGTTGAGTATTGGAGTACTGGGGGATTGCTGGGTACTGGGGATTGCAGGGTACTGGGGTACTGCAGAGCTGGGATGGATTGAGGGATGGCTGGATCTGTGACTGCATTTGTCACAGATCCAGCCACAGCTCAGCTGCTGACACCCCGCTCCCCCCCCCCTCTCCTCGCACACTGTACCGAACGGTACAGAGAGGAGA
The DNA here is from genome assembly GCA_029574335.1 of Rana kukunoris. NCBI lineage: Eukaryota > Metazoa > Chordata > Amphibia > Anura > Ranidae > Rana > Rana kukunoris. The sequence goes on along the minus strand of CM056049.1, from coordinate 46,447,716 downwards.
CGCAGGAGAGGGAGGAACCGGCGTCATCAAATGACGCCAGTTTGTTTACAAGTGATCGCACCATTCGACGGCGCGATCACGTGGTAAAGGGCCGCTATCAGGGGACGCGCAATCGCGAAAGTGCACGACGACGTCCCAGGGACGTCGTGTCACAGTAGCTCGACAGCTCTGTAGCAGTATTTTTGCTATAGCGCGGTCGGCAAGTGGTTAAATCGATGCATTTAGTTCCGCAGTTACCTCTTTGAAGCTCTGGGCTTCAGCAAAATGGCAGCCTGCAGCAAGAAGAAACAGGAGCAATGCTGGAGTCAATTTACAGCACACACTCATTTTCATAGCATACCATATATACTAGAGTATAAGCAGAGTTTTTCAGCACATTTTTTTGTGCTGAAAATGCTCCCCTCGGCTTATACTCGAGTCACCTTTTTGCACCTGATCTCCCGGACTTTAGGGTCCCCAGGACCAAACTTTTCCTCTACAAGTGTGCAAAGTTTGTTGTCTGTCTCGGGACCTATAGCCAGGGAGCACCGATTTTTTAAACCTGGGCACCCCTTCCATAGACTCCTATGTTAAACGTCAGTCTAGTCATGGACACAGTGAGGCAAAGTGAGGCATGCAGATGGACACCCTAGGCTTATACTCAAGCAAATAAGTATTCCCATTTTTATGTGGTAAAATTAGGTGCCTCGGCTTATACTCGAGTATATACGGTAATTATTAATGTGGAATGTATGCTCCTGGCTAAAGAACATAATTCTGGGACATGCATCTGCACTTACACGGGTGTCAAATTTGGGAGCAGAGGCTGTTTCTGTGCAGCCGCTGCATCCAACTGACATGGATAGAAATGTTTGAATACAGATGCATGAACACCTGTACCTCCTGTGTGGGCAAACATGGCAGAGCTCCACCCAAAATGGGAAGTTCCGCTTGTTCACTCCTTCCCCCCTTCACTGTTACTTTTTGGAAGGGGGAGGGGGGAGCGGGTACCTGGTTTTGACAGGTACCTGCTCCCACTCCAGGGTAAGAACGCCGATCTACAACATTTGCGGCCACTCTTCCATCCACCTGCTGCCTTCTGGGACACACAGAGGTCCCAGAACACGGTGTGACCATTCAGAAAGTGCAGTGGACAGTGTTTGTTTTATTTTTGTAATTTAACCTTTGAAATGTTTATTACTAATCTTTGTTTATTTTTTTATCAGCCCTGTTGGGGGGTATTGGTGAGATATCAGGGGTCTAAACAGATTGGTGTCATCTCCTCTTTGAGACATGGAAAGGGACTGAAGACACAGATTCCCCAGTCCCTTTCTCAGCAGCCTCAGCTCCACTGAAGATGAATGGACAAGAGACAGTGGCTACTCCCCATTCATAAACTGAAACATCATAAACACAGTTTATGATGCTCAGTGGCTGTTATGAATGATCAGTCAGTGATCACTGACTCTGTTCATTCAGTAAAGGAAGGAGTCGGTAAATTACAGCATTACCATCTCCTTCCTCCACTCTCCATCCTGACAGATCCAGGATGAGGGGGGGACGGAGAACAGAGGGGGACAAGAGCAGGACCTGCGGAGCTGGATGAGGACTCGGGATGATCGGTGTGGGCAGTTACTGGCACCAATCTCCCTGTAAAGCCGCTTCGCCTCTTCTCCATCCCGTGGCTGTCAGCTGCTTTACTGAAAGGTACACAGGGGAATCGGTGCCTGTAACCGCACAAATCATCTGAGGCTGAACGCACCCCCTTCCACGCTGAGGACACCACAAGTATCGGATTAGGCATCGGAAGCATTTGCAAGTATATAAGCAATCGTACAAATGCTCGCTATGGGCACTGATATAGATACTAGTATTGGTATCAGTGCAACCCAAACTATAAGCATGAGGGTGAGTTCTAGTGCAGTTATACTTTCATACTGTAAGGCAAATTATGACAAGCCCCTGCAGGACGATCAATTGCTAACTGGAGCTCTGGAGGTCCAGGCAGAGGAACCTCTAATCAGGAGAGTACACAGACCTCCTGAAAACTTGACTGATAAGGAACCCTGAATAGATGGGTTCATTTGGCAGATTGGCCTGATCAGGGTCAAATTATTCGCTAAGCAAAACAATGAAAATTGTCACCATTAGAGGTACAGCCATCTGACATGACACATATGCGGCCTGCACTGTGGACAATGGTTCTAAATGCAGCTGAAACCGCCTCCATCCTTGCAGCTATAATTTGCCAAGGCTGCAAGTCCCAGTGACAAAACTGCCCCGGGAATAACGGCCTTGGAAACAAACCTCCCTGTTCGGGGAGACTCTACCCCGGGGGGGTGTCAGCACTGGCTGAGCACACGCTGAAAATAATCAAAGTTGGATTATTTATTAATGACTTCGTACTGCACCAAACATCAGATTAATCACAGCAACAATCTTCTTAATTTCTGGAGGAGGCATCCTGGGCTGCATCCCCCTGGGTTCAGGACAAGGAGACTTGATGAATAGATCTCGAGCTAAAACACACAAACCAGCCAGACACTGGTACCTGCTGCAAAAGGAAGAAGACTAATAATACCCTTCTTAAAAGGAGACCGGCCTTCATTTACAAAAGAGCAACTCTACCCTTCAACTAATGGCCCCTACACACCATCTGAAAATCGCACGACAGATCATCCATTTTTTTGCTAGTCACATATCGAAAATGGAGAGGTTACGAAAATTCTCCTAAAAAATAAAAAAATTGGAAGTGATATCATGTTTTGTAGTGTATTTCTATTGTATTTTCAGACGACAACTGTAATGATTAAATGAAAATCATACAAAATGGTATCATATGAAAAAAAAAAAATTGTGTTTGTCGTGTGTACGGGCCATTAGTGTTGGTATGGCTGGACATTGGGCAAATGTCTATCATTTAAAGCGGAGTTCCACCCAAAAATGGAACTTCCGCTTAACCCACTCCTCACCCCCTTACATGCCACATTTGGCATGTAATTTTTTTGGGGGGGGAGTGGGGGCTTCAGGAGGAGTGGGACTTCCTGTCCCACTTCCTCCTTCCGCCGAGAGGCTGGTTAGGCGATTAGCTTAATCTCCTATCTTCAGCCCCTCCCTGTAGGCGATCGCCTATAACACGTCACAGGTACTAGGCGATCGCCTGTCCAATCGGACGGCGCAGCGCCGTTCGGGTATGCGCAGTGTCGCTCGCGCATGTGCAGTGGGTGCCCGGCCGTGAAGCCGAAAGCTGTCACGGCCGGGTGCCCACACTTACAATGAAGACGCCGGCCGGGGAGGGGGGGAGAGGAGCGGAGCCCCAGCCGGCGCATCGCTGGAACCCTGGAGCAGGTAAGTGTATGTTTATTAAAAGCCAGCAGCTACACTTTTTGTAGCTGCTGACTTTTAATAAACATAAAAATGGTCTGGAACACCCCATTAACCACTTATATACCGGCCATTTTCACAACTTGCTGCCCCGCCAGCTTTCAGCGCTGTCATAATTTGAATGACAATTGTGTGGACAATTGATGAAGAATTTTTTTTTTTTTTATTGGATGTGTTTTGTAGTAGCAAAGTAAAAAAATATATATATATTTTAAAAATTGCCGTTTTTTTGGTTTAGAACGCAAAAAATAAAAACTTCAGAGGTGATACAATACGACCAAAAGAAAGCTCTAATTGTGGGGAAAAAGGACGTGTTCATTTTATTTGGGTACATCGTCGCACGACCGCGCAATTGTCAGTTAAAGCGACGCAGTGTCGCAAAAATTGGCCTTGGCAAGAAGGGTGTAAAACCTTCCGGAGGTGAAGTGGTTAGAGTGACTCATGCCATTACTCCCTCTACCCTGAATACTACTACCCATCCATAGAGGCTGTTGTAAGCTTTTTTTTTACAAATATAACTTTTATTGTTTCATAGAAAAAGCACAGTCAGGGAAGGTACAGTACATTGACAATCACAACAATATGTGGAAACAGGCAAGTACTCAAAACAAGAGCCGGCAGTCTGTCCGGCCTTCGTATCATAACATAGTAACAGGACAAGTACCATTCTGTTCAGCATCAGTATCCAACATTCACAATAGTATAGAATGTCATTAGCCTGGAAGCATCACTATGTCCCTGTAATCAGGGCTCTAATTGCGCTAACCCTTCCCTGAGTACAGATAAGTCTGTTGTAAGCCGATTACTGATCCCCGCTCTTGCAATACCTAGATAGCAGCTGTGAAAATTCAGCTTACAAAATACTTTATTAACTTTCACCCTGGACTTGGTGTTGAGTTATTCACTTTACGGTCAACACTGAGGACAAGGGGGCACTCTTTACGTCTAGAGGAAAAGAGATTTCACCTCCAAATACGGAAAAGTTTCTTCACAGTAAGAGCTGTGAAAATGTGGAATAGACTCCCTCCAGAGGTGGTTCTGGCTGGCTCAGTAAAGTGCTTTAAGAAAGGCCTAGATACTTTCCTAAATTTACATAATATACCTGAGTACTGACATTTATAGGTAAAGTAGATCTGGGGAACATCCGATTGCCTCTCAGAGGGATCAGGAAGGAATTTTTTCCCCTGCTGTAGCAAATTGGATCATGCTTTGCTGGGGTTTTTTGCCTTCCTCTGGATCAACTGTGGGTATAGAATTGGGTATATGGGATTGTATGATAGATATTATTATTTTATTTCTAATGGTTGAACTTAATGGACTTGTGTCTTTTTTCAATCTGACTATGTAACCCTATTGGCTTGGCTGGAAATGTTTATAAAATGGCACACCAAAAACAAATAAAAAAAGGGCATGGTGTGAATGTACGCAGACTGTGTAAAAATCATCTGATTTCCAGTCTGAGTTTTCACAGCTGCTATCTAGTGATTGCTATAGAGCTGCGACATAATAAAAAGTCAACTTCTTTGACCAGTAACTATTGGATGGGATAGCAAGTTAAATAGTATAGTTTACAATTACACTAAACACTATTACAGAAATACAGGGAAGAATCAGAGTTGGAACTCAAAGGTTATGCCCTGCAATTGTTGATTAAAAAATACATCTGCCTTTGTAACAATGCTATTTCCTACTTTGGCAACACGTACCTGATGCATCGGGGAGGGGGGACAAAAAATGAAAATAATCAACAAAAACATAATCTCCAGGGAAGGTCGCATTCTAGTAACGGTCTCCGGAGACACTGTACAGCTGCGGTAACCTTTCAGTAAAATGTGTCTCTGCCGAAAGCCTATGAATAATTTCAGTGAGGTCCTAAAGACTTCTTGTAGGAGGCAGCGGTGTGCTTGAAGCCCGTATAATTTAACAGTCCACCAAACACAATTACAGAGGTACTTAAAACATACAGCCAGAGAGAAAGCGGGTCATGTTCCCATAATAATTTCCAGCTTTTTATTTCGGGTTTCATTCAAAGGAAGCAACACACTTTTTTTTTTAAATCCCATCTTCATAAAGTATGCCGGTTTCTAAGGCCCTGCTGCAACAATAAGATGTAAACGCCAGGAATGGAACATGTCAATATTCCACTTGAGCGAGAGTTGCCCTTTTAATATCCCACAGGGAAGGTTATTTACATCAAAACAGAGCTTTTGTAAATGGTTAAGCAGCTACCAGACTAAATAAATAAATAAATAAAACAGAGAAGCTTTCCATGCTGGCTGCTGCATAAATATTTCAGATGTGCACACACAAAAATCAAGTTGTGTACCCGGAGAAGATTTAAATTTATTGCTCAAAAGCATTGGAAATGTCAAAATATTTGTGCTCTCGTCTCAAAGAATACCTGTGCTTTTACCATGCAGGGCAAATCAACAGGTTCCTTTGGTTCATTTTAACACTGGCAACATCAGCTGGACACCCCCCCCCCCCCACTGTTCCTATACTTCCCCACCGCTCTATTCCACTGCTGGGAATAAATAAAAAGAACGGTACTTCCTGGTATGAGGCACATGTGACAAAACCAGTGCTTGGTTTATCGCCACCTAGTGTTCTCAGGGGGGATAAGGGGAGAGAATCCTCAGCCTTGTGTTTAAACTCCAACTTGGTCTTCAACCACTTAAAGGGTCACTAAAGGAAAAATGTTTTTTGCTGAAATGACTGTTTACAGGGTATAGAGACATAAAGGTTAACCGATTCCTTTTCAAAATGATTAAAAATAGATAAAAATCAATCATATAATGTGCCTGCAGGTTAGTTTCACTTTTGAACTGGCTTCATGTTTCTGCAAAGTAGAAATCGACACACAGAACAAAAACAAACAAATCCAGGGCAGTGTTTTGTTTTTAAAATTAATCTGATTGGTTCTGGGAAGTTTTAGACACACAGTAATGACAGCTTAAACCATCGTGAGAAAGCTCCCAGCACTGTGGTTATAAGAAAACAGACAAGCAGGAAGTGTGGAGAACAGAGCAGGATTACAGCAACTTCAAAGCAAAAACGAACAATAAGGACATGAAACCATTACTGCAGTAAGGTAAAGGAAGCTATTTAGCTAAAAAAAAAAAAAAAATCCTTTAGTGATCCTTTAAACCCCAAACCATTTTGTTGCTAAATAAGAGGGGGCCAGTTTTTGTAAATCGGCACTGCGTCGCTTTAACTGACAATTGCGCGGCTGTGCGACGTGGCTCCCAAACAAAATTGGCGTCCTTTTTTCCCCACAAATAGAGCTTTCTTTTGGTGGTATTTGATCACCTCGGTGGTTTAATTTTTTTCGCTATAAACAACAATAGAGCGACAATTTTGAAAAAAATTCAATGTTTTTAACTTTTTCCTATAATAAATATCCCCCAAAAATATATATATATATAAAAAACAATTTTTTTCCCTCTGTTTAGGCCGATATGTATTCTTCTACATATTTTTGGTAAACAAAAAAAAGGCAATAAGCGTTTATTGATCGGTTTGCGCAAAAGTTATAGCATCTACAAAATGAGGGATAGTTTATTGCATTTTTATTAATAGTTTATTTCTTACTAGTAATGGCGGCGATCAGCGATTTTTATCATGACTGCGACATAATGGCGGACACTATTGACACTATTTTGAGACCATTGTCATTTTCACAGTAATCTGTGCTTTAAAAATGCACTAATTACTGTGAAAATGACACTGGCAGTGAAGGGGTTAACCTGTAGAGTGCGCTAAAGGGGTTAAATGTGCCCTAATGTGTGTTTCTTACTGTAGGGGGGCTTGGCTTGGCATGTGATGTCACTGATCGTCGTTCCCTATGACAGGGAACAGACGATCAGCAACAGGCTCACTAGGAAGCATGGGGAGAGGTTTGTTTACACTCACCTCTCCCCGTTCTTCAGCTCTGTGACCCAAAAGGGGAAGTTCCACTTGTGTGCTTCCCCATCCGCTGGCACATTTTGCAACTTTCGGGGGCATCGGATACCTGTCAAAACCAGGTACCCGCTCCCGGGTAAGATCGCCACAATCGGTGTGCAGCAATCTATGCAATTTCCTCCTTTCCCCCCTCCCCTGGTGGGACCATTCAGAAAGCACACCGTGACATGCACATGCGCGGTAGGAAACAGGCTGTGAAGCTGCAACACTTCACTTCCTGTCTCCCTTAGTGAACGTGCCGTGGCACATTTTGCACTTTTCGTGGCGAGCGGATACCTGTCAAAACCGCATACTAGCTCATTATAAAATACTTACCTCTGAACGAGGAGAAGAGAACTTACCTGGTCCACGCCGAGCGAGATGTCATCTTGACTCGGCGTGTCTTCCAGGTTTCGCTCCAGTGCTGGAGGCGATGACGTTACTCCCGTGCGTGCGGGAGATTTCAAATCCCCCCCTGCGCATGCCCCTCGCATTGCGAGGGGAATATCTCCTAATCCGTACAAGTTTAGGAGATATTCTTTATACCTACAGGTAAACCTTATTATAGGCTTACCTGTAGGTCAAGGCAAAAAGTGGGGTTTACAACCACTTTAAGAAAAAGGCTGTGAATCTGCAAGACTTCACTTCCTGACTCCCTTAGTAAAGGTGCCAGCACCTGCAACCAAAGCCGAGGGACGGATCGACTTGAGGTGCGGACATCACCGGCTCCCAGGACAGGTAAGCGTCCCAATATTAAAATCAACAGCTACAGTATTTGTAGCTGTGACTTTAATATTTTTTTTTTAAATCAGGCTGGAACTCCTCTTTAAGTTGAATGAACTGTCTGACTTCAGCACATATGTAGTCTTTCCTCCAGAGTGAAAAACATTCTCTGAAAAACTTTACTTGGAGTTCCTACCTTCATCTTTTAACGAACCAGCAATTACACCGTTATTAATATCCGTCAGTGTCCCATTCAATTCATTAAATCCGACAGTTTTTTTTCATTTATTTCATTTTTTTTTTTTTTTTTATATATAAAGTTCTTAGCCGCACTCTGGCAGAGCTCAGGCCTGGTCTCTAATGAAATGAGGACATCTATTCAATGCTTTCCTGATATTAAGTCAATATATCCACACGTATAGCTGCAGATAGATAATGGCATTGGGCCCCGACTGCTGCTTTGATTCCCTCTAATATTAATGAGCAAGTCATAATTTATGTATTGGTTGCTTGGCCATATGACAAAATGCTTCATGGGAATTGCATTGGTGCTAAATTTACGGAAAACGAATGCAGCGCCAGGAAAGGAATACACACAGACTGGATACAGAGTATAGATGCTATCCGTGGTGCTGAAACCAACAACTCAGGACTCTTAAATGTAGAGGCCAGAACTCACACTGACTGCATACAGTGATTTTTAGCTTTATGAGATGAGAGTATGTAACACTCACTTTTTCCCTTTTCTACCTCAATAATTGAATATGATTATTATTATTATTATACATGATTTATATAGCGCCAACAGCTTACGCAGCGCTTTACAATATACAATAAAATTATATTATAATTTATAAATTATAATACAAAAAAAAAACAAGAGGTATAGGAGGGCCCTGCTCAGAAGAACTTACAATCTAATAGGGTGGGGCAGGTGGTACAAAAGGTTGAAACTGTGGGGAATGAGCTGATGGAAGTGGTAAAAATTTAGTTGGAGACGTGATAGGCTTCCCTGAAGAGATGAGTTTTCAGGGATCGCCTGAAGGTAGAAAGAGTAGGGGATAGCCGGACAGGTTGAGGTAGCGAGTTCCAAAGTATGGGAGAGGCTCTGGAGAAATCTGATACAGAACTACAGGACTTCCTTCCAGTACCATTCATAGGCAGACTTTTTTTTTTTTTTAATCAAAATTAATTTCACCTTTTCAGCTACTGTACATTAGCAGTTTTATTTTCTCCACAGCAAAGTATCCAACTATTTTTTATTTTTTCAGTTTTGTATATACAAGGGGCGTTCAAGCCAAACTGGGACTTTTAATTTTACAGGAATAAAAAGTAGGGTTGTCCCGATACCGAGTATTTGCGGGAGTACCCCCGATACCTAAATAGAATACTCACCCCCCCCCCCCGCCGCATACCGCAAAGCCGCCGCGTCAATCCCGTGCATTACAGCGCCGCACTATACAGGCGTCTATGCACAGAGCCGTGTATAGACACTCCCCCTTGCTCGGGATTGGACAGATCCGTCCAATCCCGAGAAGGGGAGTGTCTATGCATGTCGCGGCGGGGATTAGGAGTATTCAAACGGAAGATGCCTGTATAGTGCGGCGCTGTAATGCATGGGGTTAACGGGGCAGCAGCGGCGGTGGTGGCATCGGCATCATCTTCCACTAAGGTGTGAGGGACATGACATGGCTGCATATGTGAGGGACATGACATGGCTGCATATGTGAGGGACATGACATGGCTGCATATGTGAGGGACATGACATGGCTGCATATGTGAGGGACATGACATGGCTGCATATGTGAGGGACATGACATGGCTGCATATGTGAGGGACAGGACATGGCTGCATATGTGAGGGACAGGACATGGCTGCATATGTGAGGGACAGGACATGGCTGCATATGTGGGGACACATTTAAAAAAAGTATCGGTATTCGGTATCGGCGAGTACATGAAAAAAAGTATCGGTACTTGTACTCGGTCCTAAAAAAGTGGTATCGGGACAACCCTAATAAAAAGGGATGCTAGCGTGGCGGGACTACATGCAATAGTAAGAGGCAAGTGTGTCCTATTACTGATAGGCAAAGCAAAAAACATTCACCAGCACACCAATAATCTCCAGAGTGATACCAGAGCTTTAATCAGCGAACACATTGTTACAGCAGATTGCAACATTTGGAGCCATGCAAGACCCCTACATCGGCATGTGATTGCTGATTAACCAAAACCCGCCCGGCCTATAGCAGAATGACGGCCGGGCGGTGGTTCAGTTATCCTGACTGGGTGTCATATGATGTCCAGCAGAATAACATGCCGGCTTGCGCCCCGCGGAGGCATGCAGTGCGGTGATCAGTCTGACACACTGCATCTCTGATCATAGTAAGGAGCCTCCGACAAAAGCCCCTCACCACGTGATCAGCTGTGACCAATCACAGAGTGAACCATGAAGTTCCGGTAAATGGCTTTCCTCTGTTCGCACTGACAGGGAGAGCCAATCGGCGGCTCTCCCTGTCAGAGGGGAGGGTCTGTGATGATAATCAGCACATTGATTATCAGCCCAGCCCCCCTGATAGGTGCAGATCAGCTGCCAGTGCCCCATCATTAACGACAGGCAGTACCCATAAAAGTGCCAATCAGTGCTCACACAAGTGCCCACCACAGTGCCAATTAGTGCCCATCAGTAATACATGTCACTAGCTCAACAGTGCTGCCTGTCAGTGCCGCCTTTCAATGCCCATCAGTGCTGCATATCAGTGCCACCTCATCAGTGCTCGTCAGTGAAGGAGAAAACAATTTTTTTTTTTAACAAAAATACTTTTTTTATTTTAAACATTTTGGTCTTTAGTTTGATTAGCAAAAAATAACACTCCCAGTGGTGATCAAATACCACCAAATGAAAGCTCTATTTTTGGGAAGAAAATAACTTTGTTTGGGTACAGTGTTGCTTGGCCGTGAATCTGTCATTCAAAGTGCGATAGCGCTGAAAGCTGAAAATTGTCCTGGGCAGAAAGGGGGGAAAATGCTCTGTACTGAAGTGGTTAAAGTTCTGGACCCACTCTGGAGATTCTTGGTGTGCTAGGGACATTTTTTTTTTTTGACTTGACATGGTTCCAGCCGGTGATCGCTACAGTACCCACTTATATGCACAGCCATTTCTACAGGAACTTGTGCAGTGGAATTTGTGCATTGGAACTTTTACCGATAGTTGCTGCACATTTCGTGGGCCAGTCCATAGACCGTTAATCAAGATGGCAGACAACAGTGTTAGTGTGCGATGATCATTTACTTGATTAGTGTTTCTGAAAGCAGGTCTGATCAAATGTAACAAAGCAACTGGGCTGACTGCATAGCTAAACTCTACAACAGCCAGTGGCCATTTCTCTCCTTAGAACATGCACATCTAAAGGTTGCCCAGGAACGTGCTTTTTCCCTCAGACAGAGCAGCAGCATGGGAGATGTATACAATCAGACGCTGAGGGACAACACACATGGGTTTATTTACTAAAACTGGAGAGTGCAAAACCTGGTGCAGCTCTGTATAGAAACCAATCAGCTTCCAGTTTTTTTGTCAAAGCTTAAAGGGTTTGTAAAGGAATTCTTTTTTTATCTTAATAGCTCCCTTTACCATAATGCAGTGCTGTTTTCATGTCCTCCGTTGTTCGTTTTTGCTCTCAAGTTGCTGTAATTCTTCTCTGATCTCCACACTTCCTGGTTGTCTGTTTCTGGATGACCACAGTACTGGGAGCTGTGAGGTGTGATTACTGTGTGTCTAGTTTCGTTTTCCAAACCATCGCTGCTCTATGGCTCTGTATGCTCTGTATAGCACAGAGGCAGAAAATAAGATGCAAAAACTAAACTAGATGCAAAAACGAAATTAGAAACTACAGGCACATTATACGATTGATTTTTATCTATTTTTAATCGTTTTTAAAAGGAATCAGTTAACTATTATGTCTCTATACCCTGTAAACCGTAATTTAAAAAAAAAACAAGACATCCCGGGTATGATAAAGTTTGAAAAACAAAATCATAAATTTTAATATAATAAATAACTATAAATAATTATAACAAATAATAATGTAATTATAATAAAAAATATTCAATAATGTAATCAACTTTAAAATCACTGAAATTTGCTCAGTTGCAGAATTGGCGCTGTCATTACTTTTTTTTTTTATGACGAATTTGCCCACAAATCGCTATCGCTCAATTCTGCAAGCGATTCTAATTTATTATCGCTGATTTCTAGCTGATCTAAAACAATTTTTGACATAAAGGGACACTTTTGGTTGTTATGGACAATCTACAGTTTCCAGGCAGAAAGAACAGTTTTTATTATGTAAAAGTACATGTAGGGCACAGGGCAGACCACCAGGGACAAGGGGGGTGTGTATTTTTTACATACAGTACTGTAATCTATAAGATTACAGTATACTGTATGTAATGTGTTTGTTTACATTTTTGAATATGGCGCCGTTCTCCGCCCCTGTGCGTCGTAACGTCGCAGGGAACAGAGATCGACGGCACACGGGGACACTGTGTGAATCGAGCGAGCACCCGCTCGCTCACACAGCGCGGATGCATCACTGGATCCAGGAACAAGGCAAGCCAGCGCGCGCTGCAGGCTCTGCATAGCTACCCCAAACGTGAGTCGGGAATACCGATTTCAGCAAAAAAAAAACACCCAGAGTCACGCTCGGGGATACTGCCAGGGGGGTTAACTGAACAAGCTGAAATTAGAAGCCGATTGGCAACAATGCACAGCTGCACCAGATTTTTCACTCTGCAATTTTAGTAAATTAACTCCACTGTCCCCGTTTGCCAATTGCTCTTCTGCATGGTCAGCCATTCACATGGACTTCTGGTGGTGATTTTAAGTGGCTGCCCTGACGCTCACTGTGCCACCATATTCCACCTTGAGCAATTACATGCATCTGCTGCTAGAGTTTGACATGGACATTCCCAAATTGGCTGTCCAGCAGCAGGTACCTCTCAGGATCCAGAAAAAGAAGTCTCAACTGTGATGTCAGCACATGGAGCGATTGGTGAAAAGCTTGCTCTGATGCATCTGCAGTCGTTTTCACCCGTAAATGGCGACAAGGGAGCTGAACAGTGGACTTTGCTTAGAGTTTTTTTTTTGGTCAGACTGTAATCACACCCAAACACATACTCAGATGTGCAGAAATTCAATTTTAATACTTATTGGCACCTAACAATAAAAAAAAAAAAAAAAAAGACAAATGCCAACATTAACAAGAAGACTTCAAGCCACTGACTGCATCAAGAACAGAGATTGTACCTAGTCATCAGCTTTAATGACGTAGCTTCAGAAGGAGTAAATGTGGCTTCTGGGAATCGGTTCTCTTAAATGCCAGTCAGGCAAGAATAAAGAGGAACCTCCCCTCCCCCAGCGCAGGCGAAGGGGGTAGATATAGGAGGATGACAATTGACAGGCTTGACAAAAGCATAAGCGAGTATCAGGACACAAGACTCTATAGAGCAGAGGAGACACGTGCTCGTCCTGGAATACTCTACACAGCTAACCACATTCTTCCATTCTTCTGATGCAAATTCCCTTCTCCCCCCCTCTGACCTTACTGGAACATTCTGTGCTGTAGCCCCATCTTCTCCAGAGTTCCTGTGTCGGATCCTATTCATATCATTGCATAATAACATTGTGAAATCCCAACGGTATCCTGTATGGCTTTCTTTTCCTAACAACCGCAGTTAAGTGCATGGACTGAGACCTTCTAAAATCACTGACATAACAATGACTTACACAAAGGCATTTGACATGTAAATAAATGGGCAGCCTTGTCCCCCTGGAGGTATTTTTGCTTCTGAATGGAACACAAAAAAAATAAAAAAAAGTTATTTCTTTTTTTTTTTTTAATTAATGGCTCTTTCAAAAAGTGTACATGCAATAAAAATAACAGGCCAAGAATCTCCTTAGCCCCACTATAATTGTGAAGGCTTACCTACTAAAGGATTTGGACCATAGAGAACATTGATCTGTAAGAAGCAGCAATGGGCAAAAAAAGAAAATAGAAAAACAAAACCTGGATTAAAACTGGCTAGAGGAGCGAGTTCAGAGGGCGGTGATAAATGGGGAGTACTCGAAATGGTCAGGGGTGGGTAGTGGGGTTCCCAGGGGGTCTGTCTTGGGACCAATCTTATTTAATTTATTCATAAATGACCTGGAGGATGGGATACACAGCTCAATCTCTGTATTTGCAGATGATATTAATCTAAGCAGGGCAATAACTTCTCCACAGGGCGTGTAAACCTTGTAAGAAGAGCTGAACAAATGAGGTTTAATGTAGAAAAGGTTAAAATAATGCATTTGGGTGCCAAAAATATGTATGCAATCTATACACTGGGGGGAGAATCTCTGGGGGAATCTAGGATGAAAAGAGACCCGAGTAGATAACAGGCTCAGCAATGGCATGCAATGCCAAGCTCCTTCAAGCAAAGCCAAATGAATATCGGCATGTATCAAAAAGGGGATTAACTCCAGAGATAAAACAATATATCTCCCACTCTAAAAGACTCTGGTCCGGCCGCACCTGGAGTATGCCATCCAGTTCTGGACACCATTTCTCAGGAAAGATGTACTGGAAATGGAGCGAGTCCAGAGCAACAAAGCCAATAAAGGGACTGGAGGATCTTGGTTATGAGGAAAGATTACATTACAAGCACTGAACTTATTCTCTCTGGAGAAGAGACACTCAAGAGGGGATATGATTTCAATGTCCAAATATCGTACTGGTGACCCCACAATAGGGATAAAACTTTTCTCTGAAAGGGCATTTAAAAAGACTTGAGGCCATTCACAAAAATTTGAGGAAAAGCTATTTAACCAGAAACTGTGTAGAGTGTTCTTTACTGTAAGAATGTGGAATTCTCTTCCACAAGCAGTGGTTTCATATTAGGTAAGCACCTGAACGACCACAACATACAGGGATATACAATGCAATACTGACATAAAATCACATACGCAGGTTGGACTAAATGGACTTGTGTTTTTTCAACCTTGTTGTAAGAGATAGATGGTGTCCGTGATAAAATAATGTGGAGCTGTCTTTGTTGTTCTTTCTCTTATTATTTGTTCCTCCCCCTCATTTCCTCTCCCTTTCATCTATTCTCTTTTTTTATTCCTTCTTACTCCTTGGTGGTGGGAATGGGATGAGTGGCAGTGCTGGTGGGGGGTGGGATCAGAGGCAGCACTGGGCTGAGTTCTGATCAGCCAACTTAGGTGCTCTTGAACAAGGTCACCTATGCCGTAATCAGGAGATAGGGTCTCCCCAGCCCCTGCCACTTCACATTCCTCACCAGTCAGCTGACCTCTAGTCTCTGCCCCCCACCCATGATGTGAACTGAATGGGCGGCTGCGAAAAGGCTAAGTGGGTGGCCACAAGCTCCAGGGACAGCCCGGCTGGCCTCCTGCAAAAAGGCTGGAACAGTGGTGCGGGCTTCAGGAACAGCCCAGGATTTGGTGACCGGGCAAATTACCATTCAACCCCTGAGGGGGTCCTGACCCCCAGGTTGAGAACCACTGCTCTATGGGAAGCGCTCTCCCAAGGGGGTTACCTTGCGGCTGTGCTCCTGAGTCCTGCATTCAGTGTCCAAATATGGTGAATGCAGGACTCGGCTCGACCCCGCCCCCCGGTCATTGGATTTGATTGACAGCAGTGGGAGCCAATGGCTATCCATATACCCAATGAAGAGCCGAGAACCCCAGGCGAAGATCCAGCATGTTCGACACAGGACTTTCCAGGGCTCAGGTAAGTAAAACGGGGTGGTGGGGGCTGGTAACTGTCAGATGTTTTTTCACCTTAATGCAGAAAAAACATGAGAGTTTACAACCCCTTTAATATGCTGGAGGACTTCTAAGATGGTGGAGTGCAAAAAGATTCCCTATGCTGTGTAAGCCGACTGCCATCTTCGTCAATCAGTGAAGCTTTGTAACAGAAGCCAATGGTAAATGGATGATTATTGCAACAGCCAGCTCCATGCAGGATAATTTTGTATGTGTAAATCTGTATTATTTGCTGCTCCTGCACATAATTCCTTTAGGTCTACTGATTTTTTTTTAAATAAAAAAAATGGATGTATATTTTAGAAAATTTTAAAGGTTTGTTTCATTAACCTTCAAAATTCCCAGCTGACAGAAAGCACAAGATAAAATAAATGAACATTTTGTATAGAGAAAATGAATACACGGCACTCATACTCATGCTAACAAGCATTAGGCGCTAACTCAGGATTAGATCAATCATTATAAAAAGATCCCAAGGAATCTGCAGCTGAATTCTAGTGACATCCAGTGGTTCATTCTCAGGCTCGGCAGCTCATACACAGGCAGATATTAGGAGGAGATCATCTGCAGCCATAAAGCCCAAACCTTTAAAAAGTTTCAAGTTCAACTGCTGCCAAAATGTTCATTTTGTTTTGCATAAAGAGGACAAGGCTTAAAGCCTCTGCAAGAATTTATTGATGCCGATTTCCCTACTGGGTTTAGTTTCAAGACTGAGTTTAAAGTCAAGACAGAAAGTGATGGGAATATCTGCAATAACAAAACAGAGAAAAACACTTTTTTAAAGGACCAGGTAAGAGAATTTCTGTCCTTACCTTCTTGGCACAGTAAACAGGAATTATGGGGCCCCTTACACAGCTTCAGGCATGGGCATGTATAAAAAAAAACAAGCAGGGTTGCCTTCCAGGGCCCTGGGGACCTCTGAGCCCTTTAATAAAAATATATCTATATATATAAAAAAAAAGAAATAAAATAATATAAAAAAATGTAAAACATTTTTTTATAAAAAAAAGGAGGGTTTCCATCTGGGGCCCTGGGGACCTCTGGGCCCTTTAAATAATAATTATAATACTATTATATATATATATATATATACAAAAAAACCCCTGATGGCGGCCCTGACAGTAAAACAATGTCCTCCTTTTCTTAAAATGGGTGTCACTGGGACAGGATGTATTGAAAAATATCCCCTATGGTGGTCACAGAAATAAAAAACGGTCTTCCCTACTCTATCCAAAAACAAAAGAATATTTGGAGTTAGGCTTTTAAAATAATTTCCAGGGACAGAGAGATGACCACAAGTCACCAAAGGCCATATGTTCACATATAACCAACTGCAATTTTACTGCACCCTGACCACCCACGTAAAAGGGTAGTTCCACCCAAAAGTGAAACTTCTGCTTATCCGATTCCACCCCCCCCCCCCCCCCCGGCGCCACATTTGGCACCTTTCAAAGGGGAGGGGGAGCGGGTACCTGTTTTTGACAGATACCCTGTCCCCACTTCCGTTGGACCTCGCCGTAGCGAGGCAAGTCAGAAGTTAAGCAGCCCTCCTCCTCCCCCTGCTGCTGGGCCAGTAAGAGTGTGCAGAGCCAGTAAGAGTGTGCAGCACTCACAGTACACAGAACATGGAAATGCAATTATTTTAGTAAATATAAACTGTTAAATATCCCTTTCTCATCAGCAATATATAGCAGTTTTCTGACTTCTATTAGTGTCTGGTTAAAGCTTGAAGGAGGAATTTTTATTCTACACTGACAGTCCTATGTGGCTGCAGGACCCCTGACCCTGTGTCTGTACAGCATTGATTGGCCCTGTGCTGATCACACCCTCCCAAGAAAAAAAACACTCTAGCAACACACACCAAACTGAGCATGTGCAGATTGACTCCAAACGCTTTGCCTGATCAGAAGATGGATTTGGGACAGTGGAAGAAAGGGAGGATCAGGGAAGACAGGATCAAGCTGCCTTTTTACACAATGTGGATTAACCCCTTAGGTTCCAGTTTAACAAGCACAAGCATATGCTGCATATACAAACTGATTTTACTGTTGTGGGTTTAGGAATACTTTAGGTGTAGGGGCAGGACAGCCATCAAAGTGAGAATGAGGGGGGGGGGGTTGGGGTTGCTGAAAATGACAGCGTCATCCCACTCATCTGACTCCTGCCGCAAATTGAAGATGAAAGTGTTTTCTCTCCTATCTCCAGCCACGACATGAGGGGGAGGGGGAGGGGGGACTGCCGAAATGAAAGTTTTCTCCTCTCCTCTCAGCCGTGAGCTAAAAGGGGGGGGGGTGACCTAGACCCTGGGAACATTCGGGGCCCCGAAAGGTGTAATGCCTGTACCCCCCCTGATGGTGGCCCTGTGTAGGGGTTCCTTGTCACGGGCATTCATCCCACTGACCACCAATGCAAGGAGCAATCTTCCTACTTACCACTAATGTAAGGAGCATTCTTCCCACTGACCACCAATGTAAGGAGCATTCTTCCCACTGATCACCAATGTAAGGAGCATTCTTCTCACTGATCATCAATGTAAGGAATATTCTTCCCACTGATTACCAATGTAAGGAACATTCTTCCCACTGATCACCAATGTAAGGAGCATTCTTCCCACTGATCACCAATGCAAGGAGCATTCTTCCCACTGATCACCAATATAGGAGCATTCTTCCCACTGATTACCAATGTAAGGAGCATTCTTCCCACTGATCACCAATGTAAGGAGCATTCTTCCCACTGATCACCAATGTAAGGAGCATTCTTCCCACTGATCACCAATGTAAGGAGCATTGTTCCCACTGACCACCGATGTTAAGGGACATGCTTCCCACTGACCACCAATGTAAGGAACATTCTTCCCACTAATTACCAATGTGAGGAGCATTCTTCCCACTGACCACCGATGTTAAGGGACAAGCTTGCCACTGACCACCGATGTTAAGGGACATGCTTCCCACTGACCACCACTGTAAGGAACATTCTTCCCACTAATTACCAATGTAAGGAGCATTCTTCCCACTGATTACCAATGTGAGGAGCATTCTTCCCACTGATCACCAATGTAAGGAATATTCTTCCCACTGATTACCAATGTAAGGAACATTCTTCCCACTGATCACCAATGTAAGGAACATTCTTCCCACTGATCACCAATGTAGGGAGCATTCTTCCCACTGATCACCAATGTAAGGAGCATTCTTCCCACTGACCACCGATGTTAAGGGACATGCTTCCCACTGACCACCGATGTTAAGGGACATGCTTCCCACTGACCACCAATGTAAGGAACATTCTTCCCACTAATTACCAATGTAAGGAGCATTCTTCCCACTGATTACCAATGTGAGGAGCATTCTTCCCACTGATCACCAATGTAAGGAGCATTCTTCCCACTGATTACCAATGTGAGGAGCATTCTTCCCACTGATCACCAATGTAAGGAGCATTCTTCTCTGTTAAAATGTGGGGGAGCGAAGACATTTTTATAACAGGGAGGACAGAGGGGACATATTTCTCTAACATGTGTCATACGATATGTCAAAAACTCTCCTTCTCCCCAGGCGTCGTTCCCAATGTACAGACTTAGGTTTTCTTCATAATATGATGTTTTATTCTTCCAAAGACAGGACAAGCAAACAGTCAATGCTTACATATTTGGCAGCTGGTAAAACATGGCAGGATGGTACATCAGAATGTTTCAGAAGGAGGAAGATGGATGTTAGGATGGTATGTCTTTCTCCTGGGAGAGGGTCCCGTCCCCACCCCCATCTCTCTGTCGGTGACCCTTTGTCTGTCCTCAAGCTACCTCGTTTAAACCAAATGATTCAGAAACGTTTATCACATAAAATCTTATAAATTTAAAATCTAACATTCTCACTGATCATCAATGTAAGGAATATTCTTCCCACTGATTACCAATGTAAGGAACATTCTTCCCACTGATCACCAATGTTAAGGGACATGCTTCCCATTCATCACCAATGTATAAAACATGTAAGGCACGATTGAGCATTAGAAAATCGCAATCTCGATTCAACCCACCCTCATGATCTTAATCTGGCATTTCCACGATTCATGTAAGTGCAGAGCCGTTCTCTGCTCAGAGCTGTCAAAGAAAAATGGAAAAAAAAAGCCAGCAAAGTTTATCACAACATTGCACAACCCAGAGATAAAAAGAAACAATGTATCATTTGGTTCTTTTAGATCAAAGGGATGAACTTCGGTCTGTAGATGTTGCTTACAAGTTAAAGTCAATATTTTTCGCTAGAAAATTACTTCGAACCCCCAAACATTATATATTTTTAGAAGAGACCCTAGAGCAGGCATAAGCAATTAGCACACTTCCAGCTGTTGCAGAACTACAAGTCCCATGAGGCAAAGCAAGACTGACAGCCACAAGCCTGACATACAGAGGTAGATGCATGATGGGACTTGTAGTTTTGCAGTGCTAATTGCATATCCCTGCCCTAGAGAATAAAATGGCAGTCATTTCAATATTTTACATCACACTGTATTTGCGCAGCGGTCTTTCAAAAGCAATTTTTGGGGAAAAGAATATAGTTCAATTAATTAAAGAAAACGAAACAGTAAAGTTAGCCCAATTTGTTTGTATATTGTGAAAGATGAGGAGGGGAGGGGGCAAAGATTTGTGCTAAGAGAGGGGGGGGGGGGGGGGGGTGTTTCAGCAGCGGGAGCAGAGTTGTCCTGGGAGGAGTGGGAATTTATGCTTAGAGGGTAAGAATGCAGATTAGTGCACAATTTGTTTTTGGTGTGGTTCTAATGCCGCGCACACACGATCATTTTTTGGCTCTAGCAAAGCGTGGTGACGTACAACACGTACGACAGCACTATAAAGGGGAAGTTCCATGCGGATGACGCCACCCTTTGGGCTGCTTTAGCTGATTTCCTGTTAGTAAAAGACGATTTGCGCTTTTGTGTCTGTTACAGCGTGATGAATGTGCTTACTCCATTACGAACGGTAGTTTTACCAGAACGAGCGCTACCGTCTCATAACTTGCTTCTGAGCAGGCGCGGGTTTTTAACGTCGTTTTAGCCCACACACGACCATTTTTTACAACCCGAAAAACAACTTAGTTTTAAATTGTCGTTAAAAAACGCAGCATGTTCGGTTTTTTTTTTTCGTTTTTCAGAAGCCGAAAAATGACATGAAGTCCACACAAGATCGTTTTAAATGACATTTAAAAAAAAAAAAAAAAAAATTCTTGCCAAAAAATGATCGTGTGTACGTGGCATCACACATAATGCTCATACATCTTTGGGGGGCACAGTTTGGCAAATCCGCTCTGGGCTCTAGATGGCCTTGTCCCGGCACTGCCTCCATGGTAAGAAGGTCGGAAAAAAGGCTGCTGTAATGTTTCCACCACTTACAGGCCTGACCTCAAGGCACCTGAAATTCCTTGACATATTTTAGCTTCTCTCTGAAAACCTGGAGAGAGGAGAACGTGGTCTTCGTTACAAATGGATCAAATAAAATACAGGTGTAGCCAACAAAATATCAGTAGACAAGAGCTACACTTGTGGATAACGCCAGCATGCCTTAACATTTAATTTTCTTTCCTTCAAAGTTCATAAACAAGTGGCATCTCTTTTGACATGAACCAATTCAATATCCAGTAGACTAGCTATAAGCTTTCCAGGTCACAGAGAAACATCAATTCTCTATCAAATAGCAGTCTCTCATCGCAGTCCATTATCAAGATGGAGTCTTAGTTTTGCTGGAAGGCAGCCCTATCTGTATATCAAGCCTCGGCACGCTGACGGAGAGTGAGTGAAAGCCTGTGAAATAATCAATAATATTCATCACGTTGTGTTCAACAAGTTGCCAAGATGGAAGTTTTTTCTTTTTTTTTTAATGAAAACTAAACTTTTCAAACCAAACGAGCCCCTGCCAAGCTCCAAAAAATGAATACAAGCGAACAAAAATAAACGAAGCAAGTAAACAATCGGTTCTACGCTGGGAACAAAGTTCAGAAAGCACTGGAACACGAGGGTATTGGATAAAACTTGTTCAGGCTATGCACCGGAAAAGGTTATGTTATGTGCTTAGCCAAAGGCACAAAACTGGTCTAAATTATAAACATTTCTAAAGAGTACAGAAATAAGAATATAACAATTCTGAACCAAAAAAGATTGTCTGTAGGTTCTATAAATGTCCCCTCATTTAACACATTCAAAGTGCTTATGCCAAGGCTTTTTTTCAGCTGAAACTCTGGCACTGGCCTGTCCTCTCCTCTCCGTCTTCTCACTGATAAACTGGTACAGGATATGTTCTGCACTACTCACTTCATCTAAGGACTTCTGTGTTTGCGTGATGGCATGCCTCTTCGTGTGGCTCAAGTGTGCTGACCAGTCTCACTTCTCCTGCAGCCCATGGTTTTCAGGTGAGTGGGTGGAGAGGGTTCTGTACTGCGGGGGGAGAGGGGGACTTGTGCTGTGTGTTGGGGGGGGGGGAGGAAGAGGGTTTGTACTGTGGGAAAGGGGGAAGGTTGCACTATGAGTCGGGAATCTGTATTGTAATGGGTTGGGCAGCCTCTGTACTATCACGGGTGCTCTGTACTGTGGTAAGGAAGGGTGGGGAGGTAAGGGTTGTTGGGCAGTGAGGATGTGAGTAACTGCACCCTGGCCTATACACTATGGGCCAGATTCAGCAACACTTGCGCCGGAGTATTTCGATATGCGCCGCGTAACTGTGAAGATGCGCCGTTGTATCTCCGCGGCCGTACCCACCAACCTAGATGCGCCAGAAAACGGGCCATTTCCAACCGGCTTAACTTTCCGACGCCAGAGTATCGTCAGCGCATAGTTTCGCTTGGCGCATCAGTCGCGCCAATTGATTTCTCCTGCAAATATGCAAATGAGGGATTTTTCCCAATTCACGAACGGATTAGCACCATACGCTGGCTACATGCGCCGCGCATATGTCGTCCGTCCGGCGCAAAGTTATTTCTACAAATAGCTGCTTTATCTTTACTCAAGACAGCCACAGGTCAGCAGGAGAGCCGCTACAGCAGCGTTACCGACGATAAGAGCTAGCTGAGCACCCCCACTTGCAGGACAACACCTCTGTCCCTGCTTGTCTGTCAACTTTTACAGCCATGGAGGAAGACATCATAGGTCTCCATAGCCGAGATGACGGCTGACAGCTCCTGGCCTTTAAAGTTCAGCTTTCTCCTGTATGTTTGCGGGGAACGGGAGCAGCCATCTCAGAACAAAAGTAACTTCACTGCGGGGAGGGGGAACAGGATATACTTTAGTGCCGGAATGGCGCATCTACGGGCGCATTTAAACGCCCAATGGAACGCATTGCGCTGTCGTTTCCAAGGAAGTGGTGCCGACGGAAGTTGTGAGCATGCACACTGGGATGCATTGACAGTCGACGCATGCGCAGTACGTTCGCCGCGGGATCGCGCCTAGTTAAAATAATACACGCCCCGTACCCGCCCAATTTGAATTCCGCCGGCTCATTTTCGATACGCTGCCGCAACTTTAGGAGCAAGTAGTTCATGAATAACAGCACTTGCTCCTAAAATTTCGCCAGAGTAACGTAAATGAGAAACGTTACTCCAGATTAAAGATGCTCCCATCTACCTGAATCTGGCCCAAAATTGCCAAAAGTACTGGGAAGCCTGCCTTTACATGAAATGTTGAAAGAGTACCGCTCCAAGCCCTGCGAACTATGCTGTGCTCCCGCCCTGTAGTACTGACAGGTGCAGACTTTGCGCTGATCCGTGGAAAAAATAAATGTTCCTGGACTGCCACACTCTGATAGGCGATTTATTGAAACAAAATGAACAAAGGACAAAATCAAAAGCTGTATAACATCCAAAAATTCATGCAACATTGCAATCAATGGTAGAAAGTGGACATAGGGGACAAAAAAGCTAACATGTTTCACATCATGAATAGATGCTTAGTCATAGCTATGAAATGTAATGGCATCCCAGTCTTCGTAGGGTTCAATATTGAGTTGGCCCACCCTTTGCAGCTATAACAGCTTCAACTCTTCTGGGAAGGCTGTCCACAAGGTTTAGGAGTGTGTCTATGGGAATGTTTGACCATTCTTCCAGAAGTACATTTGTGAGGTAAGGCATTGATGTTAAATAAGAAGGCCTGGCTCACATTCTCCGCTCCAATTCATCTCAAAGGGTTGAGGTCAGAACTCTCTGCAGGCCAGTCAAGTTCCTCCACCCCAAACTCACTCATCCATGTCTTTATGGACCTTGCTTTGGGCACTGGTCCAAATGAGTTGAGTTGAGAGGTATCTTGATATAGCGCGGTCTTACTCCGAAGGGTCCCGACGCATACATCCACATACTAGGGCCAATTTATAGACAGGATCTGATTAACCTACCAGCATGTCTTTGGAGTGTGGTAGGAAATCGGAGTACCCGGAGGAAACCCATGCAGACACAGGGAAAACATGCAAACTCCAGGCAGAGGGTGTCGTGGTCGGTATTTGAACCAGCGACCCTATTGCTGCTAGGTGAAAGTGCTATCCACTACACCACTGTGCTGCCCCCAAATCATTCGGTGGAGGGGGGATTATGGTGTGGGGTTAATTTTTCAGGGGTTAGGCTTGGTCCCTTAGTTCCAGTGAAGGGAACTCTTAAGGCATCAGCATACCAAGACATTTTGGGCAATTTCATGCTCCCGATTTTGTGGGAACAGTTTGAGGATGACCCCTTCCTGTTCCAACATGACTGCGCACCAGTGCACAAAGCATTAACATGGATTAAAGCGTTTGTGGTGGAGGAACTTGATTGGCCTGCACAGAGTGCTAAATTAAACCTGATAAACCTTTCGAATGAAGTAGAGTGGAGACTGCGAGCCAGGCCTTCTTGTTCAATATCAGTGTCTGACCTCACAAATGTGCTTCTGGAAGAATGTTCAAACATTCCCATGAACACACTCCTAAACCTTGTGGATGGCCTTCCCAGAAGAGTTTAAGCTGTTATAGCTGTAAAGGGTGGGCCAACTCTTTATTGACTAAGATTGGGATGCCATTAAAGTGGGTATATACCCACTTTAAAAAAAAAATCCTCCAGGTAAGGTTTAACTGTAGGTAAAATGAATATCTCCTAAACCTGTACGGTTTTGGAGATATTCACTTTGCATGCAGCAGCTGACGTTGGGGGGGGGGGGGGGGGGGGGCGGAAGTTTTTATATGGTAGCCGATTGGCTGGCATGCATAGCTGCACTAGATTTTGTATTCTGCAGTATTAGCATATGAACCCCAGTGTGTGCTAAATGGTGCCCCTTTTTGTCATTTCAGAAAGTAGAGGGGTATGTACCACTCAGAAATCTTCCAAATATTAATGTCTTTAGTAAGACACCTAAAAGCACCCAATTGTGCATGGGTACAACTCACATGCTCATGAATCTAGACAATTACCAAGTGCAAGATCGAGTTTTCAGACCTGACAAAGGTGTAACATTTCTAGCGGCTTCAGAGCAGCTCATAGCGTCTCCTTAAGCTTTGCACCGAGACAGGTACATGGAAAGCTATCAGAGCATATGCTAATTTGTGGTTCCTGCGAAGTAGCTGCTGTTGACTTTGAACATCCCACTTCTCGCACAGAAAGAAGAGACTGATAATCGAGGTAATGACTTGGAAATTTTTGAGATGCGGAAAAGCAGGAAACTCACAGAGTAGCACATGGGTCTTAGAAGTTCTATATTATGGCCTTCTCTGGGACTTGAGTTAACAAGTTATTGAGTTATTGATTGTGTATTACATCTCTGACAGCCTCCGAGAGGCCAGTAATACTATGATGACGATGTAATGTGATGTGTTCAATAATGTTTGGACATTGTATATCTTTAAACAGTCTTTAAGAGAAATGTGCGATTTGTTTATGGGAAGTGGGCTGTAACCAGCCATTGGAGTATGTTTCAGAGACATGAAGAGTCCTTGATCCATTGGATCACATGCTGAGAATAAGCTTTGATCTGAACCTTTCACATCTTCCTCTCAGGGGGAAAAAAAAATTCCCTCTTAAACATGTGGAATATATAAGCCAAGAGGTTCTTCTGATATGTTCAGAGGGTACATCTGCCTGTCAGATTAAAGCAGATGCTTCATTATTATTTTTCCGAAGGTCCCTCACCCTTTTTAATGCTCCATTGCTGGCTTTCTTGTCTTGCCCTGTTCTGGCTGAAGTTAGTCTTTAAAGGTTAAGTGATAACCGGTGTTATTTACCCCACTTCCTGTGAGCCCAGGCTGTCATGGACCCAGTTTTTTTGTAGGGAGATCATGCTTTGTCCCCATATCTCATTTGTAATCCTGTGTTGCCATCACTCTAAAGGTCCATACACACAATCAGACTTTTTGACAACAAATGTCCGGCGGTACTGTTTGATCGGACAATCCGACCGTATGTATGCTCCATCAGAAAAGCTTTTTCATCGGACAAATGTGAGAACAGACAAACTTTCCGGCAACAAATGTCCTACGTCGGCTAATCCGATCGTGTGTACACAAGTCCATCGGACTAAAGTCCAAAGAACATGCATGCATGCTCAGAACCAATGCTAAAGATCAGACAATAGCAGAAGTTGCCGAAAGGGTGGCGGTAAAGAGTAGAAAAAACACGTAGTATTACGTCACTACGTTCGTGTTTGTTGGCTGAAAAAGTCCTGTCGTTTGTATGCCAACCAAGTTCACGGAAAACGTCCTTCGGAAAAAAATCCATGAAAAAGTTAGATAGAATTATGATCATGTGTATGAGTCTTTACAGTGGCTTCCAACAGACTACAAGAAGCTTTTTCAACAAAAAATTATGTACTTGATAAATGCCATGCACCCACAATGCCACAGAAATCAGAGTGACATGTCAGAGCAGAGTGGCATGGCAGAGTGCTGTCAGAGTGACATGTTTTCAGGCACTGGTAGCTGAAAAGAGGAGCTTAGGCAGCGTATAGGAGGTTGGCTCAATTTATGTATGTCGCAGTGTGCCTCATACAAAGTCCCAAAATATATTTTTTCTTTCCAGCTTATAGGAGGAGGCAAGAAAAAGAGAGGACCCTCTACTGTGTGAACATTTACAGTACATAGGAAGGTGACACAGGAAGCTGAAACAGTGTCCAGTTGGCACAATAAGAAACCACTGGTTTCTGAGAACCCTGGGGAATTCAAGGGGTAATATCTGCTCTGCTGCAGGTCTCCTGGGAATTGTATTACTCCTGCTACAAAAGGCATGTTCCCACTTCATCTGCTGCACTCACCATTCCATAAATGAGAAGCTGATGTCGTCAGTGAGACGAAACACATCGAGGCGGGACTTCCTGTATGTCACTTTCAGTTGTGTAATTTCCAGTACCTGGAACAAACCCTGGCTCCAGGCCTTGGCGGAGTGGCGCTGCAGGTTATGAGACATTGTTGCCTGTATTGTTGATGATCTATGGCACTTTTAATGTAAGGGCACATATGAATGCTGCTTTTATTGTATGTTGGTTTTTTATTAAAGTACTAGACTTTGAGAACTTCTTTTCCCTTTAGGTGTTTATGTCTATGAGACTGTGGTGGCAAGGAGGTCGAGATACCCTTGATATCAACAACTGAGAGCTTGTGATTTTTTCTATGGGACTGTAAGCTTATAACTTACACACCATTACGCACAATCAGGACCATTTGTCACCTGATACTTTTTTGAACATGTCGTTTTTGTGATTGAAGATAATTAATATATGATCAATAGTTGCTTTTATTTAGAA
The DNA here is from genome assembly GCA_029574335.1 of Rana kukunoris. NCBI lineage: Eukaryota > Metazoa > Chordata > Amphibia > Anura > Ranidae > Rana > Rana kukunoris. The sequence continues at coordinate 46,420,131 of CM056049.1, read as the reverse complement.
ATTACATAATTATTGGAAATTATTGCTATTAATAATTATTGGAATTTATTGCTATTAATAATTGCTATTTAGTAGTCCCTCATTAGGCAGTACCAAACCTACTGGTACTCCATAAATGCATACCGTGGAGGCTACACACAGATATATCCACCCATCATGACCATTCTTTGGATAGTTTAACTCCTCAATGTCAACCAAACAGTGAAGCATCACTTTTTTCCAGGAACGGCCCCTTAAATACTGTAAGCTGTTGTAAAAGTTCTGTGTTTCAGAAGCATAAGGATAACTTAAGGCGTAGACCACACTATTATCAATGCAAAACAAAGGAATCCAAACAAAGGGGACTGCTGTGCTCATTTGGCAGGAACGGAAGCGCCCAGCCTAAAATCAGGGCTAAAAATGTCTGCAGCTCTCAAAACGCCAGACAATAAATGTTCTCCAGAAAGAGGTTCATTCGCTGTCAGGCAGCGCAAGTTGACTTCCAGAACGCTATAGCAATAACATAGTATGTTTTATTATGAGTGTCATGGAGACGGTGTGAAAAATCAAGAGCCACAGGCAGTAAGCTGCAATGGGTCAATAAAGCTCACAGAGACATTGTGTAGAGATAATCAACAACAAGGCCCTGGGTTCTCCATGCACTGCAAACAGCTGAAGGGCAAATCAATACAGCCATGGGAAGGACACCGCCATGTTACACTTCCCACAATATACTGTTATGACTGGAGGAAAACATTCAGAATAGAATGAAATGTTACAGCTTCCACGAAAGCTCAGCCAGGAGAGCACGTAATCACAGAGGGTAACCTTCCTTCAATCCATGAGTTACGTCACAGAAGAACATGGCTGCCATGTAGTGCTTCAGATGGTTCTATAATATAGGCATTAGGGGATTAGTTCATTTTTCTACAGACCCTGGAATATAAAGAGTAAAGTCTCCATATAGATATATCATTTGCATTTAGAGTACATTTTAGAGCTGTATTAGAGTCTTGTTTAATGGCCATGGCTGCCCACGCTGGTGTCATGATGCTGGAGAAGGGATCTCTGTCTGAGTTTGAAAACTGCTATTTGGCAACATAGACAGTTCCTTCTTCATTGTGGGGGAGTAGCAGTTCAAACCAACATCAGCTATTTGCCTCTTAGGAAAAGAGTGGGGGACCCAAAATGGTTGGATAGCTTGCTTGCTCAGAAACTATTCCTGCTGAATAAATGCGTGCATTTGGAAGGGTGGGTGTGCTCAAAGCTATCCTTTCAAAACTATTGTGGTCATTTGGAAGGAGAACATCTTAAAAGAATAGTGGGTATAGCATTATCATATACACGATAATGGGCCCACTATTTTTGAAGTTCCTCTTTAAAGGAGACCTATACTCACAATGTGAAGATTCGCTATTCTTATAGGAAACATCTGGTATTTTATTTTGATTATTTTAGCATACACTATATTGTCAAAGGTATTGGGACGCCTGCCTTTACACACACACACACATGAACTTTAATGGCATCCCAGTCTTAGTCCGTAAGGTTCAATATTGAGTTGGCCCCCCCTTTAGAGCTATAACAGCTTCCACTTTTCTACGAAGGCTGTCCACAAAGTTTAGGAGTGTGGCAATGGGAAGGTTTGACCATTCTTCCAGAAGTGCATTTGTGAGGTCAGACACTGATGTTGGACCAGAGGCCCTGGCTTGCAGTCTCAGCTCTAATTCATCCCAAAGGTATTCTATCGGGTTGAGGTCAAGACTCTGTGCAGGCCAGTCAAGTTCCTCCACCCCAAACATGTCTTTATGAACTTTGCTTTGTGCACTGGTCCAAATCTTGTGGTGGAGGGAATATTATGGTGTGGGGTTGTTTTTCAGGGGTTGGGCTTGGCCCCTTAGTTCCAGTGAAGGGAACTCTTAAGATGTCAGTACATCAAGACATCTTTAAAAATGTCATGCTCCCAACTTTGTAAAAACCGTTTAGGGGTGGCCCCTTCCTGTTCCAACATGATTGCGCACCAGTGCACAAAGCAAGGTCCATGAAGACATGGAAGAGCGAGTTTGGGGTGGAGGAACCTGACTGGCCTTTACACAGTCCTGACCTCTACCCAATAGAATACCTTTGGGATGAATTAGAGCTGAGACTGCCTTCTGGTCCAACATCAGTGTCTGATCCCACAAATGCACTTCTGGAAGAATGGTCAAACATTCCCATAGACACACTCCTAAACCTTGTGGACAGCCTTCCCATGAAAGATGAAGCTCTTATAGCTGCAAAGGGTGGGCCAACTCAATATTGAACCCTACGCACTAAGACTGGGATGCCATTAAAGTTCATGTGTGCGTAAAGGCAGGTCCCAATACTTTTGACAATATAGTTTAAATACAGTATATTTATTTCATAGGTTTTTTTCCTTAACAAAACATAAAGAAAATAATTACAGAAGAGTTTCGGTAATTATCTTGCCTAACAGACATTTATTCTAAACAGATATTTATCTATAAAAAAAACTTCATAACAAAATAAATTTTATATATATATATATATATATATATATATATATATATATATATATATATATATATATATATATATATATATATATATATTTTAATATAACATTAATAAAATGTAAATCAACAAAACAAAACAGGAAAACAACATTGCTGTATTTCTGATTTCTTATCTTGTATAATTTAACAAAGAATAAAATAGCAGTTATCCAAGTACATGCTTATAATATAATAATAAAGGGACAAAAAAAGCTCACCAGGTTAGGTTAAGGACCCTATAGACACTGATCTAATACTCTAGATTTCAAGATGTCCCAAAGTACCCCTTACCTTTCCTGTGGTGTACCATGAAGTGTATTGAAGCTTTGTCGTTATTTCCCAACGCTGATCTGTAGACAGTTCCTTAATCATATAACTAGACCAAGTATCAAAGAATTTCTTTACGGATAGTTACTTATTTCTCTAAGCATCTATTTTATCCAGCATGCATAATCTAAATATAGTAGATATAAGATCCTGTAATAAGCCCATAGATGTACACAGCAACCTAGTAGATCCCCATATAGTGCTCAAAAATTTTAAAAACCTTATGCCAGAATTTCTCTATTATCGGGCACTGCCACCACAGATTAATCAAATTAGATTGGTCAAGCTTGAATTTTATTCGGGATAGGACAGGACGGTGATCACAATATAAGCCACAACTGCTTGTAAAATGCATTGCGAGAGTTCAGTGGAAGCACTGGGGGGGGCAAAAAGTGTACCAAAAGTGCAACAGAATGGTGAATATGTATTGGGCCATGCCAATTGTTTTTTTATTCACTTAAGGCTTGTTTTCACGGACCAGCTGAATCTACCGCCCACATGTTATTGTATTGATTTCTGTTATAAATGAAGTGTTGATGTCAATTCACAAAGATGGTTGCATAGATTATTGCTCTTTGAAAATACAGCCAGCTTCAGGCTGTTGATAACAGAGTTTTAATAAGGTGTTTGTTGAGGAGAGCTGGAAAAGCCATATGAGATGGTGATAAAATCATGGCAAAAAAAAAAAAAAAAACACCATTTTGGTGGTTAAATGGGTAGTTCATGCAAAAATTGCACCTATGCAATATCTTTAGGGGTTTAAATTAGCCACCTTAAAACAAAATGCAATAAATAAATTAAAAACAATGTAATCACCTTAGGGAATTGACATGGCTTTTCACGGGCCTGCACTATGATAATTTAACACTGAATATTCATTGAACACTTTGTTGCCAGCTGTAATGTGCAGTTTGTACATTTCTTTGATTACTCCAATTCAGTTTCTAATATATTTTCTGTGTAGCTTACTATGCGGTCTAACAGATTGGAATAAGGTAATTTTCTTTTTCTATGACTAGTCAGTCTATTACATGCGAGGTCTATACTTATGGCATGATGCTATTCTCTTGCTTAATTGCATTACAGATAGAGCTGCATGAATAATCGTAAAAAAAACAAAAAAAAACACGATCCCAATCCCCCTGATGATCTTAAGCCGGCATTTTCACGATTCAGTACAAAGCCGATCTGTGCTCATAGCCGACAGCTTATTCCAAAAAAATAAGCAGCCAGCAAAGTTTATCACAACATTGCTCAGCCCTGAGATAAAAACATTGCATTATTTGGTTCTGTAAATGAAGTCAGTTTAACCACTTAGGATCCATTGACATTTGGAAAAGCTGCAAATAGCGGGTCGCCCTTGCAATCCCAGCTATTTTGAATGGCACCAAAACGCTGCACATTTTTTTCAGGCGACAAATTGCGGTAAAAATGTGTTGCGATTTGGTGCCATTCAAAATAGTGGGGATCACAAGTGCGTACCGCGAATTGCACAGATTCACCTGCCTGTTGGTGTGTCAATAGGATCACCGTGGTGTGAATGGAGCCAATGAAGGAGAGTCGCCGGACACGCGAGGCTCTCGTGTGCAACATTGCTGGATCGAGATGGGCTCAGGTAAGCATTAGGGGGGGCTGGGTGGGTTGCTGCACACAGGTGTTTTATCTTAATCTGTGGAAAAAAATTACTGCGCAGGTCTTTGACAAAATGTACAAAACAATAAAGTGATTGGTTGCTGCTGCTGCATAAACAATGTGCGATACACATAAATTACCTATAAAATCAAAAATATGCTGCGCTGCACTGACAAATGTATCATAAATCAAATATCAAAATGTGACCATTCCTCTTAATGTGAACATGAGTGAAACGTAGATGACGTGACAAATCCAAAAAATATCACATTCAAATACAAATGATAAAGTCCATGTGTGTCAAACTTGCACCCGAAGTGTGTTTGAAAAAAGTTCATAGAGTAAGATCAGACAAAGGGCACCTCCACCTCTAATAGAATTGCCTGCTTACCAACTCCCAATGATCTTATTGCTAAGATCAAGATCGCATGTAGCTCTATGTTCCTATGGTAGGCTTGCTTCTACTGATCATCTGCTGTTCAACTCCATATGTAGGTAAACCATACATCGGTGTATGCCAGATCCCGGAGTGTAGATAAAATAAAGAGAAGGCCAAAATAGAGTAGTACCGTAGATAAATTCTATGTTTAATAATAAAAAATACACTCACATGGTAGGTGTACAAGATTAGCGTCTAAAAAATGTAGCCGGCCGGCTCAAACATTCGCTCGTCCTTCCGGATAGTCGATAGCGGTGACGTCAGCACGCCGCTTTCCCTACGCCATTTAGTCACAGATGACGTCTTCCAAGGGCACGAGCGGCGCGCTGACTCGCCGCTAATTTGTACATTTGCTTGGCCAATCGGACCGCCCAGTTCTGACATCCGGGAATCCACGATCCTCATCCGCCATATTGGAGATGGGACATTTGCCCTTACTAGTTGTGGCTCGATTGCGAAATGGTCTTATTGGCATTAAATATGACCAGATCGAAATGGTTGTATATACAAAACATATAAAGGGGCTTGTTACTTGGCCTAAAATAATAGTGAAGATGACAGAGTAAACTGTTGGTCTGTGACCACTAAATCATCGTCACTGCTGTAGAATGAGACGCGCACAATGTTAAAAATTAACCCTATGATGCATGAAACGGATCCAACATCCTCATCACTAGGGGCTCAGTTTACAGCACGTGCAAATACGTTCTTAACTGAATAAAAATTCATATTGTTTTAAAACATGATTATAACAATTCATTAATAACATAATATAATAAAAAAAAAAATTAATTATTATAAAAAAATTATAAAAGAAAATTATGGACTATTGACAGTCGCAATCAACCCGCATTGTAAGGGAAGGAACCTCTACTCACTGATGGCAGCCAGCGAGACAGGAAAAGGAACCCTTAAATATAAACCATATTTGGGTCATTGTGATCAACTGAAACATCAAAATAGGAATTTCCATGCAGGCCCAATTAGCTCCCATGAACCAAACCGGAACCAAAGTCAACAGGGATGTCGTACCCTGCATGGATGACCCTTCAATTCTGAGCTAACCAAAACAATGGTAGTAAAATCAAAGAGAAATTAACATTAAAAAAAGGACATCATAAAAAAGAGATTTTGTATGGAGAGTGAGTTCCGGATCTCAGAACTAGTTCACATTGACATTGGTAATGTATTGAAATCTGTGGTGAGTTAGAATGTGATAGATGATAAAATTCTCTAACTATTGTCTATGAACACGTTCACATCTACATCTACATTCAGTCCGTAAGGGGTATAAGTTCGAACCCTATGGATCCAGGCCATTTCTAGCCTGGATAATTCCCTAACTAGCGATCCCCCTCTCCAGTGGGCATCGAATTTATCAATGCCCAGAAAGAGAGTCCCCTCTGGGTTACGATTATGATGTAAATCGTAATGATGTGACACAGAATGTTGAGAAAAACCTGACCGGATGTTGGTGACATGTTCTCCCAATCGTATCTGCATCTGTCTTTTGGTTCGGCCTATATATTGAAGCCCGCACGGGCACTGTAACATATACACCACGCCTGTAGAACTACAAGTGATAAATGGTTCTATTAGGTGTTCCTTAGAGGTACTGTTTGAAAAAAAATTCAAAGTTTTTTTTGAAGTTACTTTATTTAACGTGCATATTTGGCACCTACGGCACTGATGGTATCCCACCAATCCCCTCTGGAAAAAGGAGACTTTTTTAATGGGAGGATCAACCACGTTAGGTGCGATTTTATCCCGCAAGGATGGCACACCTCTAAATATGACTTGAGGATTCAAAGGGAGAACCGTTTTAAGAATCCTGTCGTTCTCTAATAGGTGCCAATGCTTTTAATTATTCTCTTAATGAGGAAATGTTGGGTAGAGTATGATGTAACAAATGGTACCACTGGACCGGCTTTGCCACCTTTGGGAGTGGGATCCAAAAGTGATTTGCGTTCAATACCCGCCACTTCTTCAATGGTTCTTTCCAGCTGGCTAGGGTAATAACCCTTCTCAACCAGTCTGTCTTTAAGAATTTCCGACTGTGAATGAAAGTCGTCTAGAGTGGTAAAGTTTCGCCTCATTCTAATGAATTGGCTTTTAGGTACCGAATTGAGCCAATTCTGATGATGACAACTGCCAACTGGGATAAATGAATTCCTGTCAGTCTTCTTAAAGTATGTTCTAGTTTTGAAACCAGTCTCATCCTTTGTGATGGTAAGGTCCAGGAAGTTAATCGTTTCTTGGTTAGCTTCATGTATGAGGCGAATCCCCCTATCATTATCGTTCAGAAGGGAGATGAATTCTTCCAATTGGGGTTTAGAGCCATTCCATAGGAGGAGGAGGATGTCGTCAATATACCTGGCCCAAAGGATGATATGTGGGCTAAGGTCCTTATAGACGACATCCTCCTCCCACTTAGCCATAAATAAATTGGCCAGGCTGGGCGCATATTTAGCGCCCATTGCGACCCCCCTAATCTGCCGATAAAAGCCATGATCGAACCAGAAATAATTGTGCCCTGCGGCATATTCTAATAGCTCAATAATGAATTACCTTTGGGCTTGGGGCACATCAGAGAGGGTCTCCAGGTAGTATTGGACTGCTGATATACCCAAATGGTGAGGGATGATTGGGTACAGTGAGCTAACATCCGCTGTTACTAGCCAAGTGTCACCATTGGGTTTTATCTGTGACAGTAAATTGATAACCTGCCTGGTGTCCTTTACATAAGATGGCATTTTCTGGACTAAAGGCTGCAAAAAATGATCAATATACTTGCCCACCCTGGACGTAACGGAATCTATACCGCTCACTATAGGACGTCCAGGGGGGCAAGTAAGGCTCTTGTGGATCTTAGGGAGGCAATATAGGATCGGTATCCTTGGTGCCCTCGGGATTAAAAATTGCTGTTCTTTCCCATTGAGTATACCCGAGTCAGCACAATTCTTAACCAACACCTCCAAATTGCTTTGGTACTGTTGAATAGGGTTCCCCCTAAGTAGTAAATAAGTGACCCGATCATCTACCAATTTCTTGGTTTCATTGATGTACATTAGACGATCCATTAGAACTATCCCACCCCCCTTATCCGCTGGACGTATAACCAATTCTTTATTGGTGCATAAAGAGTCCAGTCCCTTGACTAAATTTTGATCCATCCTAGGGTTGGAGACTTTGACCTTCTCCAAATCTCTAAGGACCACATCCCTAAACACTTTCAAAGAGGGAGCCAACACCCCCGGGGGGTTCCAAGTGGATGCATTGGCTAGTCCTGAATGGAAGGAGGGGTTTAGACCAGTAGGTCCATCAGTATTAGGGATCCCTGCAAAGTAACGTCTAATATTTACCTTCCGCACATACCGGTGAATGTCCATGTAGGTCTGGAATTTGTTTAGTTTCTTTGGGGGAGCGAATTTGAGTCCCCTATCCAACAATGCCAATTCTGGCTGTGTAAGATTGTGGGAACTGAGGTTGTAGATGCCCACATCATCTACATCCTTGGTTTCTTTTGATTTTGCTCTCCTCCCCCCTCTGCACCCTCTTTGTTTTCCACTGGCCTTTTGATGCCTTGATTGGCCCTGGGAAAACCCCAATGTTCTCCTACATCAATGTTAGGTTGATCAAAGGGGAAGTCTCTAGAGGGACCTAACCGGCAGACTTCTTGTGCCTGGTTATTTCGCTCGTAGTCAGCATAACCTGAATTTCCTGGTCCCTCCCTGTCTCTCAGAGGAAAGAACTGATTTCTCACATCTGATTCGCTATCATACTCATAATGGTCTCTACCTCTGTCTGAGTAGTGGCGAACATTATGTCCTTGATTGGGACCATAGTAGTGATTATCGGCTCCATTTCTACCAGAACCCCGTTCCCTTCGCGGGGAATCACTATAATGATAATATTGGCCCTGATTGGAAGAACCATTGGTACGATCCGAGTTATTTGCATATTTGGCTTGAAAGGGTTTCGTTCGGTTAGAACTGCTGTTATGCTGGTAATTACTCGGATGGGGGCCTGTTCCCCTATTTGGTTGTGGGTGGGAAACCTTTTTCCCCTTTTTTGCAATTTTCTTTTTAGGGGTTTTACTTTGATCATTTCTGACCCGAGTGTTTTGTGAGGAGGCGGCAGTGTCATGGGCCACCTCTTCCCCCTGCATGATTGCCTCCATCCTGGAGTTGGTTTCTGTTTGATCTTCAGTTGCTAGCTTTTTCTGCCATTCAAAAACCAGACTCAACTGATAATCATTGAAATCTCTATTATATTTTTTCTTTTTCTTTATTTTCTGTTCCTTTTCTTCCCTATCTAAAATTTTTAGGAGACTGGAAGATCTATCCTTATATTCATCACTCTCCTTATGGGGTAACATGGTTTCTTTCAGTAATTTGATTTCACTGTCCAATTTAACTAATTTGGCTTGTTTTTTGGAAACCAAAAATTTTAAAAAATTTACTCCGGCATCATTAAAATAACGAAACCATTCCTGGAGTTCTAAATCTCCTTTTTGGGGACTAACCTGCCACCTGAGACTTCTAGGTACCATACTTAATTTGATATAAGTGTCTAAAAAGGCCACATCCCACTGGGTATGAACCTCCGAGATAGTAAGGTTTTTGAGTCTGGTGAACTGTCCACTTAAATCTCCCTCCTTATACATCTGAAATACACCTTCTGGGGCAGATTCACGTACATCGGCGCATTATCGATCCGGCGTAGCGCACCGCGATTACGTTAGACGTGCGCAATCTAGCCGCGTAATCCCGGGATTCACGTAGCTTTTGCGCAAGAAATTGCGCAAGCGTAAGGTTTTTTCCTGAGGCGTAAGGAGGAGTAATACAAATTGGGTGGGACGTGGGCGTGTTACATTGAAATGAGCCGTGACCCCATGCAAATGAAGGGCCGGCCGACTCGCGCATGCGCGCGTGAAGGAAACCATGTCAGCTCCGTTGTGCGCATGCTCACAACTCGGGAGCGGCGCAATCAGTGAAATTGGAAATGGACTAGGGCAACTTTATGAACTACGCAGACAGCATAAATAGACACACACAAATGCACTTCCTTTGCAAAAATACATCCCTTTGTATCCCTCCCTATACAGCAAGGTGCTTTTGTTTGTTTGTGTCTTTGAGATATTTGGGGACTGTTTTGCAGAGTGATTTTTGTCTTTTATGTGTTTTCTTTGTTGTTATTTTGTTTAAATTATATTTTTGCAGGGCATTTTTTATTTAAATTATATTTTTGCTGGGCATTATTTTTTTTTCCTCGTCATTTCCTCGTCATTTATTTAATTTTTTTGGTTCTGTTTGTGTATGATTGTGAGGGGCTTGTATCAGATAAGAATATTGTATTAGATTAATTTAAATTGTAAATTTTATGTAAGCAAATAAAAAAAAAAAAAAACCATCTCCCGTGCCCTCCTTAGTGCCATCCTCCGTGCCCTCATCCTTCTTTGTTCATCTAAAGTCAGTAGTATAGCTATGCGCGACGATGCCCCTGGCATGTTGGCATACAGATTGTTGGGCAACACGTGTGACTGCTGAACTCCTCACTAACAGTGTAACAGTGTTGCTTTATCTGACAATTAGACTTTTTTTCAAAATTTAGACCAGCTTTTAGGTCCTCTAACTTTAGACAGAACATTTTGCAGTTGCGCACATCGCGTAGCCTGCGCAGCAACTGCGTTTTTTTGTGAATCCCCGTAACTCCCTCATTAGCATATTTGACTAGCAAATCAATGGTGTGTCTAGCGCAGTTTTGCGCGAAGGGAAGCGAATGTCTAATTCAATTACGCCGGACCAAAAAACGTAGATTTCTGGCGTATATTGTTTTGTGAATCGCGTCCAACTATACGCACGCGCACATTTAGACTTACGCACGCGCAACAGCAGTTGCGCAGGCGTAATCGCTCTGTGAATCTGGCCCTCTGTGTTTAAATTCTTAGATGCTCGATATTCAAACACATTCATTGTTACAAGGAAATGAACCCACTGGACAACCCGTGTGTGTGTTTGAATCTAAATTGTCACAAATAAAAATAAATAACTGTGATAATAAACACTCAATGATAAAGTGAATTGACCGCTGCTGTAAAGTGGTATCTATATGCTATGTATCTGTGGAAAAAAATGCATAGAATGCGTTAAAATAAAAAACCTTCTGCCTTTAGAACCACTTTAAATGCTCTCTCTGTTTCGACAGAAATAGTGCAAGTTCAAATTTTCATGCATTGAAGCACACTGAAGATCCGTGCAAATTGAACAGGCTACCTTAACACAAAGCATGCACTGGATGGTGTGCACAGGCCTTAATGCATGGACACATGTCACCTTGCAGCCTCACTAAAAGTGCATGGAAGGAGTTCACACAGTAAGACCTGGTTCACGTTGGTTTTAGCTTGCATAAGAACAGTTTGAACAGTAAGCTTTGACAAAGTACTTGCAGAGCTTTCAGCAAGCTTTGTTGAAGTACTATTCAGCTCCAGTTGGTAAATGATGGACACTGATCCTAGTGGGGAATGCGGATTGCCATTCCAAAACAAGCTGCCAACAGGCTTCAGCACTTCTTGAAGCTTGTTGAAAGCCTGCAGACTTACCGGTCCAGGGATTCCGTAATGTCGGCACCCCTACAAGTTTCGTCAGTCAGCTTTGGGGTGCAGGCTGCGGCATATGTAGTAAGGCAAACAGGGAAGCTTTGCTGCTTTACAGCCTGTTCCCTACTGCACACGCACGAGTTGCGCTGCTTTTTCTGATTGGTCCCACCGTCTTTGGGGACCTTTGTCTGTCCCAGAATGCATTGGGGAAATGAGGAGGGGCTGGAGAATACGTATGCGGTCATCTTACCAGGAAGTGGGAGCAGATACCTGTCAAAAATTGCCTCCTAAAAATTGCCAAATGTGGCAGTGGAGGGGGGGGGGGGGGGAGGATGCGAACAAGTGAATCTTCCCCTTTTGGGTGGAGCTCTGCTTTAAAGGAGCAATTAACTCTCCCATTAGGATCTGTGTTCAACAATTACAAACTGGAGTTGATATTTTAAAAGCTTCAACAAAGCTTGCTGAAAGCTCGAAAAATGCTTTGTCAAAGCTTGCTGTTGACACTGCTCTTATACAAGCCGAAGCCCATATCAAACAGGCCTAATAATAGAAGTCATGCCAAGAATCACTGTGAAAAGCCTCCTCAATCCAGAATCTAAAATACTGGTACAAAGCTCAATATAAAAAAGGTATGCACAGTAAAAGTTGACCCATTCACACAGCAGCAATGCCTACTGGATCATTGGCTGACTGATTTTATTTGCTGCCCGGGGTCGCTTTTTAACTAGTAAAAAATAAAAAAAATTGACCACCTAATATCTGTAAACATTTACTAGATCCCCTTAATGCAATAAATGATTTAAATGTAATAGTAAAAAATGGTCTATTACATGCTGAACATAAAATGCAATCAATGGGTGTTAATAAACACGGCCTGATCAGATGTGAAGAAACCATATAACAAGTAGACCGTGGAACGAAAACGCACATTGAACATGTACACATGGTACGTATATAAGGAAGATCAAAGCAGGTACCACATAGAGGTCTGTATGTACTAAACTATTAATAAGTACACTCATTTTGGCCTTTTGCTTTACAATATATAAAAAAACAAAAAAACAAAAAAAAAAACACGTATTCCGAACCTCTGGATCAATAGATGTTTTCCACGTTGTGCATCTCCATATCGGCAAAGCATGCCCCATATTTACAGGCAGTTTTGTGAAGTGGTTAGTGAAGGTCAGAGGTGTTGATAAAAAGCCTAGTTAAGTGCTGACTGCCCCACACATCCGCCAATGAATCTGCAATGGAAATCTTCCCTCTGGCTTCATTTGCCCTTCCCGTGGCAGACAGCGTGAAGTACTCTATCTTATTTCATGCCTATCGTATTAGATATGCTCAGTGCATGGATAACTCCCAGTATATAGACATGCTCTGTGTGTTTGTTTTTTGCAGATGCAAGCATGTACAGTTTGGACCCCCCCCCAGACGAGAGCTACTAATATTATTGTGAGAAAACATGGCCCAATTACAGGATAACAAACTAGGTTAGTTTGCACTTGCCTTGTATTGTTCAGAACAGGAAAATGCATGAATCTTAGAAAGTCCATTATTTTAGAAATATAAAAATCTTGTAACCTTTAACTTTTTTGTTGACTTTGTTGACAGTTTTATTTTAATTATTTTTATTAAAGGGTTCATGTGTTACCACAGCCCACTTTTTTTTTAAATGGCACCACACCACCTATGCAATGTGCCTCTCAATGAAACACAACCAACAGTTGTAGACTGTCATGGTTCATTGAAAAAACGTGCACATGTCCGGTTTTAAGCAAGCGTGTTGACAACCCATTCAAAAGATATATGGTTTCCTTAAAAGGTAACTCCACTTGGGGGGGGGGGGGGGGGGGTGTAACAACTAAGGCCGCGTACACACGACCATATGAATCTGTTCAAATCGGTCGGACAGACCGATTATGAACAGATTTGTCTGCTGGCTGTTTTGGTTTGATCGCTGTACACACGATCAAACCAAAATCCCCACCAGCAGACAGCGCGGTGACGTGGCGATGACGTTGACGCCGCCACGTCACCACACCAGGAAGTAAATCACTTCCGCGCATGCGTCAAATCCATTTGACGCATGTGCGGGCAGATATGTCTGCTGGTTAGCGTGCTAACCAGCAGACATATCGGTCCGACGGGTTCCCAGCAGACAGATTTTAAAGCAGGTTTTAAAATCTGTCTGCTGGCCAAATCCGTCGGCTCGCCCGTACACACGATCGAATCTGTCTGCTGAGACGGTCTGTCAGACCGTTTTCAGCAGATAGATTTGATCGTGTGTACGCGGCCTAAGAAATGTGTGCGTGTGTGTATATTTATATATTACACACAAACAATAAAACCTTGGATTGTGAGCATAATTTTTACCGGAAGCATGCTTGTAATCCAAAGCACTTATATATCAAAGCAAACTTCCCATAAGAACTAATGTAAACTCAGATGATTCGTTCCACAACCATTTATTCATAAGCAGTGTTGCTCATCTTACTTTAAAAAAGTAATTAGTTACAGTTACAAATTACTTCTCCGAAAAAGTAATTGCGTTAGTGACTCAGTTACTACATTGAAAAAGTAATTAGTTACTCAGCAAAGTAACTGAATTTTTTTTTAATATTCTACAATGCTTTGTTGAGAAGCAGATGACGGGCGCTTGCCAGGGAGCAGTGAGTTAATACTCCAAGACAAAAGAATGGCAGATCCTTGAGAGAAGAAAACCGGAAACAAATGGTGATCTCGTGTATATCTCAGCCTAGGTGCATCCGTCCCACCATGTATGTGCAGCTAATAGGACTTAAAACCCTTATCCATCTGCTACATATTACATCCAAATTATAAGCTGGATTAAAATGTATGTTTATAATATACATTCCCTTGACGTTTACAGAGTCTGTAATTTAAAATCTTATATTAGGCTTTATTAGAATTTTCTATAGTTTATTGTTTATTATTTTATTTATCTTATATTAGCTTTATTAGATGCAAGGGATCTGGTATGGGGATTCTTTGTTGTCTGATGAAGAGATGAAATCACTGACCAAAAAAACCTGCTGATCATTGGTCTGTATAGGTGTCCTGCACTTACCATGTTGACCACTAGATGTCGCTGTGTACACTGTGTTGTATAGGGAACGTTTGTTCTGTGGAACATTTTGTCAGTGTGAGGCCGGTGGGGCTCATTGTATCCAGGGCTCCTTGCGATTGGGAGTTTTCAGACCGCTGTGACAGGCCATCACAGCGGTCACATGATTCTAAAGCGGAGTTCCACCCATATTTATGTTCACAGCGCCGGCAGAAGCAATTACTCTGCTGTCATCTAGTGGCGGTAGATGTAATTGCGGTAACGCAGTTCCTAAGTAATGGGAACTGCGTTACTGTGAGGGGAAGAGTAATCAGGTAGATTACTCGTTACCTTCAAAAGGGGCTGCGTTAGGTAACTTTGTTTATTGTAACTCCGTTACTTACAACACTGTTCATAAGTCCTTCAGTTTATAGTCCATATAAAAAGATTATAGCAGCGCGAAAAGTTGTGTAACCATAAAATGTCCATCCACAAATGGAAGCCTCCACAAGGGGATTAGAAGCAAAATCCATCAGGAATTACAGCTCACATGATTGATGATTAAAACCGGCACATCTAATTATGCAGGCATTCGGGGTAAAGCTGTCCACATAGATCAGGGATGGCCAACATGTGGCCCGCGACCTTCTGCTCTGGAATGGTGGGTTGGCAAGCCCAGATCGCAGGTTGCCCACCTGCCATACCATAGCATCAGTGTTGTGCATGAAGCTGGTAGTAGAGGAAGAAAGTGGCTGTGAAGCAGAGCCCCATAAGCTAATGCTTCCTGTACAGAGCTGGCTTTTGCCGTAGGCAGAGTCTATGACAAAGTTCAGCTAACCCGCAGGATAGACACAGGTGCACTACGCTGCACCCGTGGTCCTTGGTATACCACAGAACATCGGTGTGAAAGCAGTCTTAGGCCCTTTTCACATGATCAGCCTGACCAAATGGGACCCTCAATTCACCTCTATAGAGAAACAGATGTCTGTTTACGCCCGCCTACTACCAATTCGAAAAAAAGAAGGGAGTTCATCCCCTTTCGTCTGGCGGATTGGAGGGCCTATAGAGTAGCTGTGATCTGTCATCTGCCCACTCTGCTCATTGTGGCTCTTGACTGGTTTCCAAGTTGCTTAATTGGCCCTCGCTCTTCAAAAGGTTGGGCACGCCTGACATAGATCATCCTCTTCAGCACCGGTTCTCACTGTCAGTACGCAATCAAGACCGGGTAGACTACCCTGCAGTAGAGCAATTTGAAAGCGAGGCTTGAAGTGCTTGTGGAGCGCAGTGTGGAAGAGATGACGTCAATGGTGTTGTGGAGGATGGTCTATGTGGACAGCTTTACCCCGGATGCCTACATACTTAGATGTGTCTGTTTTAATCATCAACCATGTGACTTGCTAAATGTTGTTCCTTCATTAAATGTTCATTAAATGTAACTATATTGCTACACTTATGCCGCGTACACACTCTCGGAATTTCCGACAAGAAAAGTTCGATGTGAGCTTTTGGTTGGAAATTCCGACTGTGTGTAGGCTCCATCAGACTTTTTCTATCGGAATTTCCGACAACAAAAATTTGAGAGCTGGTTCTCAATTTTTCCAACAAGAAAAGTTCTTGTTGGAAATTCCGATCGTCTGTGCGTAATTTCGACGCACAAAAAAACACGCATGCTCTGAATCAATTTGACGCATACTCGGAATCATTGAACTTAATTTTTCTCGGCTCGTTGTAGTGTTGAACGTCAACGTGTTCTTGCCAGTTGGAATTTTGTGTATGCAACACGAGTTTGAGCCAACATTCCGTCAGACAAAAAATCCACGGTTTTGTTGTCGGAATTTCCGATCGTGTGTATGCAGCATTAGAGAAGCCTCTCTCCTCTTTTATACTCAGTTGTAACATGACGCAT
This sequence comes from Rana kukunoris, assembly GCA_029574335.1. NCBI lineage: Eukaryota > Metazoa > Chordata > Amphibia > Anura > Ranidae > Rana > Rana kukunoris. Next base: position 46,403,631 of record CM056049.1, on the reverse strand, counting down.
GAGATAAAAATTGTATTTGAATTATAGATTGCAGAATGAAAAGGAAAGGTCATTTTTAAGATCATGCAATTACAATATGGCCAAGTGTATCAATTGTATATGATATATACAGTGTGATGAATCAACATTTATAAAAAAAATTAGCTTGTCTTGCAAAACGCTCTCGAACCAAGTTACTCTCAAACCAAGGTTTTACTATATATATATATATATATATATATATATATATATATATATATATATATATATATATATATATATATATTAATTAATTATTACACACACACATATACACACACACACACACATACAGCGTCTCATAAAAGTGAGTCCACCCCCTCACATTCTTGTATATATTTCATTATATCTTGGGGTACGACTTGTCATGCAACTTTGCAGTCCCAAATCGCACAAGTGTGAAAGGGGCCTTTCCCTCCCTGGTGTCATGTGACTCGTTAGTGTTATAAGGTCTCAAGTGTGAATAGGGAGCAGGTGTATTAAATTTGGTGTTATCGCTCTCACTCTCTCATACTGGTCACTGGAAGTTCAACATGGCAAACTGCGTTACTCTAGCCATTTCAAAACTACAAGTCCCATCATGCCCTGCCTCTAGGTGTTATGCTTGTGGCTGTCAGAGTCTTGCTATGCCTCATGGGATTTGTAGTTATGCAACAGATGGATAGCCATAGTTTACATATCCTTAGCCTAGGCTATAATAAGATTGCCAAGACCCTGAAACTGAGCTGCAGCACAGTGGCCAAGACCATACAGCAGTTTAACAGGACAGGCCTTACCATGGTCGACCAAAGAAGTTGAGTGCACGTGCTCAGTGTCATATCCAGAGGTTGTCTTTGGGAAAATAGACGTATGAGTGCTGCCAGCATTGCTGAAGAGGTTGAAGGTCAGCCTGTCAGTGCTCAGATCATACACCGCACACTGCATGAAATTGGTCTGCATTGCTGTTGTCCCAGAAAGAAGCCTCTTCTAAAGATGATGCACAAGCCCACAAACCGTTTGCTGAAGACAAGAAGACTAAGGACATGGATTACTGGAACTATGTCCTGTGGTCTGATGAGACCAAAATTAACTTAATTGGTTCAGATGGTGACAAGCGTGTGTGACGGCAACCATGTGAGGAGTACAAAGACAAGTGTGTCTTGCCTACAGTCAAGCATGATGGTGGGAATGTCATGGTCTGGGGCTGCATGAGTGCTGCCGGCACTGGGGTGCTACAGTTCATTGAGAAAACCATGAATGGAAACATTCGGAGACTGGGCCACGGGGCAGTATTCCAACATGATAATGACCCCAAACACACCTCCAAGACGACCAATGCCTTGCTAAAGAAGCTGAGGGTAAAGGTGATGGACTGGCCAAGCATGTCTCCAGATCTAAACCCTATTGAGCATCTGTGGGGCATCCTCAAACGGAAGGTGGAGGAGGACAAGGTCTCCAACATCCATCAGCTCTGTGATGTCATCATGGAGGAGTGGAAGAGGACTCCAGTGGCAACCTGTGAAGCTCTGGTGAACTCCATGCCCAAGAGGGTTAAGGCAGTGCTGGAAAATAATGGTGGTCACGCAAAATATTGACACATTGGGCCACTTTGGACATTTTCACTTAGGGTTGTACTTTTGTTGACAGCAGTTTAGACATTAATGGCTGTATGTTGAGTTATTTTGAGGGGATAGAAAATGTTCACTGTTATATAAGCTGTACACTTACTACTTTACATTGTAGCAAAGTGTAATTTCTTCAGTGTTGTCACATGAAAAGATACAGTAGAAACTCGGATTACGAGTAATGAGGTTAACAAACATTTTGAAAGAAGAGCAATTTTTTTTTTTTTAAATCTCGGTTTGCGAATGTTGTCCCACAAAACAAGCAGAATTCAAGCTAACGGGTTGTGCAGTACCGCATTTGGCCTGAGGTGCAGGGGCGCCGGAGTCGAGCGGAGCAGTTCGGAGCCGTTCAGAAATACTCGGTTCCTGAGGTCAGCCGAGCTGTCCCCAATAATTTCCGAGGCTCGCCAGGACCCCCTGCCTCTGTCTACATGCGGTATTGCATGCCATTGAAGTCAATGCGGAACATATTATTTTCGTTTCCATTGACTTGTATAGGAAAACTTGCTTTGATATACAAGTGCTTTGGATTACGAGAATTCTCCTGGAATGAATTATGCTTGTGATCCAAGGTTCCACTGTATAATAAAATATTTACAAAAATGTGAGGGGTGTACCCACTTTTGTGAGATAATGTTTATATATATATATATATATATATACACACACACACACACTGTATATATCATATACAATTGCTACACTGGCCATATTGTAATTGCTCTTCTTGAAAATTATCTTTTCTTTTCATTCTGCAATCTATAATTCCATCTAAATCTGAATGCAATATGGCAACCCTGAGGCCTTCTCAGGCCTACGCCACATTTGGTGTATAGAACATGCCCAGAAATGTAATTTCCTGCTTGTGTGATTGACTCACTGATTTTCCTAGAAGTCTGCACTAAGACACAAGTCAGATTTCCTGACTTTTGATGTGATACTCCCAAAGGGTTAATCAATTTTAAAGGGATGCTGACATTGCAACTTTCATCATTTGGACACTGCAAGTGCATCAGCTGATTGACAATGAAAGTCACTCCCATTCAGAATCTGTATACAAAACACAACTTTCTCTTCAGAGCGGAAACAGCTAGCAATCTGCAACAAAGTTTGTTAAAATCCATGCAATGAACATTCATCAGTCAAGGTTTTTTTTCCCTCAACAAAAGTGGCGTTACTCTTTAATGCAAAAGGTGTTGGTGCAAAGCAACACTTCAGATACATGCTCAATCCAAAGGATCCATGTACACTAGTAGCTTATCAGAAGTGATTCAATGCCGATAGAAGAGGAATGAAGCGGCAGACAGAAATTACACTTAGTGCTCTGGATTGACACACATTATAGGAGGTATATGCTTTGTTTATGTTTAATGTCTGAAGTTTACAACCTTGTGTTCCTACCCCAAGACAAGAACGTAGCAAGGTAAATCAGAACTCCTGATTGGTACACTTGTTCAAAGTTTGTGACTCGAAATACCCAAGACAGAAACATCCAGGCAACTTGCGTCTTCGGAAGGAAGAAACCTTTCATTATTACGTTTTTTGTTTTTAAGATGTCTGTTGACATGTGTTTATGGAACCTTTCTGTATGGGTTATTGTGACATGCTCATGCTGTAGCATGTCATAGCAACATTGGACAATGCTTATATCGCCTGTTTTCCAAGACTTAGCCTTTTGTGACACAAGAACAGCATCTCCGGAATGCCGCGCATCTCCACACGATTGTCTAAGAATCTTTTATGTGTGAGCTTTCATTTGTGACTTGTTTAGAGTGTGCTGACCATTGCAGGATCCTTTGTAAAGTACAGATAGCTCGCACACCAGCAGTCTGGCCGCACAGACAAGAAAACATCTGCTTGGGCTCTGGAAGGAAGCGACGGCCTACTCCGCTCATCACTGAGCAGCACACAATACAACAAGAAGGTGGTTTTAAAAGATTTTCATGGGTATGTGATGGAAATAATGAACATTTGTTATTTCACACCACCGTCAGAGGTTATTTAACCACTTGCCGACCACTGCCAGTAGATATACGTCAGCAGAATGGTTCCTGTGAGCAAAGCAACGTACAGGTACGTTGCATTGAAATTCCCGGCTGGGCTGAGCACGCGTGAGCCTGCCGTAAGCTCCGTGACCGTGCCCGTGGGACCCGCGGACTCGATGTCCGCTGATGTCCCGCAATCATGTCAGGGAGCTGCAGAACAGGGGGATGCCTGCATAAACAAGGCATTTCCCTGTTCTGCCTTGTGACCGGACGCTGATCTACTGCTCCCAAATTAAAAACAGATAAATCTTAAAGCGGATGGCCCATTAAAACAAAATATTAAAAGCCAGCAGCTACAAATACTGCAGCTGCTGACTTTTAATATTAGGACACTTACCTGTCCTGGAGTCCAGCGCCGTCTGCAGCAGAGAGACAAGCTTTCGCTCGTCTCTGCTGCTCCCCCCTCCATCCACGGTGAGGGAACCAGGAAGTGAAGCGCTCCGGCTCCACTGCTCGGTTCCCTACGGCGCATGCACGAGTCGCGCTGTGCCCTCCGATTGGCTCCCGCTGTGTGCTGGGAGCCGAGAGTTCCCAGCACACAACGGGGGGGGGGCGACGGGAAGCTAGGAAAACCCGTCTTTTGCCCGACTCTGCTGTGGCCGGAATCGGGTGCAAATACCTGTCTTTAGACAGGTATCTGCACCCCCCTCCCCCCTGAAAAATGGCAAATGTGACACCGGAGGGGGGGAGGTTTCCGATCAGCGTGACTCCACTTTAGGTTGGAGATCCGCTTTAAATTCAAAAAGTAAACTCACAGGGTCTCACAAAATAGAAAATGTTAGTGCATAAACAGTAGAAAATTACACAACAGGGTTATGTGCTCTAGTTCAAAATTGCATTGTAAGTACAGGCAACAGTAAAGCTTCATATACACGGGACGTTTTTTCAACCGTTCCTAAATTATTTAACTTGACAGATAGTAACCCACGTTTAAAAAGTCCTTTTAACCGCGTTTGCGTTTAGAAGCATTTCAATAATAGAAAAAAAAAATTGCCAAAAAACGAAAAACGCCTGTAAACGAAACGCGAGTTACCGTGTTTATCAGGCGTTTGGCGCTTGAAAGGTCTCTAAACCCAGCTTCTGAACCCATTTTTTTTGCGTTCCAAAAAAAGCTTCTGCTGCTGGTAAACAGATGTTTATGAGCAGTTGGATATTTTTTTCAGCTGCCCCTGAACCCTCCTCTATGTTATCTTATCAGTACATGTACACAGGGTTGTTTATAGTAGTTTCTAAGCAGTTGAGTTTAGAGGCTTTTTTTGGAATTCAAAAAAATTTTTTGTTCAGACGTTGAGTTTGGAAGCATTTCAAGCGCCAAACGTGTCTAAACGCAGTAACACGTATTTCGTTTACAGGTATTTTTTATTTTTGCCTTCTAAACACGAGGCGGAAAAACAATGTTAAACGCGGCATGTAAACGCGGGGTATTATCTATCAAGTTAAATCATTCAAGAGAGGTTGTAAAAACGTCCAGTGTACCTTAAGCCTAAACTCACCTGCCTAGAAACGACTATAAAGGACCCTATGCACATGTACTGATAAGATAACAGAGGAGAGTTCAGGGGCAGCTTAAAACTGCTCAACTGCTCCTAAACGTCAGTTTACCAGCAGCAGTGTACATGAGGCCTCAGGCCCCGTACACACGGCAGAGAACCTCGACAGGCGGAACACATCGTTCCGCCCGTCGAGGTTCTCGCCCGGCCGTCAGATTCGGCGACCAGCCCGTCGGGCAGGGCAACGAGCCATTGATCCCGACGGGCCGTCGAGCAAACAGAGAACCTGCTCTCTATTTCGGCTCGACGGCATTCCCGACGGGATGCTCGCCGAATCCATACACACGGCCGAGGTTCTCGTCAGAATTAGGATGCCAGCGAGGTTCTCGCTGGTTTCTGCCGAAAACCTCGGCCGTGTGTACGGGGCTTAAGAGGTGCCAGAGAGCCATCTGCCCCAAAGTTTATCAAACAATTTTGTTTTTTTAAGCAATTTAAAAGTAAGTCTATATAAAGGGAGAGAGTCATTAATAAGTTTTAGCCAATGGGAAATAGCAGGTAAAACTGACCATTTCCAAGACAGTAAGTTTACCTTTTTAGCGTAAAAGTACAAAAGACGTAGTAAATGTTTAGCATACTTGGAAAGAGACAATTCCCCAAAGATACCCATGAAACAATTTTTTGGATTGAGAACATTAGGAAGGCCCAACGTAGAAGAGAGAAAAGAACACACTTCCCTCCAAAACCCCTGAACTATGGGACGTGACCAAAAGCAAGGTATTAAATCAGCAACCTGGCCACAGCCCCTAAAAGAGGATGCTACAGGGAATAGACTCGTCTTATGTAATCTAGTAGGAGTGAATGGTGAACATTTTCAAGTTGAATAATTCTATCTTTTGATGAAATAACAGAGGTCATAAAGGTGTCAAATGCTGCCCAATCCAATTCAGTAAATGATTTAATACAGAAAGTCTTTAACCTTCAGAATGATCAAAAGCAATCCATTTGAGGGTTGGCAAACACAACAAACGATTTCTAAATGGCCCATGACCCGACAACAGTATACTAGAAAACAGACGACCAAGTAACAGCCTTGCAACTCTGAGAAGCAGTTGTATGATGCCAAAAACACCAAGAAGTTCTCATCGATCTAATACAGTACACCTTGAAAGGAAAGGGTGCTCGTTTGGTGTTTCCCACACATTTGGAGCCTTATCGAAGGCTCTGGCTAGCTGATATTCTACATAACAGACATTGTTTAACTAAATTGCTGGAATTCAGTTGCAGTTACCTCTGTTTAATTACACCTGGGAACCTGTGGTCCCTATCCCACATTGATACTGGGCTGACGTCCATCTGCACCCCCACTCCGACAGTTGCCTCACCTAATCTCTTTACGGAATCACTCTGAGTAAAAACAATTTATGACTATATCTACCTCGATCCTATACCCCTGATGAAGGAGTATTATTGCCATTTTTTAGGTTAATTGTTGTTCTTTGTTGTCCTCGTCACAGCTTGACGTTTTTTTTAATATTAATCATTTTGTTTGATCTCAAACTTTTATGTACAACCAATAAAATATTTTTTCATATCAGTGTATGTGGCCTTTAAAGTCCCATTGAAGGGGGATATTTTCCTTTTTTCACTGAAAGGAAAGGGTGGAACACGATCTTTGAGACTATAAGCTTGGGTGAGCATCTGAGAGATGGTGAAACAAGAAGTTCGTAGACTAATAAGCTACAGGGAACAGAGAATAATGTTGTCAGGCGACCTAGGTATATTAGGTAGCTCTTAGTGTACAGCCCAACCGGCCTACCCATTAACTGAGTCTTCTGAAGGGCTTTTGAAATGTCACCGGCTCTGGATGTAGAAATTGCTCTACAGTTAACAATTTTTTTATATGAAAAGCAATCCATGTAAAACTTAGTGCCCAATTGTCACTTCCAGGCTTTCCCTGCAGTGCCCAGTGCAGCGAGGTTTGGACATAGAACTCCAAAAGCCAGGATGAAGAAGACTGTGCCGCATAGCTACAGTAGGAGAGACTACTCCAGCAGTAATGTATAGAATATTCTCTTTTGAAGAAAAAATTGAGAAATAGAAAAGCACTAGCAAAAAAATAGGTACGTCTTTAACACAGAAGAGAACAAAAGACGTTCCTTGTCCTGGGACACTAGTAAATAATGAATGAACAAATGCTGGTAATAGGAGGGGTTCTCCTGGGCTTCTTTTGCTTCCTAGTGTCTAATTCTTATGTAGGAGGCAGTATAACCCATAGGTTAAAGACTTCATATGCCCCTCAAGGAATAAGAAAGAAAAACCTTTAGTTTCTGAACAAAGTAAGCTTCATACAACTCATTCCATTGCATTAAAAGGTATCCAGCGGGAAAAGTCGCAGAGCACATTATCTGATGAAAGTTATCTGTAATGCACATTTTGCAAAGTATTTTAATTTCTTATCCAGCAACACATGACCTGGCCTCTGATCCTGTAGAACAGAACAGCTCTGTCTCTTTACTTTCTTCATTAAAATATCGATCTTGATGGCATTAGGCAAAATGTTTTAACGAGGCAACATGCTAACTGGTGCAAATACTGCCAGGGAGATTTCCAAAGGGAATTGCTTCTGGGAGAGTTTTCTTTTTTAACACAAAGCACAATTCAAGCAAACTTTTTCTCTGAATTTCCAAAGCAGGATTCATCTTTGTAACGCATAGAAATAACTGTCTTATCTACAGGTTCTTCTATTGTTCCAAGCAGCACTTGGGATTGTAAAAGGTGGCATAGGTCCAGATCTAGGGAGCAGTCAAAAGTTTTGAGCATCATCACCTAATACCGTTTGGTAATAAAACCTACTAGTATGCAGAATGCCAGCAGGGAAAATATACACCTGGTGCACAGCACTGAAATACTTTGTCAAAGGAAAATAGCCATAAATCACACATCATGAAGCAGACACATGTCTATGAAGTGAGATAAATTGCAGCCTTGGTCCGACTCCAGTTAGGCCAAGCCTCCAATGCATTTTGCTTCGCCCCTTGGAGCAGAATCATGGGGATAAGGCGTTTGTTAACCCAAAAAAATAAAGATCCTGTTCCTTTAATGAATGTTGCACAGTGCAGTGCTTGTGCTGTGTATTTTGGCCCCCTCTGTCACCTGAAATACCTGGTTGATCCTGCCAGTTTCTATCCTTCCCCTTTGTGCGCCGACTTCGACATATCAGGGCTGCTGAGCCCCGACACCATTGTGAGCATACGTGCCTCATTCATATGCTCCTCCTCAGCAGGGGATCTAATCACTTATACACTGCTGATTAGAGCACAGCCAGTGGATGGCAGGTTCATGTCCGCTCAGTTTACATGGACCAAGCCGCTCTGCTCTATGGGCGGCCATGAGTAAACAGACTGTTCATGCAAAAACACAACTTCCCTTCAATCCAATTAGATGGAAGGGGACAGATATCCTTCTTTTTTATTTTTTTGCATACCAGTTTGGATTGGAGGTAGGCGGGTGTAAAACGGACATAGTCAGTTTACACCCACCAGTCCATAGGACTAAATGGAGGGTCGAATCAGGTCTGCCTGAAAATCTGAAAGGTAAGCCTGATTGAACCTTTAGGTCCCTTTCACACTGGGGCAGGAGGTGCGGTTTTTAGCTGTGCTTTGCCGTTAATTTTACGGTGCTATTTGGTCGGTTTTACCCCCTGCTCGCGGCCCGAAAAAGGGTTAAAAACCACCGCAAATCACCTCTGCAGAGGCGGTATAGCCGCGGTGTCCCATTGCTTTCAATGGGCAGGAGCAGTGGAGGAGTGGTATACACCCCGCTGCAAAGATGCAGGATTTTTTTTTTCTGTCCTGCCAGCGCACCGCTCCAGTGTGAAAGCTCTCTGGCTTTTATACTGGAGAAACAGTCGCTTTGCAGGCGCTATTTTTAGCACCTGCAAACTGCCCTAGTGTGAAAGAGGCCTTAGGGACAAAGTATTGAAGGAAGATGGTGAACTCTGGAACAGCCCACAAATGCATTAAAAGATAAGATTTATATTCCTGTTAACAGATTAATGCAGGGAACTTAAAAAACAAGCCCAGCTAGTTATGTTTAACAACAGTCCAGTAAGTAAAGAAAGGCCTCTGTAGCCACTTACCTGACATTTTCCAGTCCGTATGTCATACAGGGCCACTGAGCCATGACGCCCACCTACTGCTATTCTATGGCTTCGCTCACAGTAACCAACCATGTAGAACCTGGAGGAACACAGAGGACATTGGTGAGATACAAGCTGACACAACAGACTTGGATCATGCAGTAACATTAAAGAAACCATTTAATTTTCCATTATTTACATAAGCCACTGCCAAATGTGAATTATTCCATTCATAAACATGTCATTGTAGTGATCTCAAGAGGAGTAGTGTATCTATATAGTGTCCAGTAGTCCGGTTAGATAATTGATGTTTTAGATATTAGAATGATGACTATAAATTAAGTTGTTTCGCAGCAACACACCAGGCTCTCCAGAGAACGCAATTTTAATTAACTGACTTCCAATACAGAATAAAGTCCAAATTCCACAGGCGATACAAAAATCCAACAGAGTAATTCAGAATCCCATCTTTCCTAGACCAATTCTAGACCTGTGCCAAATTCATACAGAGAATATACCGGGACTACATTCTCTCAGTGACAAGACTGACTCCCAAATTATATTTCCTATTCACTGAATAGCTGAGAAATTTGATTGGCCGTCTCTGATCTACATCCTGTCTTTCAAAGTGGCAGGTAGCCGGAGTCACTAATTAGTATGCATCCTTGCATACTAATAAGCTCTCTTTTAATAAGTAATTAGATTATATGTGGCCTAAATAATGGTTTGATGTGTAAAATCGACTCCATCCTGTCTCTGTGTCCATTTGACAATGGACAAGTGTCTTTTGATGTGTAACATGTAATTACAGGTTTGAAATCTGGCCTGGTCAATTTTGGACTATATATATATATATATATTGTATAACATCCAACATATTACTACATATACTACAACAGTCACCAGTGCAAAATCAGTCAAAACTCCTCCCCTAGTCTGTCCCCAGAGTCCAATTACTCTCTCAGTGGGCGCCGCCATCTTGCCATCAGCACAACATGGAGAAGATGAAGCCAAACTGTCAATTACAGCCATTACACCCTGCAACTGTGTAATTCAATACTTGCCCTTAAGTTCAACTTCTAAGGAAATTTCTGTGCAAAAAAATATGCAGTGCCTCCTTCAATACATTCATATTTTCTAACATTTTGTCTCTATAACCTCCTGCCGCCATTGTAACATATAAGTGCAGCAACAAACCAGGTGGGTTTTACCACCCCCATACAACACGCATGCGTCTATGGATAGCACAGGTTTCAGTGCTAAGCCAAAGACAGCTCTCAGTTTTTACTAATAATCAAGAACTGGTTAGACCAACTCCCAATCATGTGACCACTGTGACAGCCAATTACTGTGGTCACATGATTAGGTAGACTTTTAGACACCTGGGGTGTTACAGCCCAGTTAAACTGACGCCATGTAAGGGGTTAAAAACATTGTAAGCGCAGAAAAATACATGTTCTGCCAAAACTCCAGTGAGTTGACAACACTGCCTCTACTGATCTCACACACATGGAAAAAAATGAAGAGCCAGAAGGCTCTAGATCTGACTTTGTAGGCCAAATGGACAAAAGTAGAATAAAAAAAAATATATTCATTTACAAACAGATTAAGGCCTCATTCACACGAGGCGGACTCCGTTGCACGCCGTCGCTACGGAGTCCGTCTGCTCAGCGGGAGATCAGTCCACAGATCTCCTCTGAGCCGACGGATGACAAGCTCCTCTCTGCTCACTGAGCAGGTAGGGGCTTGACGGGCACCGCTGTCTCCTATGGAGCAATCTGATTAAAACAGACAGCATGTCCGTTTTCATCAGATCTTACCCGATCCGATCAGCCATGGACGGATGGGGACGTATAACCCATACGTCTGTTTTTAGCGGATCGGATGTCAGCGGACATATCTCCGCTGTCATCCGATGCTCCATAAGGATGCATGGAGCGTCCGTTCGGGTCCGCCGTCAAAATTGACAGGCGGACCCGAATGGTCCGTCCGTGTGAATGAGGCCTAATTATGGGAAGAATTAAAAAACATACACTTAACAAGAAATATACATAAATAAACCTAAGGTGTAAACAAGAGGTTGACACCAATTGAACAGCAGTGAGCCCCTGTGCTTCAACGCGTGTCACTATTTAGCTTCTTCAGAACACACTCAGGTATTGTTGAAAGGAACAGGTCTCACTATCTTGTCAGCACAAGATTATCCCCATATGGGAAATGCCAATATACGTCGGGAGAATGGTACGGCTGGGCACAGGCACGTACCTGTACGTCGCCTTTAAGAGCCCAGCCGTGGGAAGCTCCGTGACTACTCCCGGGACCCGTAGACACGATTGCCACCGGTGTCCTGCGATTGGGTCACATGAGCTGATGAACGGGGAGAGGTGAGTGTAAACACGCCTTCCCCGTTCTTCTCTTTGGCAGTGTCACTGATCGTCTATTCTCTGTTATAAGGGACGATGATCAGTGACGTCACACCTACAGCCACGCCCCGCTACAGTAAGAATTAGGGCACACTTAACCTCTTCACTCCCATTTTTACATTTTCATCAGTGCATTTTTATAGCACTTCTCGCTGTGAAAATGACAATGGTGCCAAAAATATGTCAAAAGTATCCGATGTGTCCACCATAATGTCGCAGTCACAAAGATACTGCCCCCCCACTCCCTTTTGTTCCCTTCCTTAATCATCCCGGAGTCCAACTCTCATCAATCTTGCCTACAGTCCAATCCAGAGCCTTTTGATTCTTCAATTTTTCCCATTATTTTAACCCCATATGGATGTGATTTCAGGAGTGTTGTTCTAATTTTTGATCTCACATGCAGTGCTACCATTTCTGTCCAGCTCTCCTCTGTTGGGCTACAGGACACCTCCCATACACAGTGATGAGGAGAGGGGGATGTAAGCTATAGTTTTTAGAATGACAACACTGCTTACATTTTCAGTATGTATAGAATGGGCACTGTATTTTTAGCTCTAACAGAAGGTTGGGAGATCTCTGTATTTCTTGGAGATATTTTTCTGTGCTCGCAGAAATCTCAACTCAAATAAAAAAAATAAAAAAAAAGGATGGGAAAATGTAAAAACGTGCACGTATTGCTGATTGCTTTTTTTTTTTTTACACTTTGCCTTTACATATACCTCAAGCTGAGGACAACAAGCACCTGTACAAAATAAAAAGCCAAATCTCAATATCCCTCAGGGCCGGGAACAAGGGGTGGCTGCCCTGGGCACAATGGTTTACTGTAGGGATGGGGGCGTCTTCCTTCTCTTACAAGGCTGAAAGGAGTAGTAACAGTGGCAGTGATTTTGACAAACCACTGCTTACTGTATCATCCCTTAAGCTTGCACATCATGAATTGGGGGGTGGGGCGATAGATCCTCCATGTTGCTAGACCTGTACCCGTAGCGTCTTCTCCCCTATGTTCCAGTGTCTACGGTCCTGACATCATCAAAACAAATGCAGGATCCATAGCCCTGATTTGAACATGATGACACTGAGGGACAGTCCATCCTTGGAGTGCGAGGGTGCTCCATTGGCAAGGGGAATGGAAGATTGGGGGGGGGGGGGGCAGATCCTCCATGCTGCTAGACCTGTCCCAGTAGCGTCTTCTCCCCTATGTTCCAGTGGTCTATGGTCCTGACATCATCAAAACAAATGCAGGATCCATAGCCCTGAATTGAACATGACACTGAGGGACAGTCCACCGTTGGAGTGTGGGGGAGCTCCATTTGCAAAGGGAATGGAGGATCAGGTATGGTGAAGAACTCCTCCTCTTCCGAATCCTAAACAAGCAGCTAACCCTTCAGTACGGGAGCAGCCCTGCTGCAAAACATAATTTTCGGATTTCCCAGATATGGGCTTTAAATATTACATCAGGAAGAGGTATGAACAGTCCGCTAGGTTCTGGAATCCTGGGAATGTTACAGAACATTCATTTAGATAATGATAACTGGGATAGAGCACTATGAATACCATAACTGTGTAAGAATAGGTCCTTGTAAATACAAAACACAAGAAATCGCCGGCTTTGCGCATTCATTCATTTTTGTGCCGTCAGCTCCCTCCTCTGTAACGCCGGCCCGGCGCAGATGGAATCATTTGCTTACAATTCACTTGTTAAAGCTCACCGATATTAACAAGCAGATTTAATAGAGACTCGGACAGCAAATAACTCACATTTTACAAGAGGGATTTCATCACGGAGGCCCCATGTACAGGGCCAGGTAATTAAGATGCAAGATAGTAAAAGGTTACTTTTCAATTAACTCTGACAAAAGGCTTCTGTTGAACAAGCAGTTCCAAACGCTATATGAAAGCCCATCGACCCGCAGACAATATTTATTTCCATATGTACAGGTTTATAATTAGGCCAAGGATGTTTATTGGATACACAAGCATCTTGTTAAATGTACACATCATACACAAATGATTTTGCTTTTAAAATAGACTTATACCATATAATAAAATGGAACTTTTATAATTCCATCTGTACCAAAACTAAAAAAAATGCATCTTTTCCTCTGAAGTAGGAGTCTCCAAACTTTCCAAACAAAGGGTCAGTTTACGGTTCTTCATACATTGGAAGAGGGGGGGGGGGGCAGCAGACTGTGGTCACTGGCAGTCGAAAATGTCCTGGTGTAAGTGGGAGCAAATAATGCCCCATCATTGGTGTCATTGGGAGGAATAGTGCCCCATCATTGGTGTCAGTGGGAGGAATAGTGCCCCACCATTGGTGTCAGTGGGAGGAATAGTGCCCCATCATTGGTTTCATTGGGAGAAATAGTGCCCCACCATTGGTGTCAGCGGGAGGAATAGTGCCCCACCATTGTCCACCGTCATTGGGACGAAGAATGCTGGGTACAAACTAACAGGTCTTTTTTTTTGTTCAACCACCGGGCTGAAAAAAAAAAAAAAAGACTGACATGATCCCTACATTTACACAAGCAATTTGGATGCAGGGATCTCTCTTGCTATTCGACAGAAGTACACAGGACACACAGACAAAAAAAAAAATGTTGTCCCATATTTAACATGGTTATAAACCCTTACAGACCACTTAGCCCTACAGGTAAGCTTAGATTAAGGCTTACCTGTAGGTGCAAGAAATATCTCCTTAACCTACACGGTTAAGGAGATATTTGCAGAAAAGACTGCACCGATGTCTACGGCGCATGCGCGCCGTACACAACGGCGCAGGTGCACTAAGCATGCCGTTATTGAATGGGGCCGTGCTGTCCCCAATGGCTCCCACGCGCATGCACGGGAGTGACATCAATGGTGCCCCGGCCAGTCACAGTGCCGGAGCAGCGATAGTCTCTCCAGGTATTATGGTGGTGGCAGAGGAGAGAAACAAGGGTTGCTGCGGGGGCTTCGATCTCAGTTAAGTAATAATGAGCTAGTATGCTATGCATACTAGCTCATTATGCTATTGTCTTGCAGGGTTTTTTTTTTTAGGAAAACTTTCAGAAGGTTTGCTTCCTCTTTAAGAGCGGAGGGAATGAATAATGTGCACTGCACAGCAGCATAACACTTACCGGCAAATGGAAGGGAAGCAGTCCTGTAGTCCTTTTTTCTTCAACAAAGATCCTTCCAAGCAGTACATAATAATGTCCATCACCTAAGCATCAAAATATAAATAAAAAATACAGCATAAATAGACCAGACTTGATGGACCACTTTGTCTTTATTTCTGCCGTCGCTCTTCTATGTTTAAATTTCACATGACAAACTTGTAAGCAAAGTAGATGACCTGTGTTTTGAGTTTTTAAATTTGCATGTGAACACTGTGCTGGTCGCTCTGCCCCTCCCGATGTAGCCCTTATATGGGGGAGGAAAGCAAGAAGTCACGTGACTGGCCTGAAGAGATCTGATAAAAAAGTATTTAGAGGCATCCTTTTCAACAAACACTTAAACAGAGTGTTATGGCTGGATAAAAGAGAGGGGCTGGCAGTGATTTTTTTTTTTTACAGTTTACTTTACTACTCACATACACAGGAGCTGACAGGCAGGGAGGGAGGGGGAGAGAGGAGAGCTGCAGGTGACAGAGACGTAAACTGACCACTGTAATCAGAGCACAGCAGCCATGATTGCCGTGGTCAGTGCACAGAGTGGGACACAGAAACAGGCAGGATCAGCCAGTTTTATTTTTTACAGCTTAGAAAGGGGCAGTCTGTTTTCATTTGACAAACCAATCATGTGTACATGGCTTAACGCAACTTGTGCTTACATGGCTCGTCTGATCCACAGAAAGAAAGTTACTTCTCACAAAGGACAGAAACATGACAGCAACAGAAATTCCTATACCTCCACCAAGAGATCCACGACATCCGATGGCATTTTCTCGACTAGGATTTCTATGACCCTCAGAATCTCTGCCTTCGCTCGGGCCAGAGCAGTGGTGTGGATATTTTGCTGAGATTGCGTGTTTGCAGCCAGAGCCGTGTGCCTGTGGACCTGCAGAGACAGATTATAGCACAACACAGAAAAAGGAAATCATTTATGGTATATTGAGAGTTGCAACGCAACGAGCAGCTACAATTCAGGAAAAAATACATTGTAGACAAGTGAATACTTGCTTTCCCTGTCTAAACCATAGACATCCATCTTTTTTATTTGATTTTGGAGCCCCAGTTGTAGGTGTACCATTTTATGTAACATCCAGCTGTCAGTTTGCTGTTGCTGTAGGCAGCACAATACTTTAGTGGTTAGTGCTTTTGCTTAGCAGCACCTGTGTCCTGATATGATTTTTCTACCACAGCTTCCATTGGCGTGAAGCTTGTATGCCATCCCTGTGGGTTTTTCCTGGTGTACCAACTTCCTGCTGCAATCCTCAAAACAGACTGTTAGGTTAACTGGACTTCACTAAAACCTACATTGGCATTAGCCTTTGGAATATAAACTTCTAGAGTATAAATTACATGTTTAGGGGGATGTCATATCAAGCAACCTGGGAATTTGAAGTTAAGTTTGAATTAAGCTTCAAAGAAACCCTGTCACATAATTAATTCTTAAAGGAGTTTTAAGGTCAGTCATTTAATAACATCAGCATTGTAATAGCAATACAAAAACTATAGTTATTTTCTAATATAAGCTTATTAACCAGTTTCCGACCGCCGCACCCCGATATATACATCAGCAGAATGGCACAGGCAGGCAAATGGGCGTACAGGTACGACACATTTAATTTGCCGTGCAGCGAGCACCGCATTCTCTGTGACCCACAAACTCGATGTTCGCCGGAGGCCCGCGATCGTGACACGAAGAGGCAGAACGGGGAGAGGCAGAACAGGGAGAGGCAGAATGGGGAGATACCTATGTAAACAAGGTATTTCCCTGTTATGCTTAGTGACATGACAGGGATCTACTGCTCCCTGTCATTAACCCTTCATCACCCCCTAGTGTTTAACCCCTTCCCTGCCAGTGTCATTTACACAGTAACCAGTGCATTTTTATAACACTGATCGCTGTATAAACGACAATGGTCGCAAAATAGTGTCAAAATTGTCCGATGTATCCGCCATAATGTCGCAATCATGATAAAAATCGCAGATCGCCACCATTACTAGTAATATAAATAATAAAAATACCATAAAACTATCCCCTATTTTGTAGACCCTATGGGCCAGATTCACAGAGCGATTACGCCTGCGCAACTGCTGTTGCGCGTGCGTAAGTCTAAATGTGCGCGTGCGTATAGTTGGACGCGATTCACAAAACAATATACGCCAGAAATCTACGTTTTTTGGTCCGGCGTAATAGAATTAGACATTCGCTTCCCTTCGCGCAAAACTGCGCTAGACACACCATTGATTTGCTATTCAAATATGCTAATGAGGGAGTTACGGGGATTCACAAAAAAACGCAGTTGCTGCGCAGGCTACGCGATGTGCGCAACTGCAAAATGTTCTGTCTAAAGTTAGAGGACCTAAAAGCTGGTCTAAATTTTTAAAAAAAGTCTAATTGTCAGATAAAGCAACACTGTTAGTGAGGAGTTCAGCAGTCACACGTGTTGCCCAACAATCTGTATGCCAACATGCCAGGGGCATCGTCGCGCATAGCTATACTACTGACTTTAGATGAACAAAGAAGGATGAGGGCACGGAGGATGGCACTAAGGAGGGCACGGGAGATGGTTTTTTTTTTTTTTGCTTATATAAAATTTACAATTTACAATGTAATCTAATCTAATACAAATATTCTTATCTGATACAAGCCCCTCACTCTTCACTTGATATATCACACACGCATAGACATCTTTGGCATGAGAGATTCTGAGGTGTCTCGCATCTTCAGATTCACCCCTCATGCCATCATGGAATTACCACAACCTTGCAGGAGGACATCAGCAGCCCAACACATGGCACCACCCATGACAGCTACATATACAATCAGAGCCCCATCCCCACAGATTTCCAACAGAACATGTATGGGGACAGCTGGCTGGTTGTTGAGTGACATGGGAGTCAGGCATGACTATCCCCTCCCGTGATGCACACCTCACAAGTGGCACATGCATGACTAACATCCTCCTGTCTTTTCCCTTCAAGGTGATTCTGCATATGCACTGGTACCCCATCTCATGACCCCATCTCATGCCAGCTCACATTATGCATCTTTGCACGTTAAACACACACATTAATCATGGCACAATGAGAAGGCATGCATGCACACCACTATGGTCCCTAGCACACACACCCCACATCCTCATCAAATTGGATTGGCACCAGTCCACCATGCAAGACTGGTGAGCAGTAACGCCACGTCAAGGCTCCAATTATGTCACTGTACATTCATACACCATTCACACGGACCTGGGAATCACTTCTCCCTGGTCCTGGGGAACCCTTCTCCACCCAAATTGAGGATGACACCCTTTTTCCAGCAGGAATGTCACCCCCACATTCAAACATCATTCACAACCCAAAATATGCCAAAAATGACATCAAAACCAAAAAAAAAATGCATAGAAAAAAAAAAAACAGAACAAAAAAAAAAAATGCAGAGGACCAAAAAAAAAAAAGCATTCAAACCAAAAAAAGGGGGGAACAAAAAATTAATGCCCTCTGCGTGAGCCACGCCTGGGGCGCCCCCGGCCACGGCCCCGGCCCCTCAGGGGAGATGCATGGGGGAGGGGAAAAGCCGGGGAAGGAGGAGCAGCCCCTGAGATCTGCCCACCTGGCGGCCTGCCCTCCAAGGCCACGGCTATTCTGTCCAGGGCAGCACCAAGTGTTGCCGTGTTGCCCTGGATAGCCTGGGTAAGGGCCCTCACATCCTGCCCAACGCCTGCTGCTGTAGTTTGCAGGACATTTAGGCAGGTTGTGGAGGCCCGGGAATGGGAGTCCAGGTTACCCAGGCTCTCGTTCATGGAGGACAGGCTCTGATCCACCCGCCCCATAGTCTGGCAGAGCTGTCTCAGAAGGCGGGTCTGGGTGGCCAGGTTCCTTCTCAGACAGGCGGGCAGGAGATTGGGCGCCCCCCTGGTGCTCTGGGCTGACCTCCTGGCTCCAGCTGATGGTTGTGGCCGGGGAGAAGGGGAGGCCCTTGTGAGGGGAGCCATGTTGGGGGAGGAGGGGGGGGGGCTCACCCTTAGGGAGGGCAGGCTTCTTGCAGCCAGAGGGGAAGAGTCCGCAGCAACCAAACGGCCAGTGCCTTCCATGGACTCCTCCTCCTCATGATTCTCCTCCTCCTCATTATCGTCCTCCTCATGATCATCCCCCTCCTCTTGTTCCTCCTCTGCGGACTCTGGCCATGTTGGGGGGGCCTCATTAGGCTGCTGTCCTGGCGTTGGAGCGGTCAGGCCAGATGGCCCTGCACCCTCCTGCACATCTGTGGATGACACAAAGCATTCACAGGTTGGAGGATCCACACACTTGCCACATATTCCCTTTCACCCCCTCCCCCACACATGCTACACACCTGAGAGAAATAAAAACCTTACCTGGCACCGCGGGGACCGGACTTGTGTCAAAGCCTGGCAGGCCCTCCACTTCATGCCGGTGAAAGGTCAGGGCCACCACACGCTCCGTCGCTGTAAATCTAACCCGGCATGGTGGGCCCCCTCCTGTGCCCCTGGCATGGGCATTTATTGCGGCCAGTTTTTTTTTCACCTCACGCCGGAGGTCATTTATTTTCTTTTCTATCCCAGAGCGGGTCCGTGTCTCCCCCTCCCCCGATGAATTGACCTGCTCCGTGATCATATCCAAGATCTCCCTCCTCCTGGCCGGGGTGGTGGTGGCACTCTGCGGGCCGTGGAGAAAACGCCCATACTCGCTAATGGCCCGGGCAAGAATTCTTTTTTCCCCCACAGTAAAATTAAGCTTTCTTTTTCTCTCAGTCATACTTCCAAACAAACTCACTAGCAGTCACCAAAAATCTGTCACAAATACAAGCACAACCAATCAGACAAGAACACACACAAAGAGAAAAAGAACAGCCAAAAATCACACTAGCACTCAGCAAGAAACACACACAAAAAATCAGATGAAAAAAAAAAGCAATAAAACAAACGCTCAGAAATATATCAATCAAACAAACAGTCTCAAACACTTATCAAAATACACTTTCACAAAACTACCAACAAGCACTAGATCACACAGAACACTAATCTCACAACTACAAAACACACTCTAACGAACAACAGAGCAAAAGCACTTGGTTCAATGGGAAGGGACACAAAGGGATGTACTTTTGCAATGGAAGGGCGTTTGTGTGTGTCTATTTATGCTGTCTGCGTAGTTCACAACATTGCCCTAGTCCACTTCCAATTTCACTGATTGCGCCGCTCCCGAGTTGTGAGCATGCGCACAACGGAGCTGACATGGTTTCCTTCACGCGCGCATGCGCGAGTCGGCCGGCCCTTCATTTGCATGGGGTCACGGCTCATTTCAATGTAACACGCCCACGTCCCACCCAATTTGTATTACTCCTCCTTACGCCTCCGGAAAAAACATTACGCTTGCGCAATTTCTTGCGCAAAAGCTACGTGAATCCCGGGATTACGCGGCTAGATTGCGCACGTCTAACGTAATCGCGGTGCGCTACGCCGGATCGATAATGCGCCGATGTACGTGAATCTGCCCCTATAACTTTTGCGCAAAACAATCAATATACGCTTATTGCAATGTTTTTTACCAAAAATATTTGGAAGAATATGTATCGGTTCAAACAGAGGAAAAAAAATAAAAAAATGTATATACTTTTTGGGGATATTTATTATAGCAAAAAGTCTAAAATATTGCTTTTTTTTTCAAAATTGTCACAATTTTTTTGTTTATATCGCAAAAAATAAAAAACACAGGGATGATCAAATACCACCAAAAGAAAGCTCTATTTGTGAGGAAAAAAAGGAAGTAAATTTTGTTTGGGTGCCACGTCTCATGACCACGCAATTGTCAGTTAAAGTGATGTAGATTCTCCTCTGCTGTTTACTTTCAATTTTTAAGGACTATGTATTCCATAGTAAGTTTTTGCTTGCAAGCAGTGATTCCTCTACTGATAGCATGGCTCCCAACTGTCCCTGATTTTGAGGAACTGTCCCTTATTCAGCACAAAGTCTCTCTTTTCTCCTTATTTTGGTCTGATCTATATAGTTGTATATACAATGCACTATTTATCAAAAAGTGTTTCCCAGTGCTAAACCTTTCATACAATTACTAAATTGCTAAATTTGTAAATTCCAAAAGCCAATATAAAAGGAATAGTAGAGGTAAAAAAAAAAGCACTTAAAGTGGCTTAACCCAGTGTTTCTCAAATTCAGCACAATACTGAGGCACCCCATTCTAAAATGCAAAAAAATGAAAACTAAAAGTTTTACATAAAGACACCGAATGTTAGAGGTGATTTATTCTTCCAAATCAAATACACTTTTGCATGCTGGTATTGACTAGTATTCCGATGCATCTCTCCCTCACTCTGCTAATGTGACCCCAGTGCTGACAGAGAAGGGCAAAAAAGGATGCTGTTGCCCAATGTCCTCCTTTATGAATGGATGACATCATTGGTTGTTAGGACACCGGCGGCTGGAGGATAGTAAGGGTGCACAATGAAAATATGTGGCCTTATGTAACTGAAAAGCAAGCTTCATCTACCCACTGGTATACAATTTTTGGGAAATTTTTAGGCATTTTTCCAAGGCACCCCTAAAGAAAAATGAAGGCACCCCGGTTGAAAAAGGCTGGTTTAACCAATTGTTTTTTTATTTATATACATGTCTCCTTTAAGGGGGGTGTGGCAGGGGGTATGTCCTATGCCTGTATACATTTGCTAATAGGTGTCCCTCGTCCCTATCTCAGAAAGTTGGGAGGAATGCAATAGCGTCTTCTGAATCTTTCTTTCAGCACTTCTTTAGTTCAGAAGGCAGTTTCTGTGAAATGTGCGACACAGCTGTGCCTATTTTCAGGGAATAGTCAATACATGTCATAGAATTCAAGGAAATAAATGTGCTTGTTTTCACAAAGTTTACAAAATTGTTTAGATTTATTTGAGCAGCCTAGGAATACTAAAATACAGTTGAAATCAGCATGAAGGTGGTGAGACTAGGATGAGTTGTTGCCTATCTGATGCCTACCCATTTACACGCAATGTACAATATGGTTTTAAATGTGAGTGGTTTACTTGGATTTTAATAAAATGTTTTATGGGATTAATGCATTATTGGTGTTTTTTTATTTTCTCTCTTACACATGCGATGAGACATGACGATTGTGGAGCGATACTACCAGGTGGATATTGACCTAAGAATAAAAGGCAATTCAAATCTGGTGAGTGCGTTTCCATAGGGGAGACGGCTCTATTTGCATCACGCTGGTGGTGGATATAAGGTGTATTATTCCTGGCTCTACTCACCTAGAGAGTTGACTGTTATTCAGAAACTTTCCTGAATTGAATCACTGAAGATTTATACACCGTTATTTTGACAGTTGTATGGACCCATTTGTATGATTTCGTATTTTTATTATTATGTTCTTGCATGTTTGATTAGTTCACTTGCAGATATACAATTGTCCACTGCATAGTAGTAGTGGTTGCGCTACTATGGAATTGATTATTGGTTGGTACACTAATATTAATGTCACATATTTTTTGGAGCTTTATTATTTAAAGCGGAGTTCTACCCAAAAGTGGAACTTCCGCTCATCGTATTCCTCCCCCTTTTGGTACCACAATTGCCACAGGGCTACCTGTCTCTGTCTTCTGGGAGTCCGGGCCGCAGCCCGCAATGGGCCAGTGGGAGAGAGGAGCGAGCCTTGTGCATGCGCAGTAGGGTTCCCGGCGTGAAGCCGAAAGGCTCCACTGCCGTGTACCCTTACCCGCAATGAAGGCGGCAACACCGGACAGCTGATTTCTCAGTTAGGCTGATGTGTATTCTTCTACATATTTTTTTTTGGAAAAATAAAAATAAAAATCGCAATAAACGTATATTGATTGGTTTGCTTAAAAGTTATATTGTCTACAAAATAGGGGATAGATTTATGGCATTTTTATTATTAATTTTTTTTTATTAGTAATGCTCCGATTTTATTTGTGACTGCATCCAAATCAGGTCGGACACATCGGACACTATTTTGGGACCATTGTCATTAATACAGCGATCAGTCCTATAAAAATGCACTGATTACTGTGTAAATGACACTGGCAAGGAAGGGGTTAACACTAGGGGGCGATGAAGGGGTTAAGTGTGTTCTAGGGAGTGAATCTAACTGTGGTGGGGGGCTACCTTTGACATGACAGCAATCACTGCTCCTGATGACAGGGAGCAGTAGATCAGTGCCATGTCACTAGGCAGAACAGGGAAATGCCTTGTTTACATAGGCATCTCCCCGTTCTGCAGCTCCGTGACACGATCGCGGGACATCTAGTCCGCGGGTCTCGCGGGCACGGTCACGGAGCACGCGCCTGCACAGCAGCAAAATCAAAGCAACGTACAGGTACATTGCTTTGCGCAGCCGTGCCATTCTGCCGACGTATAGGTACAGGCGGTGGTCGGCAAGTGGTTAAAAAGACAGTGGACAGTGCAATAATCTACAAACTGAATAATCAACAGCAAGCTAAGATATTTGATTGGCTGCTACCCGCTACAATGCATTTCTGTAGTTCCAATGATAGGTCAAGTAGGATGCGTCTACACAGGACACCGACTGCCCACAGGTCTGATCCAACCAGATCAAGGTGTTCTAATCTCAAACCAATTTAAACAATTATATCTCTGCAAAAACAAAGCTGGGCTCCCATAATGCAGTGGGGGCTTCCCTCTTCTCCAGCATTAACTGTGTTATTGATTTCCATAATGTAGGGAAGGTAAAGGGGTTAGATATTAGCTGTTCTTTTTAAGCAGGCTGAAGTATTGATCAGATGTTGTGCTCCTACCAGCTCCACATTTTACTATATCCCACTTTATAATTAGACCAGAGTTCTTCTTTAAATACTGCTTTGTAATACAGTTTAGCTTCACTTCATACATTACTGTTATTTGTACATGCATAGATCTTTAAGAGTGCTATCGACATATTGGATGTCCCACTGAATGATAGGGTGATCAATTGGATTTCATTTCAATTCTGTCATAAAGGATAGTAAACTGGGCTTAAGGAACAGAACACTCTCCGGGGAATGAGAAAACCTTCAATAATTACAGCTGCTGCCTCTAATTGACTGTGTGTAACATTCGGAGGAAACAGCAGACAAGAAAGTTATTACAGGATGAGAACATTTCTCACATATTGTTGCAATTGAGTCAAGCAGCAGGCCACGTACACGCAAGTCTACGCTCAATGTAGAGCCTATCTGGCAAGACAAGCAAGATAAACTTAAGCCATGGGGCTTTATGTCTATTTAACTAACAGAAAAGTTTACATCAGATCCTAAAGATTGCCAAAACTAATACCACATATACAGTATGTACATGTGATAAAACTCAAGGTGACCCAAAGTTGCCAGCTTACTTCCCTTGGTGCCCAGGCCAGAGCTGCACAAATGACCTCAAGTTCTGCCCAAATTGGGATTAAAGAGACACTCTTGGGTCTCTAAAACAGTGTTTTTCAACTCCAGTCCTGAAGGCACACCAACAGGTCATGTTTTCAGGCTTTCCATTATTTTGCACAGGAGATTTGATCAGTTTCACTGCCTTAGTAATCACCACAGCCATTTCATCTGAGGGAAATCCTGAAAACTTGACCTGTTGGTGTGCCTTGAGGACTGGAGTTGAAAAACACTGCTCTAAAACATTCAAAAGGCCAGTTGCCAGCAAGAGAAAAGGTAGTATATTCAGCTCTTCCGTATGCCATGACTACTACCTCCCCTCTATTCCAGCACCTCCTCCGACAATCCTTTCATCATTTGACCACTCAGGGAGTGTTGTTGCCTGTGTCGCCCTCGTACTGACACCTTCTTCTGACACTTATGTCACTGCTAAGCCCTGTAGAGATATAGAGGTCAGAGGAAGGAGCCCCTCACATGGTGGGGATACAATAAGCCTGGTAGTTTTAAAGGCTAGAAAAACTGGGGGATGTTGTAGCACTGAAACAGAAGGGAGGTAGATATGGTGGGCTGCTGGAGAAGGGCATATACTAATTCTTCTCTTGCAGGCAAGTGGCCTTTTAACTTGGTAAAGCGTTTCTTGGTTTCTTGAAGCCCTGCTAGTCCTCACACTAACTTGGCTTCAAAGAACTCAACATACCAACTTGTCACTTGGGTTTTGACGCCGTATTGTTGAATGATAGGTGTGGGACTTTTACTAGGCTGGGATAGGGCTTAAATTGTCTCTTTAGGCAATACTTTTTTGATTGAGTAGGAAATAGGTAGAACTTCTCTTTTTTCTTTTTGCTATTTGTATCCCTGATCCCATAAACACAACAGGAACCATTCACTGTGGGTCACTTTAGAAATAATTAGTTTTTGGACATGTGCGGCACACAAGCCACTGCATATAATTTGTCACTCAATTCATCCAACACTGATTTAATTCAGCACGTTAACTACCGTATTTATCGGCGTATACCGCGCACTTTTTTCCCCTGAAAAAAGGGGAAAATCGTGGGTGCGCGATATACGCCGATACCCGCTTCCCGTGCTCAGTTTGAACTGAGCCGCCGACATATACCGAGTGCAGTACACTCGGGTACATTCGGCAAGGCTAGGCTTCGCTCGTGCTCACGCATAAACGTCACAGAGTGTGAGCACGAGCAAAGCCGAGCCTTGCCGAATGTACCCGAGTGTACTGCACTCGGTATATGTCGGCGGAGGCGTTCAAACTGAGCGCGGGATTCGGGGATTTGACTAGAGACAGCGCTGGAGAAGCCGAGAGGACACCAAAGACGGACGCCGGACTGGACAAGGCTGCCGATGGACACTGCGCAAGACACCAAAAAGTACTAAAATGTTTTTTTTTACAGGAATTTTGGGTCGACATTAGGGGTGCGCCTTACCCTGATAAAAACGGTAAATCATAGCAGCTAAAGCTTTTTTTTTTTTAGTTTTGGACAGCATCAGAAAAATTGAAGGTTTTGACTGCAGTCTATGCAAGACAAAAATAATGGCTAGAATAAATTAATATTCGGACGAATGGAATGAACACTCAAGCGCTTGACGCTCCTAAACGCATTTTCAAAATGTAGCTTTAGGCATATTTTTAAGGCCGCTTTTTCCTCCCCTGGAGCATAGGTATAGGGGAGGAAAACACAACTTCCCGTGTGAATGAGGCCTAAAATGTAAATTCCACATCCTCATGTTGGTCACATGATCATTGTCTCTGCACTGGTCACATGATCCCTGGCAAAGGACACCTTGGGAGATTGACATCAGACGCTACATCAGAAATTCTGGTGAAAACTACATGAACTGGCAGCTGGTGACAAGACAATATACCTACAGAAAAAGGGTCAGCTTTTCTGATATATCATTAACATTTAATTATAGCAGGGCTGTTAATATTATATATATATAACACATTCTTTAGAATTTTGGTAAAGGTTTGTTAAGAAATTAGTAGGTTAGCTTAACCACTTCAATACCAGGCACTTTCACTCCTTTCCTGCCTAGGCCAATTTTCAGTTTTTAGTGCTGTTGCACTTTGAAGGACAGTTGCACGGTCATGCGACACTACCCAAATTACCTTTATATATTTTTTTAAACAAATGGAGCTTTTTTTTAAAAAAAGTGTGCGTTAAAAGGGTTGTAAAGCTTCGTGTTTTTTCACCTTAACCACTTCACCCCCGGACCATTTTGCTGGTCAATGACCGAGCCACTTTTTGCGATTCGGCACTGCGTCGCTTTAACTGACAATTGCGCGGTCGTACTTTTTACTAGTGATGGCAGCGATCTGCGATTTTTTTCTGTACTGCGACCTTATGGCGGACACTTCTGGGACCATTGGCATTTTTATAGCGATCAGTGCTATAAAAATGCATTGATTACTGTAAAAATGTCACTGGCAGGGAAGGGTTGTGTTCTAACTGAAGGGGGGATGGGACTGACGAAGGAAATTACAGATCGCTGTTCATACATTGTATGAACAGACGATCAGTCATTTCTCCCCCTGACAGGACCAGGAGCTGTGTGTTTAAACACACAGTTCCCGGTTCTCACTCTGTAACGTTCGATTGCGGGTGCCCGGCGGTGATCCCGCCTGCCGGGGACTCGCATCGGCACCGGGGGGGGGGGGGGGGGAGTGATTTTGCGCAACCGAGCCGACCTGCTGCCGTAAAACTACACAGTGGGTGGTCGGCAAGCGGTTAATGCATCCTATGCGCGCCGGGGGGGGGGGGGGGGTGTGTGGCTATGGCCGCCGATTATATCACGCGGGATAGTGGAAGAGCGCTTCCCAGAGGGGGGTTAGCTGTTGTGGGGAGAAGCTGAGACAGCCGCCGAGGGACCCCAGAAGGTGAGGATCAAGGCCACTGTGCAAAACTAACTGTACGGTGGAGGTTAGTATGGTATATTTGTCATTTAAAAAAAAAAAAAAAAAATCTTTACAACCCCTTTAATGTAAATGGGTCCTAAGAATCAATTTGAAAGTTTCCTCAATAGAAGAGTAACATTAATGTTGTGGGTGTTATACTTCATGTAGTCCGAGCTGAACATCAGGGTCTGTTCAGAATGGACAAATGTCATGGTGTCTCCTTGGTAAAGAAAATGTAAATCATTTCTTAAAATGTAAAATGTTACCGTTTTAAAAAGTTTTCAATTTTTTGGTCACTGGTGTTTGGATTGTTAATCTAGATTGTATTATTGTGCTTTACTGGGTATACCCCTACTAGCTCCTGACAGCTGCCTTGTCTATCTTCAACAATCAATGACCAGCAATTACCCTTAAATAAAACTCCCCTTCCTATTTCTGCTATTACATGCACTTTCTGGGATTTCAGCATGCTAAAGTGTGCAGCCAGACCAGTCTGCATAGGAGATATTTACCAACAAAACATACAGTATTGGCAAAGAGTTTATATCATATTGGTACAATAGTTACTGGTACATTTTTCTAATCAAACCTTTGGATTTTGCTTCCCAAAGAATTGCTACTGTAATCTGAATATGTACCTTCTCCATGGGCGGCTAGTCCAAACTCTGTTGTCTACAAGTGCTAAGGCCTCTAAAAGAATCATCAGCATTGGAATTTTGTGTAGAAGGTTCCTGGCCCCTGTTGGCTCAATGGTTTCTCCTACCAGACCTGTGTTGCTACTGTCCCCTGTAGTAATGCAGGGGCCTGCAGACGGAACCACAGCATAGAGAGGGGACCTGTGATCAAACACTTGCGTAAAGTGTTCAATGCTGAAAATTCTGGTAGAAGGTTTTAGCAATTGAAGACGGTGTGGTTTGAACTCACCGCCCAATGGACAGGCAAGTATTCAATCTTCAATGGCATGAGCAGTTCTTTAGATTTTCCCTTTTGGTAAGCAGCAGAGTTGCTTAAATGAATTTGTCTGAATGGTTCTACAGTGAGATCAAACCGAGGGGGTGCTCTAAAAGGCTGAACAATATGGAGCCTGCTGTCCCGATTTGTTGAGCTCCGTCTTAATGAACTGCGGTTTTCTCAAAATTGTCTCTTCCGAATAGGATTAGAATTTTTTTACGGAACCCCTTAGATAATATACAACTGGGAAGAAGGCAATTAACAAAAAAAGAAACAGGTTTTACCATTCAGAAAGAATTTGGTGCAGATGCAATGAAAAGATGGAGAGAAGGTTTTACCTCCTTAGCAATCGTTGTTATGAAGGCGGGTGGTCTGGCCGTGGCAATGAGCGACAGAGCGTGTCGTGCCGAGCGGGCCGAGTCCGCTGCCGGGCTCAGGGGCAACCCGATTGTGATGCTAAATAGGGATCAGGCAGAAAGGAAGAAGAATAAAAAAAAGGAGGCATTAGAAACATATAGAGTGAAAAGATTAGACACAGCTTATAATGTCAGTTCAAGGTCAATGGGATCACTCAAACAGTTAGAATATAATGGACTCCCAACAATAAGCAGTGATTAGGAGTCAGGGTGTTCCTGCATCACATACAAAATCGAATAAGTAAGCGTGAAGATTGAAAACAGTATGTGAATCTGTCCGAAGTGTTAAAAGGGTCTTGTTAACAAATGATGCAGCCCCGACTCTGAATACATATCACAAAAGACCAGGGCCCAACAACAGCACTGTTTCCAATATTCAGGCAGGGTTTTATATGGCAGATGGATGTGTTTAATAAAAACACTTCCTGTGCCTGTCCCAGAGTCCTTTACAGTTGCTGAATGTCAAAAGCCACCATTTTCTACAATGGATGAAAGGCTGCTTTACAAAACCTGTATACCAATAATGCATGAAAACATGTTCAAAAGCAGGATAAAATGAATGCAATATTCAGTCATTCTTCAAATTCAAATAGCAGATCTAAAACCAAAACATATAAATTCATTGTGGATAGAGTAGGGACTGATTAAGGTGTATACATAGCTAAAATTTTGTTTTTTGGACAGAGTATGGAAATGTTTAAACCATCATCAGGTTATTTTTTGCTGTCTATATTCCTCTACAATGATCTTCCTGGAGACACCACAGGAAAAGAGATGAAAATCTCCCCAAAAGTAAAGGAGCGTACACACCAGACAATTTTGGGTGGTATCAGCTGGTTCAATAGAAATTAGTGGACATTCGGCCCATATTTTATTGTTTAACTAGATGGACTTGTGTCTTTTTTCAAGCAGACTAACTATGTAACTATGTGACAGGAGCCGGCATGACCGAAAAAGGTCTGCCGATTGGCATCCGATCAGCTCTCTCAGCCAATGGCTGAGAGTGCTGACCGGTGTGTTCTGGCCCCTGGCAAAACACATTAGCTCAAAAGTGGAGATCACTGTACCACAAATCACAGGCGTCCTCTACAAACCAGGGGCAAACTACACAGCTGCACAGGAAGATATTGGGCCTCCAAGGACTCGTCTTATTACTGTTTGTATCCATTTCCTCAATTTGGACTGGAAACTTTCAAGCTAATGTTCAGTGAGTCAGGATTACCCCCCTGTTCACTGCTGCTTGGCCCATTCTATCTACTCAACTTCTTGATCATTCTGTGTGTGCCCCGGAAGATTGTTTCTCTCTCTTGCTTACCAGCATTCAACTGCCCTGTCACCCATCGCAATATTGTTTTGCCTTAAAGCGGAGTTCCACCCAAAATTGGAACTTCCGCTTAACCCACTCCTCGCCCCCTTACATGCCACATTTGGCATGTAATTTTTTTTTGGGGGGGGGGAGTGGGGGCTTCAGAAGGAGTGGGACTTCCTGTCCCACTTCCTCCTTCCGCCGAGGGACTGGTAAGGCGAATAGCTTAATCGCCTTACTGCAGCCCCTCCCTGTAGACGATCGCCTGGGACACATGACAGGTCCCATGCGATTGCCTGTCCAATGAGAGAGCGCAGTGGGTGCCCGGCCGTGAACCTGAAAGCTGTCACGGTCGGGTGCCCACACTTAGGATGAAGAGGGGGGGGGGGCGGCCGGCGTGTCGCTGGAACGTGGAGCAGGTTAGTGTGTGTTTATTAAAAGCCAGCAGCTACACTTTTTGTAGCTGCTGACTTTTAATAAACACTAAAATTGGCTGGAACACCCCTTTAATGATAATATCCCCCTGGCAAGCCAAAATAGTATTTGAACTACAGCCAATGTTAGGCTTAGAAAAAGACCGATTGTTGCCTACCTTCAACGCGGTTAACCCTATATTGAATTGTCTGTGCTCCTGAGGAAGCGCTATCTACAGCGCGTAACATGTAGAGCGAGCCCTCCTGTTAGTCTGGACCACCACGGGGTTACACACCATACAGTCAACTTTAAAATCATGCTCTACATTTGAGCCTTCTATGGTAGAACTGTATCACAATTGTGACAACCTATGTGGACCAGTTATTTACTTGATCTTTTCTGATTTTATGTTTGTAACTGCTTTTATGACATTCTTACAAAATACATTTATTTAGTTTCTTACCATATGTACTGTGTGCCTTCAAAGTCCAAAACCATTATCCCTTAGCCAACCTAAACATTATCGGGACGGTGGCACACTGATTACCGGTACATCCACAGTATCACCCTGTTTGGACGTACGTTAAACATAGGCCTTTCTTTTTCATCACTGTACCAACATTGCAAACTTAGGAAAGCAACTCCTCCCGCTAGGTTGAACAACAAAAAACGAATAGTGTGTACTTATAATTTCCATCTTATTGTGGTTGTAAAGATTTGTGTTTTTTCACCTTAATGCATCCTAGGGGGGTTAGCTATTGTGGGGAGGAGCCGAGACAGTCGCCGAGGGACCACAGAAGTTGAGGATCCGGGGCCACTCTGTGCAAAACGAACTGCACAGTGGAGGCAAGTATGATGTTTGTCATTTTATTTTATAATTAAACCTTTACAACCCCTTTAAAGATGTGGCACTGAAACCTTTGACTATATTTCTTTCCCTTCTGATTGGTCAGTGTGGTCATATGCCAGCATTTGCCAAATCAGAACTGTAGCAGGAACAGGATTGGTTGGCAGGGTACAAAAAAATGGCAACCAAGGTGTGCTGAAACCTTTGGCCATACAGTGCACCTGCTCGACACTCCTGCTGCTCCCTGTATCCTGTTTGCTTAATGATTGCCACCCACACCAAACCCCATCTTATCAGCCCAGGCTTTCATAGACACACATCCTGTTCCTCAGTGTCTTTTCTTACCGGCTTCTGTCGGACAGGGAGCTGTACACATGGATACTGTACCGGCTGATTTTGGTGAATAGTCCACTAATGTATACCTGGCATTAGCCTGAACTATTGCTGCATAGAATGGCACAAACACAGTGCAAAATTTGAGCTCCACTGGTTCTTGTCCACAGACCAATGCTAGAGAAGGCAGTCAGTGCTCACCATATGAAAAACAATTGAACAAAAAAAGATATGCTTTAAATTATTGTTCGGTGTGAGGAAGGGTGCAGGTACAGGGAGGTAAAAAGTGACTTTGTGGTTTTACTAGAAAGCTGGAGCTTGGCTCTAAAAATACCCCTTCACATCTAATGCTACCAGCCATGCCCTGAACCAGTGTATCCATGCTGGGCCCTGCCTTATACCAGCCTGTAGGTGCTTCAGTATACTGTAGAGTGCGTGCTGAAATAGACTTACTGATAATCATTCTGCAGCATTATTTAGGCAAGAAGCATAGCTTGTATATGGCATATGGAAACATTTATATTGTAACCTCTAAAGCAGGGGTGCCCAACCTTTTGAAGAGCGAGGGACACTTAAGCGACTTGGTAACCGGTCGCGGGCCACAATGAACGGAGCGAGCAGATGACAGGTTTGTGTCCACGCTGCATATGCAGAGCAGACACAGCCCACTCTACTTAATGGGGCGCAGATGGAAGGGGATGGATCCCCTTCTGTTTTTTTTAGCAGATCGGATTGGAGGTAGGCGGTTGTAATGAGACACATCTACAGCTCCATAGGAGGTGAATGGAGGATCAGAATGGGTCGCGTGAATATGCTGCGATTTCACCACACTGCGGATGCAGCACAGTGCACCTGTGGCTTTCCTGCGGGTTAGCTGCACTTTGTCATAGGCGTCTATTATATCCTGCAAGTGTGTGAAAGCGCAGCAAATCCGCAGGTAATAACAGAAGTGTATAATTCAATGAAGGTAACCTGCAGGTGCACTGCTCTGCACCTGCGTATTAGTTTAAAAACAACCCAGTAATCACTGCAGAACAGATATGCCTATACACTGTAATTTTAGAAATAAACTTACCTTTAATAACAGTCTTCCATTCAGGTATCACCGGATATTGATGTCCCAGGCAGAGTGCATTTGGTATCATTCCGCCTATGACAGGAGCCAGCGCTATAAAGGAAGCATCGACTTATGGAGCTCTGCTCTGCAGCCGCTTGCTTCCTCTACCACTGGCTTAATTCACAAAACTGATGCTCTTGGATGGGGGGTCAGCGACTGGAAATCTGGGCTGGGATCCGCCATCCCAGAGCAGGAGGTCGCGGGCCACATCAGAGGACTCCGCGGGCCACATCAGAGGACTCCGCGGGCCACATCAGAGGACTCCGCGGGCCACATCAGAGGACTCCGCGGGCCACATCAGAGGACTCCGCGGGCACCTGGTTGGGCACCCCTGCTCTAAAGAGTAGGACCCTCCTTACCCTCTTGCATTGAATTGTATTGTAACTGTACTGTCTGCCTCCACTTTGTAAAGCACTGTGCAAATATAAATCCTGTATAATTATAATAATATGCAAATATGGCTTCCATAATCTTTATATATAAAATTATGAACAAATTAGCTTGTACACTGATTTGTATTCATATAGAGATCACACTTGTTCTACTAGGCTGAACAGTAAACGATTTATTCCCATAAATGGAGCTTAAGATCGAATCCTCCCAACATGGTTGTGAACACACACACAAACCTAAAACATTTCCAGATTTCAATTACCAGAAAACCATGGCAAGGTACATACTTATTGAAGCAGAAAGCAGAGAGATGACCTAATCAATCTGCTGCTCTTTCACTGTCCAATCAACAGGCTGGGAGTGGGTAGAAGACGTTCATGTATTCCTTAACTACCTAGTTGTATTTTGTGGTAGGGCAGTTTAAATTGCAGGACTGGATAGACAGAATTACAGCTACCTTATATGTATTTCATCTATATATTTACGGTAGCTGTTTGCCTAGCGTTCCACTTTAATGTGTATGTCTAGTCAAATCTTTTTTATTTCCCCAACAATGTTGCAAATAGCATTAAAAAAAAAAATGTCATGAGATCTAATCCTTCCCCCATTACCTAAAAGGAGAAAAATAAAAAATCACATACACTTTAAGCTAAACACGTGCACATTACACATGTTTATATATATATATATATATATATATATATATATATATATATATATAGTTTGCCCACTTACAGAGAATTAAAGGGTCTATCATTTTTATCATAGGAGTATTTGAGACAAAATATCAACCAAAAATCCAGAAAAAACACATGATACAAATGTTAAACATTGAGTTGCAGTTCAGTGAATAAAATAAGTATTTCATCCCCAAGGAAAACATGACTTCGTACTTGGTGATGAAACCCTTGTAGGCCAATCACAGAGGTAAGATGTTTCTTGTAGTTGGTTACCAGGTTTGCACACATCTCAATAGCATAGGTGTGAGCAGTATTGCATTAGGGTGTGCACGACAAAGCTCAAACACGTGTGTGTGTGTGTATTATAGATACACACATATACACACATATACACACACCCTCTTATAAATAAAAGTGAACAAACATTTTAAAATGTATAAAAACATTTTTTCAGCATTGATATTTCTAGAAGGGGGTCAGTTCACCCATAGCAGCCCCCTCACAGCACAGAGCATTTTACTTCATATTGCACTACACCCCCCCCCCCCCCCGCCTGCTGCAGTGCCGCGCACACACACACACTGCTAGAGCTGGTGAATCCCAACTCCCGGCGCATCCTCCTCACCTCATGTTGTTGTGTTGTCGGCACTGCAAGGCAGAAGCTGGGAGGCGCGGCACTCGGAGGCGGAGCAGGGAGGAAAAGTTATCTCCACCTCCTTCTCTGTCTGGGACAGTCCTGGCATCCAATAATTCTCAGACAAAGGCCAGTGGTGGCCTGCGGAAGCCCCGCTGTGGCAGCGGGCAGAATTTGTTTAAAAACAGTTGGATCAATCCAGCCTCGATGCTACCTCTGTAGTTGTGGTTATAGCATCCCTGACAGGAGGCGGCGCAGTTATATTTTAGCTGTCAGGGATGCAGTAGAGAGAACTATAGAAGTAGCATCGGCGGTCAATGGCTGCACTCACAGGAGTTATACAGCCAAATGAAAAACGGTCCCACTCGCATAGTTGCAGCATTCCCATTGTCCATCAGGAGAGGTGCCAAAATGGAGATGCTGCCAGCAAAAAAGCCCTGGGGTGTGCCTGGGCATTAGGGTGTGCCCAGGCACACCCTGTGCGCACGCCTATGCTGAGGAGGGATTTTGGTCCACTTTTCTTTACAGATCTTCTCTAAATTCTTGAGGTTTCTTGTCTGTCGCTTGGCAACTACGTTTCGGCTCCCTCCATAAATCTTCTGTAGGATTAGGGTCTGGACACTGGCTAGGCCACTCCATGACCTTAATGAGCTTCTTTTTGAGCCTTGGTGGTATGTTTTGGGCGATTGTCATGTCGGAAGACCCATGCACAACCCATCTTCAGTGTTCTGGCTGAGGGAAGACGTTCTCATCCAAAATTTTACAATATATAGTACCGTCCATTGGCCCCTCCATGCGACAAAGTCGGCCTGTACCTTTAGTAGAGAAACAGCTCCAAAGCATCATGTTTCCACCTCCATGCTGGACTGTAGGGATGGTGTTCTTAGGGTCATAGTCAGCATTTTTCTTCCACCAAACACTGCAAGTCCAGTTAATGCCACGGAGCTAAAAAAAATATCTTATCTGACTGCAGCACTTTCTCCTAGTCCTTCTCTGAATCATTTAGATGTTCATTGGCAAACTTCAGACGGACCTGTACATGTACCTTCTTGCAGAGGGGGACCTTATGGGCGCTGCAGGATTTCAATCCATGTCGGAGTATTGTGTTACCAATGGTTTGTTTGGTAAATGTGGTCCCAACTGCCTTAAGATCATTTACAAGCTCCTCCCGGGAAGTTCTGGGGTGATCCCTCACTTTTATCACGATTATCCTTACCCCAGGAAACAAAATCTTGCATGAAGCTCCAGACCGAGGGCGATTGATGGTTATTTTGTATTTGTACCATTTGCGAATAATCGCTCCAACAGTTGTCTCCTTCTCACCAAGGTTCTTGTAGCCCATCCCAGCCTTGTGCAGGTCTAAATTGTTGTCCCTGTCTTCATTTAACAGCTCTTTGGTCTTGCCCATGACGGTGAGGTTTGAATGGAAGAAAGAGATTCTGTGGACAGGTGTCTTTTATAAACATTATGGGCTAGATTCAAGAAGAAGTTACGTTGGCGTATCTCGAGATACGCCGCGTAACTTTTAAGATGCTCAGGCGCATCTTTTTTCTGCATTCAGAAAACAAGATACGCTGGGATTGAGCTAAGATACGAGCGGCGTAATTATATTACGCCGTCGTATCTTAGTTGCATATTTACGCTGGCCGCTAGGTGGCGCTTCCCTCGATTAATGCGTTGAATATGTAAATGAGCTAGATACGCCGATTCACGAACGTACGCCCGGCCATCGCAGTAAAGATACGCCATTTACGTAAGGCCTTTTTCAGGCATAAAGATAAACCACCAAAAAGATGGCGCAGCCAATGTTAAGTATGGACGTCGGGACCGCGTACTTTTTTTTAATTTTACGTCGTTTGCGTAACTCGTCCGTGAATGACGCTGGACGTAAATTACGTTCAGGTCGTTTTCAATGACTATTTGCGACGTCATTTGGAGCATGCGCACTGGGATACGTTCACGGCCGGCACATGCGCAGTTAAAAAAAAAAACGCCATTTACGTGGGGTCAACGTTAATTTAAATACAACACGCCCCCTACCTGCTAATTTGAATTGCGCGCGGATACGCCGGCCCATTTACGCTATGCCGACGCAACTTACGGAGCAAGTGCTTTGTGAATACAGCACTTGCCTGTAAAAGTTGCGGAGGCGTAGCGTAAATCGGCTACGCTACGCCCGCACAAAGATACGCTCTCCATCCTGAATCTAGCCCAATGAGTTTTCGTTGACAGGACTAATCTGTGTACCACATGAGCATCCAGTCTGTGGGAGCCAGAATTATTGTCGGTTGGTAGGGGATCAATTATTTATTTTACTCACGGAACTGCAACTCCATTTCCAACATTGGCATCATGTGTTTTTTTCAGAATTTTTGGTTGATATTACATCTCCCTAATTTAAAATACATCTATGATAACAATTATAGACCCTTCATTTCTTTTGTAAGTGGGCACACTTACAAAAGCTGCAGGGGGTCAAATAATAATTTTCCCCACTGTGTATGTATATGTATATATATATATATATACACACACACACACACACACACACACACACACACACACACACACATATATATATATATATATATATATATATATATATATATATATATATATATATATATATATATAAAATTGAGCATCCAATTTTAGACAAAAGTGAAAAGTCCTGCAGACAAAAGCTGCCTCTCGCCCCCAATTTCGTCACAGATTTGCACTGGTACTAATTTCTTTCCCCTCATTGCTGGCTGGGTATAAAACAGTTTGGAAAGCAACAGGCTTCTTGCTAATTCATTAACATCGCTCAGGAGGGGTACGACGTGGTCAGAGATTAACCCCATCCTGCAGCTGGACCAGCTGGCTCACTTGTCGCCTTTCAGAGGAAAAGATTGGAGCTGCCACACGGCACCAAAGCCTGAGCTGCAAACAAAGGCAGGTATTAGGAGGCCTATTCCAGCAGCATCACCAACTGTTACACATTCTTTAGAACAATGATAAGGTTTGACTGAGTGCTGTCCAATGTCCAAGGGATGTTCAGGCAGAAAACTGCCAAGGAAGAAGAGAAAAAAAAAAGTAGGAACTTCTGCAGACAAACTTTAGCTGTTGAGAATGCTCAAAACATTGATAACGTTTTTTTTTCCCCATTAAAGTGTTCACCTTTACATGAAAATATGAACACTGTACCACCTCCCCACTGTACTTGCCTCTGGAAATGCTGATCTATCAGTTCCCTGACAGCAAGTCCAGTGATTTAAAATTCCCGCTCTTCCTCTTCTCTGTGCAGCTTGTTCAAGATGGACCAAGGCAATACTGATTAATAAGTGCCTGCTAAGTAGTGACTCGGGGCACCGACAGCTCAGAATGTCTGGAGGTAAGTACAACAATGACCGGGGAGAAAAGGGATGGCGTTATTTCACTTTTTTGTTAAAGATGAACACTTTAAACAGCAGGTCAAAAACCGTGGACCATACTATCCAGCATACACTACAGCGGTGTAAAAGTTAGAAAACGCCATTGAGCTTATCTTAAAATCCATCTAACGCCTATATTATTTAAGTTAAAAATAGGCATTTTTAGGGGAACTTGGCATGGAAAAAGGGATTTTTGTACTCGCAGTAAAATCCATTTCTCTGAGTTCATCGACAGACACAGCGCCTCTTTAATCTTGACCATTATTGGGTTATATCGCCTCTGCAGGAGTAAGACTAGGCAGAAAAAAAACACCTGGCTACGCCCATGGGCTGTCATCAGTCAGTATATAAGAGAGAGAAGGGTTCCCCAAATGGGCTTTTAGGCAGCAATATAAAAAAATATATATTGTATAGGTTATATAAAACAGTATTTATTGCCAAAATCCCCAATACCCACATGAGTTAGAACAGGTTGGAACATTTGTATAAATAAAATAAAGGTCAACATTCCTGAATACAGTATGCATAGATAATACAATACATATACAATTGTTGAGCCCCGACGCGTTTCGACCAATCCGGTCTCTTCAGGGGGAAAAAATGTTGAAGAGTGAGAAACAATATGGTGAGAGTGAAATAAAAAAGTAGGACTACTCGATATAAGCCAATGGTCAAAATTAAGGAGTTGAGAAGCTAAATTTTTCCTGCACCTTACTAGTCAGTGCTGAAGATGGGAGCAACTGAGCAAAGCTTTCACATATAACCCCTAAGGTCCTGCAGATTGAGCAATTAATCTAAAGAGCTATAATGGGGCTAGGTGTGACTGTTTACCAATATGGCTATAAACAGCCTATACGTAAGCAGCTATAGCAGCAGATAGAATAGCAAAAGCAGTGCTTACACAACTGGTTTACTGGCAGAATCAGTGGGAGTCTACTTTACATATGTTGTTTAATTGTTTGACCATAGTTCTACTTTAATCCATTGTTTTATTTAAAAAATCCAGAGATTGTTTTTTAGCATGCTTCAAGCTGGAGCTGAACCCCTTTGTTACACAATTCAGTTATCGGTAAAAAGAGGAGGTGCCAGAACTAAAGAAAGGTTGTAAGGGGCCTGTGCCCGAACCCCCCCTGACACCTGTAACAAGCAGAGGAGTGGTCACCCAATAGAAGTTTTTTTTTCCTTATTTTTTTCCTTATTTTTTTTCCTTATTCTTCCCTTTCGAATGGGGCTCAAAAAAACAAAAAGCAGAAACTATACTGACCAATGTGAAATCATCTCCTTTTGGTACAACTTCCACAAAGCATGTTCGGCATGATCAGCTGCTGCACTTCACACCTACCTACTAAAAAATACCAAAATCTTATCTTATATAACACAGTAGATGCAAAATCTCTATTTAGAGGAGATTTTCTTCTTTCCCCAGAAGAAGAAATAAATGACATTGTGACTATGTTAGCAGTAAAGATGTAAATAATGCTTGTCGGAGTTCTTCTTTATACAAGCCAGCATTCAGTCTCTTATACACAGAAAACATGAGAAGTGTCTAATCCGATTTCGGCATATCTTGTCATGGTAGACATGGGCTTTGACCCGAGCTGTCACCTCAGCAATCAGAAGTGTAATCTTCATACTGTCAGGCCCTTGATAATAACTCTCTAACTGATTCAATTTTTCTGCTCAGAGTAAAAGCAAACTTCTCAACTCAATTATTCCACACTCATGTGATTCTAAATCAATGGTTATCTCATTCCACTGCTCCTCCGAAGACAGAATACTAGTCAGCCACTTACCAAAAATGCAGTGCAGCCTACCGGAATATTTGGGTCTCTGGCAGCTGGAGAACTAAAAGACCCAGCAAACAGAATGAGGGCAGATAGGCAAGCTGGAAATGCTTCCTGTGATATAAATGATAGAACTATGCTTAGCATCACTTTAATGCCACAGAGAGCATTTCAAAAAAATTGGTAGCGACTGTGAAAGTGACTTGACTGATTGCATTGGAAGTGCCCAAAACAGGACTTAAAAGGAAAAGTCCAGCCTGAGCTTTTTAGGCTGGGCTTCTCCTCTGGGTCACAGGAGTGCAATTCGTTTTGCACTCCTGTGCCCCTTTGCAGCAGAGAGCGGTCTGAAGTGCACACTCTGCTGATGTCACTGCCATCAGTCGGGGCAGCACGTCATCCCAACTTCCAAGTCTGGATCCACCAGCTGCCCTAATTGATGGCAGTCTCATGACTCGCTGAGACAGCCGATCCCTGCCCCTCCACTGCTCAGCGCTCCAATGAGCGTGGAGAAGCAGAGAGGAAAGACAGCAGCTTTCTTCTCGGGGATCTGCAAGAACCGAGCCATCCGCCGTGTTCGGTGGCTTGGTTCTCAGTGCAGAGACGGTGGGGGACAGATGCTCCATCCACAGAGGTAAATATGAATAAAAAAAAAAAAAAAAAAGTAAACCCATACTTGTTTTTTAACGTAGAACTATGGGCAACACTTTTCATTTTGGATAAAGTAAAGCAGGGTTATAACCAGTCATATTTTTTTTAGCCATCTGTGTCCCATTGCATAGATTTCCCTTTCACTTCCTGTCCAATAGCCAAACAGGAAGTGAGGGGGAATCCTTGCAAATTAAATAAATTCTTTAGGGACACCCCAGGTCACCAGAACTAGTGTCCTTATTGAAAGATTATCCCCCTATTACTTTTCTGGAGACAACCTAAAATTGAAGATTTTCTTTTACTTTCACTTTCAATAATAATGGTAAACATGACAAATAGATAACGGGGGCACAGACAGCAATACAAACTGTCAAAAATGTTTTGCCTTTAGTTATACTTTAAGAGGGTTTAAATATAAGATCTACTGAAGACGTCTGCAGAGATAAATTGGGAGAATAATGTCTAGAAGTGTCCTAGAGCCCTGCAACCTACCTGTGATTAAGGACCATATGCACCCCCTTGGAACTTATGTAGCCATCTTGTCCCAGCAGACGGCGTTTTCCCTACCTAGGTGCTTACTCAGACCAGATCAGCAAGTAACTAGAGAAGTATTTCAGGACTGCTCTGCACTGGGTCCCCTTGCAGGTTCCCGAGATCAGAGATGGTGCTCACAGTAGCATCACATGCACACAAAAACTGGTGCTTGGTATTATAGTACTCATACTGCTAGAACTATCCTGTACTGCTGTTCCTGCACTACTGGAACTCAGGCCAGCAAAGAACAACATTTTATTAGATTAGCCTCGACTAATTTTGCTTCATTTGACAATTTCGTACTTCATCTGTGCTGTCCCTTCAATCTTCTCTTTTCAAATATTTTTTCAGATTTCTTGTAATAGATCTATGGGGAATATCAAGTGGAAATCGTATTTTTTTTTGGGAGGGGCCATTTTTGCGTCACACCACAGCGCCCAACACACATGAGCATTGCAATAAACATACCATGGTGGATTGATATTCTCGGCCGAAGGCCCCTTTCACACATGCGGACTGATTGTCAGTTTTTCATCCATCCGTTGACAGATGAAAAATGAACATCAATTCATCTCTATGGAAAAAAAGTATATACATGGATGATCATCCATTTACATGTGCTTGAGTCAACATAAGTTTTTTTGGAACAGATCAAAGCTCTATTTTTCTTCCGTTAAAAAAATGGGAAAAGGGAAACGGTCAGTTTTTTCATGGCAGAATGGCTCCGGGACGCAAGTGGTTAAGGACTCTAGCTGGCAGAGATTAAAGGGGTTGTAAAGGTAATTTTTTCCCCCCTAAAAAGCTTCCTTTACCTTAGTGCAGTCCTCCTTCACTTACTGTACCTCATCCTTCCATTTTGCTTTTAAATGTCATTTTGCTTTTAAAAGCCTTTTGAGGGGGCAAGCAGGAGTGTCAGGACACTCTCTACTTTGCAGATAGAGAACGTAGCTGTGTGTTCGTGGGCATCCTGACACTCCTGCTCGCCCCCTCCCCCCTCAAGAGACTTTCTCCACACCAGGGAGAAAGCCTTGCATTACTGTGTGGAGTTACAGACAGAACAGGAAGTGAGGATTTCTCAGAAGAAATAAGGAAATTTAAAAGCAAAATGGAAGGATGAGGTAAGTGGAGGAGGACTGCACTAAGGTAAAGGAAGGTATTTAGGAAAGAAAAAAAAAATACCTTTACAACCCCTTTAAAAACGGATGTAAAAACGGATGTGAACTTTCTTGGAAAAAAAGTGACTGAACTGGATCAAACGAACAGTCCACATGTGTAATAGGGGCCCCAGGCTTGGCTTTTATGCCATTACAGTCTAGTGCACTCACAGCACCATGCAAATGTGAGTGCTCTGTATATGAGATATAATATAAATAGAGACCGGTCATTGTAAAGGATAAGCGCTATGTATAGTTTATCTCTTCAGGTGATATGGATGAGTGGAAGTGAACCCAAGGAGAGGGTCATAGACCCAGGAGGTGTCCATAGGAGTGGAACAACATTAAAGCGGAGGTTCACCCTAAATATAAGATCTCTCATGTGATCCAGCATACTGGCGTCAGCGCCAGTATGCTGGGTTTTTTTTTTTTTAATGGCACACTTACTGTATTATAGTGGAATTCCTTTTTTGTCCCCCGCGGTGGACGGTTGTAGTATTGCTCGTCACATCTTCCTAAAATACCCGATATGGACTCGGGTAATCTCGGCGAAAATGCGGCGCCTGCGCACAGACCTAGGAGCTGACTGCGCAGGCGCCGTATTTCTCCGAGTCCTATTTCGGAGGGCGTGACGCGCCATAGCCGTAGGATTCGGAGAAATACGGCGCCTGCGCAGTCAGCTCCTAGGTCTGTGCGCAGGCGCCGCATTTTCGCCGAGATTACCCGAGTCCATATCGGGTATTTTAGGAAGATGTGACGCGCTATACTGGCGCCGTCCACCACGGGGGACAAAAAAGGAATTCCACTAAAATACAGTAAGTGTGCCATTAAAAAAAAAAACCCAGCATACTGGCGCTGACGCCAGTATGCTGGATCGCATGGGAGATCTTATATTTAGGGTGAAATACCGCTTTAAAGACTCCCACAGTGGAAGAAAAAAAGCAAATAGACCCATCATGGGTCTTATCCTCCAGGTGAGGGCACATCGGGTGAGGGGATGGTCTCCATTACATGAAGAGTGTTGGATCACACAGTGGAGGACACTATTGATTTATTTGCACGTGTGGAAACATGTTCAGCCCTTTCATAATTTTGCTGAAATTGGTGGTTTCTATAATCATATATAAACCAAAGTGTATTGAAAGACTGTTGATTCACTTTTTGGATCACGTATATTTGAAATTGATGCCTTGTGAGAAGTTTGATTTATATTAATATTGATTTTTGGGTATATAGGAGTGTAGCACCATTCTGTTTTTTTTTAACTGCAAGAAGATGTACATTTATTTAGTATATTTACTTGCATGGTACTGTGGAGTGAATGCTAGGCTCAAATGCAGGGGTGCCCAACTTTCTGAATGAGCGGAGCGGGCGCATGGCAGATCTGTGACCGCTATTGCAAAGTTTTCCTGCGCTTTGCCATAGACTTCTATTATATTCTACAGGTTTAGTGCACTTTCAGAAAGCACACCAAACTCGCAGGTAATAGAAGTCTATGGCTCAGTGCATGAATGAATGAATGAATGAATGAAAACTTATATAGCGCGGCACATGCAAACTGAATCGCCTCTGGGCGCTTGTTGTTCCTGTCTCCTTTGAGGGGGAGGGGGCAAGCAGGGAGTGTCAGGACGTCCACCAACACACAGCTCCTTTCTCTATATGCAAAGTAGAGAGCGTCCTAACCCTCCTGCTTGCCCCCTCCCCCCTGAAGAGGCTTTCTCCACACCAGGGAGAAAGCCTCGCATTACGGTGTTTAGATACAGACAGAAGGACAGGAAGTGAGGATTTCTCAGAAGAAATAAGGACATTTAAAAGCAAAATGGAAGGATGAGGTAAGTGAAGGAGGACTGCACTAAGGTAAAGGGAGCTATTTAGGGAATTTTTTTTTACCTTTATAACCCCTTTGAGTAGATATAAAGGACAATTTAATGCAGCTGTGTATTCATTAACCCCTTCCAGCACATGCTATAGCCAAAAGACGGCTACAGCATGGGCCTAAAATGGCGAGAGGGCATTCATGGACGTGTGCCCCCCTGCAGCATGCTCTGTGATCGCAGAGACCTTGGGGCTCGGCCGTTCACAAATAGGGGTAAAGGGCCAATCACAGTGGCCCTTTAACACATTATTGACTTTTATTCTCCTGGCACTGGCAGCGTGAGGGAAAAAAAAAGAAGAAAGTCAGTGCCATCTATTAGTACCCATCAGTACTACTAATCAGTGCCCACCATTTCAACCCATCAGTGCTGCCAATGAGTGTCCATCAGTGCCGCCTACCAGTGCCGCCTCATCGGTACCCTCCTGATAAGTGCCCACCAGTGCTGCCTCATCAATGCAGCC
This sequence comes from Rana kukunoris, assembly GCA_029574335.1. NCBI lineage: Eukaryota > Metazoa > Chordata > Amphibia > Anura > Ranidae > Rana > Rana kukunoris. Next base: position 46,359,477 of record CM056049.1, on the reverse strand, counting down.
CATCAGCACTCTTTAGTGCAGTCCTTTAGTGCAGCCTATCAACGCCCACCAGTGAAGGAGAAAAATTACCTGTTTGCAAAATTTTATACCAAACTATATAAAACGTTTTGTTTTCAAAATTTTCGATCCTTTTTCATTTGTTTTGCAAAAAAAGGAAAACCCAGTGGTGATTAAAAACTGCTAAAAGAAAGCTCTTTTTGTATGAAAAAAATTATAACAATAATATACGTGTACAACATGGCATGACTGCGCAAGCGTCATTCAAAGTGCAACACCAGTGAAAGCTGAAAATTGGCCTGGGCAGGAAGGGGGTAAAAGTGCCCAGTAGGCAAGTGGTTAATATATCATTCACTATATATTTTTTTTATGCAAGCAAACTAAGTACCCAAATTTGATCTACAATATGCCTGTACAGCAGGACCAGAGTGTAGGAGGGAGTATAACAAGGAGCCAATCAGCTCATGTGCTTACAGGAAGATTGCTCATAAGATGAGAGGTCAGGTCCTGGATGACCTGAGCTCAGAGTATGATGCTGGCCATCAGACTGAGGACATCTAGCAGCATAAAACAGTACTGCAGGGGAAATCTCTGTACTGTAGTGGATTATTGAAGGAAAAGCTAGTTGCATATTTTATCTTTTATTAGTATAATGATTTTGGTCTTGTTATTTTAGGCTAGAGGTCTGCTTTAAAGGGTAACTCCACTTTTGTTGAGAAATAAACATTCCCCCTGGGTGATCTATGTACATAGCAAAGATTTTAAACAACCTTTGTTGCAGATTCCTACCTTTTGTTATTCTTTTTTTTATATAATCTTTATTTTGAAAATTTTCAAAGAAACATACAGACAGTCAGCCAACATGGCTCATAAAAGGGGGAAGATAAAGACATTACAAGACACATCAGGTCATATACCGGGTACGTGTGTGCGGCACCGGGGCAAAAACTATCCAGAGGAGCACCTGTTTCGGGAGACAGGTCTGGGGGAGTGATTAACAACATAAGAAAACTTCATTATAAACTCTCACAATCATGGGTCACCATTATTCTCCCTCCCTGGTGCTTTCTTGCGGTGGGCCAACCCCACCACATACTCATACGGTACAAGACATACCTCCGGGTAACAGACCTTCACAAATAAAAATAAAATAAAACAATACAATACGAAACAAAATAGAGAGAACATCTGCTATCCATGCTGTGAAGTGTGCCAAGAAACAGGAAGGGCTGTAATGGCTCCAAACCGGCCCCTACAATTTCAAACATCCCACATCCACTATCCTCGGGCCCCTCCAACAAGGGAAGTCAACCCCCGGAGAGGGCCCAGAGCCAGTAGTGCATCCGGACCTGCATAGTGAATCCAGGTGGCCCAGATTGAGTAAAATTTGTCATATTTATCCTCCACTGCTCAGCCGCCATAATTTTGTTAACCAAAGCCACCCATTTAGTACGGGTCGGTACCTGTGACGTTTTCCAATGGATCGGAAACAATCAGCGGGCTGCGTTGAGCAGATAGGGCAGTGTGGACTTGCAATACTGACTCACGGGGACAGTGGGGAAATGATGCAGGGACTCCAATGGGGAGTCCGGAAAGTCCACATCCAAAATGAGCTTGATCTGTGCTTGTACATCTTGCCAGAAGGGTCGCAGCTTGGGGCATTCCCACCAAATGTGGAGGAAAGAACCCCTGTGGCCACAGTCTCTCCAGCACACATCTGGGAGAGAAGGGTAGATCTTAGCAAGTTTGGAGGGTACCCTATACCACCTAGTCAGAATCTTATAACTATTCTCCTGCATTCTCGTATCTGCCGTGCTCGAGTGTGTAAGCCCATACAGGTGATCCAGTGTGCTGGAGGTCCCTCTCCCATTCCCGTATGAATCCCGGCTTCCCATCAGTATGAAGGGCCTGTAGTGAGTTATACAGCAGGGAAATGGCATGGGGGATGGCATCGGGAGACATACATAGCCGCTCAAAGGGAGAGGCCAAGGTGGGGGATCTAGCCCCTTGGGGAAGGGTGGTAAGAAAGTGTCGGAGCTGTCTGTAACGCCATTCATCCATAGGGAAGGGGCCATATTGCTCTCTCAGTCTAGCCAAAGGCAGGAGGCCCTGGTCCTGGACAAATCTACCACATTTGGGTTCCCCATCTGCCGCCCACGACCGAAAAAAGGACACGTGTTCCCCTGGAGTAAACCAGGGGAAGCCGCTCAGGGGTGCTAGTGGGGAGGTCGGCTGAGCGAGCCCCCCTCCTTGTTCAGGGCATCCCATATCGTCAGGGCATGAGCGGCAAACGGGGGAAACCAGCGCGGACAGCCCCCCATGCTCGCGAGGCACCCAAGGGGCATGGGACAAAATGCGCCCGCAAGAAACTTGTCAAGGGGAACCCATACCTTGCGGTGTACATTGTGGTGCCAGTCTAGAATGCGCTGTAGGGCCACTGCTTCGTAGTATCTGCGAACCACCGGGACCCCCAGGTCTCCTGCCGATTTAGGGCACTGCAAAGTGCCAGCCGGGGGCACTTCCCATTCCAGATATATTGGATAAATAGGCTGTTGAGGGTTGAGAAGAATGCCCTGGGTAAAGCAATCGGCACCATCTGCAGAAAGAACAGAATTCTAGGGAGCACATTCATTTTTAACACACTGACTCGGCCCATCCATGAAAAGGCAGCCTTGTTCCACCGTTTCAAATCCCCCCTAATAGCCGAGAGTAGTGGGGCAAAGTTGTGGTCATAGAGCCGGGAGCAGCTTGCGGGCAGGTGGATCCCCAGGTACTTCAACGAGGACTGGCACCAGGTAAAAGAGAAGGCCGATTGCAGCTGGGCGCGCAATCCCGGGGGAATATTCAGTGGCAGAATCTCCGATTTGGCATAATTAATTTTAAAGTTGGACAGGAGGTTAAATTCCTTCAGTTCTGCCATAATGTTATGTAATGAGAGCAAGGGCTCAGATACATAAAATAGCACGTCGTCTGCATAGGCAGACAATTTATGTTCCCTGGGGCCCACTGTAAAGCCCCTAATGTTGTCATTGAGAAATCCGACTGAGCAATGGTTCGAGCGTCAGGGCAAACACAAGAGGGGACAACGGGCACCCCTGTCGTGTTCCATTGCTAATCGGAAAGGCATCAGACAAAAGCCCGTTCACTTTCACTCTGGCGGACGGGGAACTGTAGAGGGAGGATATCCACGTCAACATGTTGGGACCCAGGCCGAGCCTAGTCAAAACTGTTTTCATGTATATCCAATCCACCCTGTCAAACGCCTTCTCGGCATCGGTTGAAAGCAAGAGACAAGGGTGCTTCGTCGCCTGTGCCTCCACCCAATGTATGAGCTGGAGTGACCTGTTGGAATTGTCCCTAGCTTCCCTGCCCATGATGAACCCAGTTTGGTCGGGGTGAACAACCGAGGGGAGCACTGATTTAAGTCTATTGGCCAAAATTTTGGCCAATATCTTAATACCAGTGTTTAAGAGCGATATGGGTCTGTAACTACCCGGCAGGGAGAGATCTTTACCATCTTTAGGCAGTACAGAGATATGCGCCATAAGCGCCTCAGAGGGCACTGCCGTACCAGAGGCCAGGGCCGTAAAGTAGGCACACATGGGGCCAGACAGCACCTCCACATATTTCTTATAGTAGGCGTTGGTATAGCCATCTGGGCCCGGGCTTTTCGGATTGGGGAGATCCTTTACCACCGCCTGAATCTCCGCCACGGCAATAGGGGCATCTAACTGTTTACTAACAGCAACCGTAAGCTGTGGGGACTGCGCTTCCTCGAGGTATTGGTGGATACGGGCCACCCGCTGCGGCTCCGAAACACCGTGCAATGCATCCGGGCGGTGGTAAAGCCGAGCATAAAAATCTTTGAAAACCGCCGCTATCTTGGAGGAATGGACAACCGGGGTCCCCGCCGCTGACGTAAGTCTATGCACGTGGCCCAGATCCCGCTGTCCTCTCAAGGCCCTAGCCAACATCCTCCTGCATTTGTCGCCAAACTCGTAAAATCCTTTTGTTATTCTGAAGAAATCCATGTGTTTGTTGCTCTGTGCCTCTGGGGTCTAACGGAAGTCGTTCCATAATTATTAGTGAGCTGCGGCACCTGCAGGGCACTAATGAGGAAAGCTTCTGGGCATGGATCCCTTTAGACGGGCGTCTATTGGAACTAGATCACCACATGACATTTTTGTTGCAGGTGATGCCCGAAATCTGACTTCTGGTGAAATTAGTGAGCCAATCACACAAGCAGGAAATTATGTTTCTAGAGCGTGGTCAATAGACACTCTTGGCCAAATTCAGAAAGAATTTACATCGGCGTATCTGTTGATACGCCGTGTAAATTCTAGGATGCGCCGGCGTATCTTTTTTCTGTATTCAGAAAGCAAGAAATGCCGGAATTGTGCTAAGAAACGAGCGGCGTCAGTCTCTGATGCCGTCGTATTGAAGTTGCATATGTACGCTGGCCGCTGGGTGGCGCTTCAGTCGATTACGCGTCCAATATGGTAATGAGCCAGATGCGCCGATTCAGAAACGTATGTGCGCCCGGCGTTTTTTTTACGTTGTTTGCGTAAGGCTTTTTCCGGCGTAAAGATAAAGCAACAAAAAGATGGCGCAGCCAATGTTAAGTATGGACATCGGAACAGCGTCAAATTTTTTACGTCCTTTGCCTAAGTCATCCGTGAATGGGGCTGGACGTAAGTTACATTCATGTCGAAAGCATTGAGTATTTGCGGCATTATTTAGAGCATGCGCACTGGGATACATCCACGGATGGCGCATGCGCCGTTCGTAAAAAGCATCATGTACGTGGGGTCACGATTAATTAGCATAAAACACGCCCACCTCTTCCACATTTGAATTAGGCGGGCTTACGCCGGCCAATTTACGCTATGCCGCCGCAACTTACGGAGCAAGCGCTTTGTGAATACTGCACTTGCCTGTCAAAGTTGCGGAGGCGTAGCTTAATAGGATACGCTACGCCCGCATAGAGTTACGCTCTCCTACCTGAATCTGGCCATCTGTGTACAGAAAAACTCCAAGTAGCCATATTGCTTTGCATTTATAGAAAATTACAGCGGCTGCAGATTCAAAAGGAAAGGTAATTTTTAACTGCTTCAGCCCTGGAAAATTTTGCCCTGTTTCTGACCAGAGCACTTTTTACAATTTGGCACTGCGTCGCTTTACCTGAAAGTTGTGCGGTTGTGTGACGTGGTACTCAAACAAAATTTGCGTCCTTTTTTTGCCACAAATATAGCTTTCTGTTGGTGGTATTTGATCACCCTGCAGTTTGAATTTTTTGCACTATAAACAAAAGAACAGCAACAAATTTGAAAAAAAAAAACACAATCTTTTACTTTTTGCTATAATAAATACCCCAATAATAAAAAAAGAAAACAAACATTTTTTTTCCTCCGTTTAGGCCGATATGTATGCTTCTACATATTTTTGTTAAAATATAAATAAGTGTATATTGATTGGTTTGCGCAAAATTTATAGCGTCTACAAAATAGGGGATAGAATTATGGCATTTTTATTATAATTATTTTTTTACTAGTAATAGCGGCGATCTGCGATTTTAACTGGGACTGTGACATTATGGTGGACAGATCAGACACTTTTGACACTATTTTGGGGCCACTGTCATTTATACAGCGATCAGTGCTATACAAATGCACTGCTTACTGTGTAAATAACACCGCCAGGGAAGGGGTTAACCACTAGGGGGTGTGGAAGGGGTCAAGTGTGTCCTATGGAGTAATTCTAACAGTGTGGGGGCTGGGGTACGAGTGACATGACAGATCACTGCTCCCGAT